>JAUMHR010000236.1:46710-63134 GCA_032361145.1 Enteromius fasciolatus | reverse complement strand
GAACAACCTATTAGTTCCACAGTAACTTCTTATTAGTTATGCAGTAAGTAAGATACAGTATTCTAAAGTGTTACCATTGTTCACTCTTTGTTATATTGCAGCCATTTGCTTAAATCATTTAAGTTATTTTTTTTTTTTCTCAATAATGTACACACATCACCCCATATTGACAGAAAAACAAAAAGAAATGAAAAGTGCAAGAAATTAAAAATGCTCCAACTTTACAAGCTGTCATCTTGGTACATTACAGCTTTTATGAACGACCTAATGAGCATGACCTGGGACCTATTTCAGAAAGGAGGTTTAAACAACTCGGAGTTTAAACTTGAACTCTGAGTTGATCAACCCAGAGATTAAAAATTTGTGTTTCAGAACAGCTGATCTGAGTAAGATCAATCAACTCTGAGTAGACTAACTCAGAGTTAAACGTGTCTCAAAAGCCATTATCAATGGAGCGCAGATATTACGAGTCACCATGGCAACATCTGAAAAAAGAGATTGGCATTTTTTTTCTCCAGCTGAACTTGATGTGCTCATGCAAAGTTACAGCAAATATGAGCACATATTTAAGTATAATAAAAAATAAGTAATGTAATGTGTGACGTTTATTGACTTTTTCACAGTCTTGTTACAGTACATGTCCCTGCTGAAGGTCAGTGAGCTAATTATTTGAAGCTAATATTAATATTATTTTTTGCAGTAATATAAAAGGTAAAACTTAAAACTATGTTATTGAGTCTAAATGTAATTGTCATGCCGGTGCAATCCTGCAGGTATTAAAAGAACATGCAGCAGCTGAAAATGAAATATAAAAATATAATTCAATCAGGTAAGGTTTGAGCATGTCATGGTTTTTTTTGTTGTTGTTTTTTTAAATACATACAGTTCATACAGTGGCCTTACTTACTCTGCATCCCCGATACAGAAAGCTTTCATTAGCAAAGAAATGTAAGAGCACGGCCACGATTGGCGATGTTAGTGATGTAAGAACGGATTAGATTATGGATATAAGTAACCTAATTGTTAGCAACGAAAAACTGGAACGCTCAAACAAAAATGTAACGTTATGGGGTGTAACGGTGGTTGTCCAAAATAATTATTTAACTTGTTATTTAAGCAAAAAAAACCAAAAACATTCTGATGGATACGAGGAGCGAACCCAGGTCGTCCATATGCTGACGCTGTATTCGAACCGCTACACCACAATTTAATGTATAAACTACTGCTCAGACTTTACTTGACTTATAGATGAAACTTGAGCCCAAAAAAGAAAAAAAAAACCCACAACTGGTTACTAATGCTAGAAAAGTATCTACTTGTCACAGATTTTTAACAATTATCCCGGATAGCTCAACCACACAAACTCCGAGTTTTCACTTAACCTCCTTTCTGAAATAGGCCCCTGGAGAAGACACACGCTGTGTGTAAATCATGTCACGCACAAATAAAACATGCAGGAGGTAATATTACTAACTTGAGAAACCACGTCAGCCATTTTCACCCTGAGCTGCTAAACGCCTGTCAGTACCTATCAGTATTTGCTCTTGTGTATTTGTTCTAAATACTCTAAGGCCCGGTTTCACAAACGGGGCTTAGCTTAAGCCAGGACTAGGCATTAGTTAGATTAAGATATTTAAGCAACTTTTAGAAAAATGCCTTATAAGAAAATATTACAGGTGTGCATCTTAACACAGAACAATGACACTGACATGATTTAAGATATGTCAGAGCAAGATATTTTCTTAGAGACAGCTCAAACATGCAGTTTAGTCTGGGACTAGCTTAAGCCTTGTCTGTGAAACTGGGGGTAAATGTTGTCTTCTGGGCCCAGACTTGAGTTTTGTTTGATGTTTGATACAAATCAAGAAGCAGGTAAAGTGAAAGGTTCATTTTAGTATCTGACTGCTTGTATTTATTGACAAAATTGTATACATTACATAAAACTGAAATTTGAGAATGCAACGAATGTCAGCGAATGTGTCAGTGGTGACTAGTTGATGTCCACAGGGCAGAAATGCACAATGAAAAAATCATGCAGTTAGTAAATATCAAACAGATGATGAACACTATTGACAGCAAACGTGGTAGTTTTGTATGTTGTTTGAGAGTTAACATCATCTGAGAGATTCTGAGCGGTCGGTATCATCTCTTGTGTTCAATCATCTCGGATCTTCGTAAGGGTAGGATCCAGACTGAAGCTTGTGTGATGTCTAGTTACCTCAGGATGCCAATCCTATGGAAGCGTGTTTGAGAAGCAGTGGCGTGGACAGACTGTTGCGATGCAGCTGTTAAAACGCCATCAAGTTTACTTTCATTTGCCGTAAAGCCCAACTGCCGCGAGTGGCCCGTCGTGAAGACAACACACTCGTTTTAAGTGACTCACATCCATACAGTTGCGGCAGACACTTCGCCAAAAAGAAACACTCAGCGCAAGAGAGAGAGAGCTTTCACACATCCAGTCCAAGGCCCTGCCACAGACACTGACTGATGTCGAAATCTACTGATCCTTTCCGTACTCGCTCACGATCGCTCAACCGCAGAACGCCCTCGCGTCGGGTCGAGACGCAGGCCCTTCAGAACGCCTGTCTGTCAGCTTAGCCCTTAATCTGCCACATACACACACACGATCATGGGGACTTCCCAGCACCGTAATTATTGTGTATATCTTCCTGTGTCACAGCGAACATCAATAACAGTAATGACAGTCCTGATCTCATTACAGTCCTTTCTGTACATCGGGGAGCAGCGGGAACGGCTTACGCAGCAACACACACACACTGCTGCTCTTCGCACAAAGGAAAACACCATCTTGAAAACTCTTTCGACCTTTCCCTAGCTCTCAGCTCCCAGTTCCAGCACTGAAACAGGAAATAGCTATTGTCAAGCTTTAGTTGAGAATGTGTGCCACCGCCGAGGAAGAGCTTGGCAGAGAGATAGACAGAAAACGGAAGAGAGGACGAGGAAGAAACCGCGGGGAGAGGAGTTGTGTCAGTGCGCTCGGGAAACGCCACGTACCCGCTCTCGGCTTGTCGTGGTGCTTGATGAGTGTGTGTGTGTGTGTGCGCTCGAGTGCGCTCCGGGTAACTTGCTGAGAGTTGTGGGTGTGGTGGGACTCGTGTACACATGCTCTGACACCAGTTTATGTGTTTGTGCATTAGTCACCAATCACACAAGGGTTCTGGAAATGACTGCGTGGGTTCTGACTCGCAATCCATCCATCGATCATCCCGCATTTCTGTTCACATCGCCCTTTTGTTCTTGGTCCAATACAACAGCGCGCACTGTTTTCAGCTGTAATTACTAGAGGCCTACGCGTCATGAAAACCGAATGTAGATCATAATGCGGAATGTCATGGAATTTTTAAACGAATAAATCAAAAGCAGAGCTGTACACTGAATCAAACTGTGATATGGAATTATATGTGAATATTAAACCGCAGAGAATGAATATAAAGTCTTCATGTTGTGTGTTTTTAGTAGATACCAGACCTGTGCAGCGCACACACAAAAAAGACTACAACTTTTTACCTTCAATGTGCTATTTATATTTGATTTGACCCTTGATGTAAACATTTTACGTTACCTGAGAAAACTATTTTGGGCATAACTTGAATAAATTACAACATAAGTATTAGGGGTGTGCAGCGAAGTCACAGTTCATTTCTGTATTTGTATCTGTAACAATAACAAAATTATGCATATCTCTATTTGTGTTTTTTTACAGTGCTGTGTTAACAAGAAATTCTACTACAATTGTTTAAAACAAATAGTTCAGTTCTTTAGGATAATATAAAATAAATGAAAATAAAAAATAATGATTTTTATATAATATAATATAATGTAACATAACATAAAAATATAGGAAATAAAGCAGATATTGCTCATACGTTCTATTTTTGAGGTAAATTATGTATTAGGTTTGTAATTTAATATAAAAACAAACTGAAGCATTTAAAATGAGATCTGTAAGCCAAGTATATTAAAAAATGTTTAAAATTGTTCCGCTATTTAAACCACTTAATCAAGCCACTCTTCTTTAAAATATGATGATGTTTTATTTCGCGTCATTGTGTTTGCCCTCATGTTGAGCTCTTTCATCCGCAACCATTAAAGTGTGTGATTTCTAATACGGCGACTCATTTGGAGCACATGATGTACGGCACATTATTCTCTTTCTTTGAAACCTGTAAACCACATTCACTGGTTCTAACTATATCTCCAGAGCTGCCCTGAGAGTCACTTCAGTCTGCAGTTCTGCATAACTTGAATAAATTACAACATAAGTATTAGAGGTGTGCAGAGAAGCCACAATTTGCATCTGTAACACTTAGTTTTGCTATAAAGGGACTGCTGTATTTTCATTTGATTACAGGTTTTAGGAATTAATTTTCAGTTTTTCATAATAAATTTATATTATATATTTAAACACTGAATATATTCAAACTAAATTAAAACCGATTAATTCAATATAAAAAAGATTACAAAGGGCCCTAGCCAATAAAAAGGTGACTCTATTGCAGTTACCTTTTGAATTAATTATTAAATTGTTAACGTTTAATTAAATGTATTAGTACAATAAAATGGAATCCAGAATTTTGGAAAAATATAAAACATAACAGTCTAATTTTGTCACAGTTCTAATAGATTATAAATGGTTTCTGAATACAATTGATTAGACACGCTTTATGATAACTTTAATTAAATTAAAGAAAAAATGCATACCACTTCAGAGCCCTAAATGACACTCAACTGAACTCTTACAATCATAATGGCATCAGTCACGGTGTGATTCGATCAGACCGGAGCGTTACAGATACAGGTGGAGGAGCTGCTGTGAAGCCTTCACATTACTCTGACGTCAGGCCAGCATCTCTGGCTAATGGACACGTTAGCGGAGCTGCCATCTGCCATCAGTCTTAGCCGCCTTACCTCCGCCAGGCTACCTCCGAGATCCGCTGGAAGATCCCGCCGTCATTAGCTTTATAAATGAAGCAGATCTGGCACAGATGCATTCAGGAGGACATCTTAACTGAGTTATGACTAACTCTTGCCCTCATTTAGGCGGTTTGTGTTTCAGCGCAGATGCCTTTCTGAAGCGAGCCGGGCCAATGACAATATCACACGCTACTTCCAGCAGCTATTGTTTTCAGGGACAATCATGTGCAATCCATCAAGAAGCGCCCAGGCCCACCCTGTAACGTGAGCACTCTATCCCAGGCGCGTTGACTCGGGTAGCGTAAGGCGGCACTGCCCCCGTCTGGCCGGTGGAGGCCGTTGCACATGGAACTAGTTAACCCAGGGCAAAGCTTTAATTAAGAGACAGCCTTAGAGCAGCAAGCACAGCAAATCCCCCGTCCCTGCGCTCCAGCCGCCGCCTATTTGCACTGATAACTGTGAAATTCAGCCGGTGCATGAAGAGAGAGGGAAAATCATTTCAGCGATAGCTGTAATGGGTTTAAGTGCGGCTGGCGGCGGGCCAGGCTGAGCTCAGGAACAGAAGCTCGCCGTGTTCCTTTATTGTCTGCCGAGATTTCTGAAGAAACGAGGCCGCGAGTGACACGTCCTCGGATTCCTCCTCGGCGATGCTGCAGCTGATAGCGCGGATCGCTGCTACAATGGGGATTTGAATAGTAATTAATGTAATTGATGAAAGGAACAATGGGGCGGTGTGTACGCGGGGAGTGCGTTTGAAAGCCTATCCCTTCCGCCCACAGACGCTAACAATGGCAGAGGAATGCTGGGAAGATTCCCCACAGTTTTCCCAGCATTCCGAGAGGTGGAATGTTGCTCAGTTCTGAGCTCGTATGCAATAGTACGGGTCTCATGAAGTCATGTGACATAGCTGTGTGAGTATCAGACGGTCTTCCTATTTGATGCACTGTGTGTGTCAGGCCGGTTTGAAGATGGAGAATGTGGAGCATGATTTAATAACTGCAGCAGAGGGGTTCAGTCAAGTTTTGGTTAATCTTTTACTGTTTTACCTCATTTAAATGATACATCGCATTACGTTTAGGGTTAAAGGAAATTTACAGACAATGTCTAAGCAGAAAATTATCAGTCCACTTTCATTTTTTTCTTCTTATTATTTTATTTTTTTCTTTCTCATTGTGCATAGTTATGGTTAATTGATGGTAGCTTTTTAATTACCTTTAACTGTAAAGGAAAAGAGCTACATTGTAAAACTTGACTGTGAATCTAATGGTAAAATACTGTAGAATTACTACAGTAAAAAAAAAACTACTATATACAGTATAACACTTTACTGTAACATTATATATTGTGGTAGTATACCATTTTTGGAAGTTGACAAAGAACAATTATCAAATTAAAGAATAAATTACTGTAAATAACTGTACATTGACATTCCCAGAATTCCCTGCAATACATTTCAAATGTAATGCTTTTTGTTTCTTCTTGATTTGTTTCTTATCAGTTTTGTACATTACGGTTGTATGTTGCATCTAATGTCGTTAAATTAATGTTCGTTTGCATTTTTTCGCTTTTATATGCGTTACCATGATTGTGTTTATGCATATACAGTATGCGTTACCAATATGCCTATACATATGACTCTTCAGATCAGCAAGAAAAAATATATCATTGTAAATTTGCTTTGCATGTAGAGAGAATGATAATGCTGAGACAGGAACTGGATTGCCGTTCTCGACCCTGCATATCGCATATCACCCGAACTCTGCTATGCTTGTCGATTATTCTATTGTGTCATCCTCTGTTGCTTACGTTTGCCGTTATCAACCCTGCTTACCTGTACTGTGAGTGTGTGTACAATATGATATATCCGCACGTCTCTATCGTGACAGCTACCGTATGTAGCATATTAGCTAATTTAGGGAAATGTATATACATAATTACAATTAATTTTGATTAATTATATCATGATCATTATTTCATGGATAAAATTCAGCAATCAATATTCACCTCACAAAGTTCATTTTCAAAATGTTTGTTTAATAATTCCAGTAATAATAGTCGTCACGCAACTTTGGGTTAATTTTATTTCACTTTATAAAGTTCAGTGGTTCAAATTCAGCATCCAGAAAAAGCAAAAAGTGAAGTGGGTCACCGCTGTGGGGCCTTTTGAAACATGTTGAGGTCTCACTTCTTGTGGGTCAAAGAGCCAATAGTGATGCTAAGTGAATAGTTGATCCTTTGGAGGGAACTTTTATGGCTCTTTGTTTCTAAGCTTGGTAATTTGCATATGCACTGGATTGGAGGTCGATATACAAATTAGTAGAGATTCTTAAAACACTGAATGTTGCAAAGATATCATCATACACCCTCAATTAGATTGCCTGAAGACGAGTCCTTAGATAGCAAACGCAAAATGTGTTGATATTATGAGGTGATATTAGCTAGTGATCTATCATAAACATGCATAAACCAGTATACCATACACAAGCCAATATACAAGCACAATAACAACGACCTGAAGGATGTGTGTTCACTCAAAGAAAGTTCCTGTTAATTAATTTAGGGAAAAGTCCATTGTCTTTTCAAAAAAGAGAACTAGTCATAGTTGCTGTGTTCACATTCCTTCAAGCAATAAACCGGTGTTATGAGTCGGCTGCCATGGAATCAGAGGCCTGTTTTGCCTTTCAGGGGAAGGGTCCACAGACCCTCAAATGCCACAGCTATGAAACAGAACTTAACACTGTATACAGAAGGTTATACAATAGTGAATTTAACACCAAAATGTAAGGTCTAACCTTAAAATGTATCCTTTTTATGAACCCTTCTCATTTAAATACTTTGGTGTGTTAATAATATTGGTTGTCCAGTTCTCACTATTATTTTATTGGCTAAATACTGGGCTATTAGCTGTTTAGTATAACTTAAAAATACATGAATACCTTATTCTGCAAGACCTTATTCGAATCCCTTAACTAATTTACTAAGTATTAATAAGGAGTAATTTAGGAGTATATTGAGGCAAA
This sequence comes from Enteromius fasciolatus, assembly GCA_032361145.1. Lineage (NCBI taxonomy): Eukaryota > Metazoa > Chordata > Actinopteri > Cypriniformes > Cyprinidae > Enteromius > Enteromius fasciolatus. Next base: position 55,179 of record JAUMHR010000236.1, on the reverse strand, counting down.
AGTCACAGTTAAAAGTAAGAACTGGACCCTTATCTAAAGTGTGCCCAGAATAAATGTATGTAGTTATCTATTATTTGTTTAAAAGAATTAAAATAACCATTTCAAGTCTATGCTTATATAGATAACTTGAGGTTGATGTAGGATTTAGAAAGTAATTAAACACTTTTTGGAGAGAGTAATTTGTACAGTAATCTAATTACACTGTAGAAGATTAGTGACTAGTAATGAATTACCCAGTGTAACTTACTGCTGCTGAAGGACCTCTGCTCTAGTGCAGAGTGATGCAGGTTTGACTCACAACGTTCATTATTAAAACTATTCCATTCACCTCTGCATCTCTGTATGCTTTTTTACTGTAAACAAATGTGGCATAAAGACCAAAAAAGAAAACATAATTGATTGTGCTGGTATTTAAGACTTACCATAAACAACAAACAATAAATAAGAATATATATATATATATACTGTATATATATATACACACACACACACACTACATACATACATACAATATGTATGTGTGTCAATTTATTGTATAAATAATTCAATTAGCTAATGAATGCACAAAACTGCTGAAATTGCATGAACGTAAGTTTCAGTATTTGAAGACAGACCATGTTATACTTCATGTCAATGCTGTTCTTATAGTGCAATTACACAAATAAGTACTGAGCAATATTATTAGTGTACTATATTATAGGTTTAGGGTTGTAACATGTAATTATGACACATTAAAATATAGTGTTACCCATTTGCATTCAATAGACAACACTAAGGATGAGTCAAATACAACTTCTGTTAATCGCTCACAGGTATCAGCTGATCGCATAGTACCCGAATAATTCTGAATCGATAAATGTTACTCATCCACTATTACTATTAAACACTAAACTGGGCTCTAAATAAACCCCAGTGCTGTAAAATGTGAATCTCCACTCTGCTGAAATGCCAACTGTGAGAGAGAGATAGAAATAAAATATTACCATCTATTAACATTAACTGTGCTGTAAACGGATCTACGGCGTGATATTCCCCCGGGTCTTTTTAGCAGTCGTGCTAAATTCATACAGCACTTATGCTTCTTCTCTCTGGGGCTGCAGATCAGGAGCGTCTCCGAGGGTTTGCCTGCAGAAAGTCTCACCAGAGACCCGCTGCTCCAACCAGCATCTACAGCTCATAAAAACCTAATGATGATCCAGAGAGAGTCTCATTACAGCCTCTCCTCGTACCTCCAGAAATTAAACTCAGAGATCTCCAGAGGACAAGCTCAAACAGCATCATGAGGAGCATCTGTTAATGCTGGAATCAAGCCGAGCGTCAAACTCAACAGTGGAGCTCAAAACTCCTCCATATTTCAAATACACACATGATTTTACACCGTGACTCTTCTCCTAACTCCTGACTATTTAACATTTCTTTTTTATTATTATGTCATTTGAATCATGAATAGACACTGATAGGACACGCATTATAATGACGATCTGCTGACTAAAGTGGATACATTTTACTGTTCTAATGTTTCTTTGTCTTCATTGTAATGCCTCAGCTTCAAAATAAATACGTTTGTTACTTGATTTAGAATTTTGAATAATCTCTCGCATCTTCATTATTAGTTGTGTGTTGTTGGGTTTTCTTTTTTTTTTTCACTCCTTACATTTTATTATTATTAGTGCATTTCTTTTTGTTAAAGCACTTTCATGGATTCATGGATATTTTTTTTGGTAATTTCTTTGTGCAAGCGATAAAGTTGTACATCATACTGTGTGTATACAGTATATATATATGTATATATGAACTTCAATTTAAGTGCCACTGATATCAAGTCAAGGAATTCAAAGTAAACAAAACAACAATGGATGGGATTTGTTTCATGAGAGAATACCATTTCAGCTTTTTCTACTTCAAAATTGCATGTTTAATGCAATGTGTGCTTGCCATTTCTTTGTATAGTTATTTTAAATCATCCTTTAGATTTGAACTCATTATACTTATTTATTTTTTTGCATTGCATTGCATATACATTAAGTTACAAAATACTACAGATATAGCTGCCTGTATCATTACTTTTATTCAGAGTACTGAATGAGACTGAGAAATGCTGCAAGCCAGATTCAAACTTAAATCGCACACTAATACAAGTGCATAGCTCCAACATGACCTGGACACTTTTAAATAACACAACCATAAAAGTTTGCAGTCGGGGGGAAAAAAATCTGTGTGAATATTTAATTTGTGCACATGATGGTGTGATAATCGTCATGCACAGGTGATATCTGGACATCTGACAGTCCTTCAGGCCCATGGGCTGCAGATTAATAATGTACATACAAGCTTTACACTAATCCAACACATGCTTATAAATTATAATGTGCTTTCATATTTATCACAGCTCTTGCTATTTCTCATGCTTCAGAGAAATGTATCACTTAACAATGAATTATTAAGCTGTGCAGCAGCATGCATGTCCAGACAGCTGACTGCAGGCTTTTACTATCATTGCATTGACCATCACAGGACATCCGACTCATCTGGACAGGACAGATCTGGTGCTTTAACTGAGAACACGTCGCTCCTGTAAAACACAGACTGTTGTTGTTTGTATGAGTTGTTCGTATGGCAGATGTTCAGTCTGTTTGATGAATGAAGCAGTAACCACGGAGAGGTTGTGATTGAATAATGAGTAAAAGGAATTCTTAACCTAAACCGCCTTAAAGATGGCAGGATGAGAAATACAAAATATATAATAAATAGTTAGCTAGTATAAATACACACTGTGTATTAAAATATTCAGCTGAAGCCCATCTATATGTGTATATGAACTAGTAGTGCTGTCCCTGACTAAGGATTTTCACAGTCAATTCTGAATTTTCGAATCTTGCCAATAGTCGACTGAGAGTCGAGTCATGTTTTATTTTTTGTTTCCATTAAAAGATAGTTAACATTAAATGTCATTGAAATCCTAAGAATTCACAGCATTTTTTTTTACAGTAGTGCTCTCATTATAACATTATGTATATGACAATAGTTATTAATGTTCCGCTTTTCTGCTTTAAGCTGCGCACGCTGAAGACGATCAGTAGAATGAAGCAGGATTTTAGTCAGTGGGATTTCATTTATCTCATATTGAATACGCTTCGTTATTTATCAGCACAGTGATCAGTCTATCAGTTAGAGATATTACTATTCTTCATTGTTTGTCCTGCTTGAGCTATGCGCGGAAGAGATAAAGGCTTTATTGCAGCATAACTCAACTAAATTCATCTGATACTAGATAAACAATACACGCAATATATATATATATATATATATATATATATATAAACCAGCTGAAATGTTTTTAAATCACTTGTACCATACCTGATCGAAAAAAATCCAGTCTTTCATTATTCAGTCTGAGACTCGTTAAAGATTTAAATCCCTGCCGCCAAGATGCACCTCTGTTGGTCACGGATTATGGAAAATAAAACTAAACTGAAATCTATAGGGGTGGTTGGATTTATTTATTTATTCATGCAGGTAAAAATTTTTATTTAAAGCTTCTTTCTTTCCAGATTCTTTTACAACATTATTTTAATAGTCTGTATATTAACTTATTGGGAGAAAAACTGGTAGTTCCATTTGAAATCAGACATTGAGAATCCTCCATATAGTCAAATGGCATGATTATAACAACCCGCGAATATTCGACTGAGTTGAATCAGGCTCATCGAATCGTCGTCTACTCAAGGACACTCTACCCTTTAGCAATAGTTTATCAGTGTTTCTCAAACAGGGCCCATGAGGTGCCATAGTAAACTTCCATGGGGCCCACAGGATGACTTAAAATATGTAAACAAATTATATTCAAAGTATTCAAAAATCTAATTCTAATCAACATTAAAATCCCAGACTACAAAATTAAGATATAAACAGGGTTGTTACTGTTAACTAGAACCATTAATTTTTGTTTGTTTGTTTTTAATTGATTACATTTTCAAAACATGCCTCACATCTCTTGTAAAATAAAGCACTACACTTTAATTATCACAAACACATCTAAAAAAAAAAACATTTGCAAAAGCTTTCCCATCATATTAATTTCTGCTAGACTTTTGTTTGTTACATAGAGAGTAATGTGTTGTATTTTGAAAAAAGTGTGTCAAAGGAAGAGTTTGTGTGTAAACAAAGAAAACCAACAAATAATGTAGAAATCGTTGTTAATCAGACTATGCATTAAAATAAACCTGAAATAAAATAATAAATAATATAAATCAATAATATAAAAACTAAAAAAAATTAATTCGTATATGTTGTTGTCACGCAGGTTCAAAGGCGAAGGAGAGCACAGTGGGGTATTCCAGAAAGCAGGTTATGTGACATACCCGGGTAAGTTTAAGGGTAAGTTAGTGGATAACCTCAACTTTCGGTTCCAAAAACGGAGGTAACTTTCTGGGTATGTATGTACCATAGGAACTTACTCTCTGAAGATAACCTGTTCGGTAGCAGGTTATGTTCCAGAGTTAGTTTGTTTCAGAGGGTAACTGAGCATGGCGTGCCCTTTTGATGACGATCCTGTGGACGTGGAGGCACAAATTATACAAAGTTTTTCGCCGGGAGAGAGTTATAAGACTGCATATTGATGTATTTTCATTTTCTAATGATTATTTTAAAGAGCGTTATCGTTATCCTGCTTGAAAAGAAGAAATTTAAATGACAAAGTTATTAGTATTGTAATGTCTTCCCGTTAATCGTGTGGCCGTAAGAATACTGATAACGTCTAGGTTACGAACGTAACCCACATTCCCTGAAGGCGGGAATGGAGACGTTACATATGGGATCTCGCATGCGAGACCAATCGTCTTCGAGTCTTTGAAAAAAGGACAATGAATATTGGCGTGCAATAATTACAGCCAGGTGCACCTTATCACAGCGTGAGCATAAGAGGCACGGCTGGATTGCACACACAGGTTTTCGCTGAGGAGCCGAGTCGGCGTCAGCGTGACCCAGGGTCGTGGCAGAAAGATCTAATGTCTCCGTTGCCTCCTTCAAGGAAACTGGTTTACGTTTGTAACCTAGACGTTACCCTTTCAGTCGAATCACTTCAACGTTACATATGGGAACAGACCCATGGAAGAAGCCACATTACGCAGAGACACCGGTGCCGACAGGCGTGCAAGCGTGTCGACAGGAGAGTCTGTACGTAACCAACGCCCTGGGGGCCAGTTAGGGCCCCGTTGAGATGCCAACTTTTACCTTAGTTGGTTTTTAACTTTTGTAAAGTTGAAGCATGGGTTGGGGGGGCAGAGACATGAAAGAAATTCTAACATGGAATTTACAAGGAATGAACTATATCGATAAGATATGGATATAAGTGAAGGGAAACACAGCCTTCGGGCTGACTGTGGAACAAAGATGTTAAAGACCACAACCTCTGGTGAAGGAAGTCCAGAGGAGCGCAGCCGAGACTGACTCCGCTTCGAGTCCGACTGCGGGGCAGGAGGAGAGGTTCGCCTTGGCATCGGGGAACCTTTGAGATGCACAGCAGCAAGCCGACACCAGCCGGTCTTCCCGCTACCTGTTTGTCTGATTTAAGACACGGGAAGACACAGCCTCTTCACGGAGGTCGTAGAACCTGGCGAAGGTGATGGGTATCGCCCAGCTTGCAGCTCTACAGATATCTGGAGTGGGCTCTCAGACCTAGGGGGCACGACTCTCCCTGGTATAAATATGACAGGGAGATGGCTTCCACCACCCAATGGGAGCATTAAGTTGGAAAACCAGGTCCGGGAGGGACAGTATGGCGCTACCTGCAGAACCTGCTCCTCGTCCTCCCTGATCTTGCACAGGGTCTGTGCAAGGAGGCTCATTGGGGGAAAGGCGTACTTTGGCCCCGGAGGCCAGCTGTGTGCCAGTGCATCCCTGCTGAGGGGCGCGTCGGCCAGGGAGTAAAACAGGCGGCAATGGGTTGATTCGGGGAAGGGAAAGAGGTCTATCTTGGCCTCGCCGAAGTGACTCCAGATCAGCTGGACTGTCCGGGGGTGGAGTGGCCATTCTCCAGGGTGGGTGGACTGCCGTGAAAGCTGATCGGCTGCACGGTTGAGTATCCCTGGAATGTAAACTGCCCGCAGCGATTTCAGCCGCGTGTGACTCCACAGGAGCAGATGGCGGGAGAGTTGCGACATGCGGCGGGAGCGTAGACCACCCTGACGGTTGATGTATGCTACAGCTGCAGTGTTGTCTGTCCGGACGAGCACGTGCTTGTGGAGCAACATTGGTTGAAAGCGACGAAGGGCCAGAAGCATGGCCAGCAACTCGAGGCAATTGATATGCCACAGTAGTCGAACACCTGTCCAGGTGCCCGAAGCTGACTGCCCGTTGCACACAGCACCCCAACCCGTGGTAGAGGCATCCGTGTGCACCACGACATGGCTGGACACTTGTCCTAGAGGTACTCCAGTCCATAGGAAGGCAAGGTCTGACCACGGGCTGAACATGCGGCGACACTCCGGGGAAACACCAATCCGGAGAGTACCGTGGTGCCATGCCCATCTCGGGATTCGGTCGTGTAACCAACGCTAAAGCGGTCTCATATTGAGGAGCCCCAGCAGCGTAACTGCGGCTGCCATATGCCCCAGGAGCCTTTGAAAAGATTTGAGAGGAACCGCTTTTTTGTGTCTGAATGCATCTAGGCAGTTAAGCATGGCCTTTGTGCGCTCCCCTGTGAGGCGGGCAGTCATTTCGACCGAGTCCAGCTCCATGCCGATAAGAGATCCTCTGCACTGGCCAGAGTTTGCTCTTCTCTCGGTTGACCTGAAGGCCCAGATGGCTGAGGTGCCATAGCACATAGATGGGGACCTCAGGGCACTGGGCCCAGAGGTGAGGAAATTTGCTCTTTTTTTGAAAATTTGGGTACCAGCTGAGTGCTCTGATGTTTCTGGTGCCGCTCCTGGCCCTCCACCGGGAGTGGGGGAACTGATGTCGTCGTCCCCTGAAGAGCAATCTCCATCACCTCTGGGCTGCCCGTCTCAGGGGCGCTTCTGTCGCTTGCGGTTGTTCTTGGCCAGACCCTGAGGTTGGCCAGACCCGGAGGTGCACCCAATAGCGCGCTCGACCTGGCGGATCGCCACGTTCCCCTTGGCTGCTCCTCCATCGAGGGTAAAGAGGGCAGAGGAGCTGGTGGCCAGGCGTGACGAGTACGGGGCTCGCCATGACCTGGTCAGCTCCTCATGCACCTCCGGGAAGAAGGGCACTGAGGGGGACCGCGGCGGAACCACGGCCCGAGAACTCAGGAACCAATCATCCAGCCGAGATGGATCAGATGAAGTGCGTGAACTCCGCAGGAACTCTTTTAAATAACTTTCCTTCTTTCCAGAAGACTCAGAAATCTGCATGCAATGCAGACGAGTGATCCGAAGGGAAAAGGCTGTGTGTGCAATCCAGCCGTGCCTCTTATGTTCACGCTGTGATAAGGTGCACCTGGCTGTAATTACTGCATGCCAATATTCATTGGCCTTTTTTTTAAAGATTCGAAGATGATTGGTCTCTCATGCGAGATCCCATATGTAATGTCGAAGTGATTCGACTGAAAGGGTAACCATACATATTTAAACAAATTTTTCTTTTATTTTTGCCAATTGGGTACTTGTAACTATTAACTAAGACATCTTTGTAGTTCACATGTGTTTTGCAATATGTGACAATAAGAACACAAGTATGCATGAACACGGAGTTTAACAAACAATCAGAAGACTGAATCGCACATCTGACACTTCTGAGTCAAACTTAACTTACTCTTAGTAGCACAGCAAAATATCAAGATACTCCCCTACAAATCTCTCTCCAAGACGGTAATAGTTTTTTTTTTTATAATAAACAAAATAAAATTTAATTTTATAAACTTGAACATAAACACACATAATGTTATCTTTTTTATTTTTTAGTCACATTGCTTTTTATTCATTATTATTGGCTTCAATTCTTCATACTCATGCGTTAAAACTTCCAGCTCCGCCTCTGTGAAATATGCTGCTCCCTTTTTTTTACTGTCATTTTCCATTTTGACTCGTGAAATCTGTGATCCATTAAAAATGTCTTTATGTACGCACATTAACTCTGGGTAACCAGTAGGAGATTGATTAAACTTACTCTTCTCAGGTGTTTTGGAACCGACATACTCACAGTATGCGGGTTTGGGGTTAATTAACCCAGAAGTTATTTTTTACCAAATGGTAAGTTAACCAAGCTTTCACGAGGGATACAACCAACAATCCAAACACAACACATTCATTGACCGATAAACCTAGAACTAAAAAGGACAGGGTATTTGTACACAAGGAACTAATGACATAAAGTACTACAGCTGGGGAAACACAGGTGGTAATGAATCACATGAACGACAGGAAATACCAAATAAGGACAAACAGGAAAGATAGTCAAAATGAAATCAAAACAGAAAGACATAAAAACGAAACCAAAACCAGACAGAACCAT
>JAUMHR010000235.1:78333-88565 GCA_032361145.1 Enteromius fasciolatus | reverse complement strand
GAGTGGATGAGATCCGCCCTGAGTACCTTAGGTCTCTGGATGCCGTGGGGCTGTCTTGGCTGACACGCCTCTACAGTATCGCGTGGAGGTTGGGGACATTGCCTCTGGACTGGCTTTGGTGGTCCCTCTTTTTAAAAAGGAGGATTGGAGGGTGTGTTCCAACTATAGGAGGAATCACACTCCTCAGCCTCCCCGGGAAAGTCTATGCCAGAGTACTGGAGAGGAGAATTTGTTCGATAGTCGAACCTCGGATCCAGGAGGCTTTCGTCCTGGACGTGGAACACTGGACCAGCACTATACCCTCTTTAGGGTACTGGAGGGCTTATGGGAGTTTGCCCAACCAGTCCACATGTGTTTTGTGGATTTGGAAAAGGCATTCGACTGTGTCTCTCGCGGTGTTCTGTGGGGGGTGCTCGGGGAGTACGGGGTCAGGGGCCCTTTGCTAAGGGGTGTCCGGTCCCTATATGACCAGAGCAGGAGCTTGGTTCGCATTGCCAGCAGTAAGTCAGACTTGTTCCCAGTGCGTGTTGGACTCCAGCAGGGCTGCCCTTTGTCATCGGTCCTGTTCATTATCTTTATGGACAGGATTTCTAGGCGCAGTCAGGAGCAGGAGGGGGTCCGGTTTGGGGACCACAGGATCGCATCTCTGCTTTTTCCAGATAATGTTGTCCTGTTGGCTTCTTAGAACCAAGACCTACAGCGGGTACTGGGGCAGTTTGCAGCTGAGTGTGAAGCGGCTGGGATGAGATTCAGCACCTCCAAATCTGAGGCCATGGTTTGCAGCCAGAAGAGGGTGGCCTGTCCCCTTCAGGTTGGTGGGGAGTTCCTACCCCAGGTGGAGGGGTTTAAGTATCTTGGGGTCTTGTTCATGAGTGAGGGAAGGATGGAACGGAACCGGGGGTCGACAGATGGATCAGTGCAGCTTCTGCAGTAATGCGGTCAATGAAGAAGGAGCTGAGCCACAAGGCTCAAGACCTGGGTCACTCGGGAGGAGCTCAGAGTAGATTACTTTACTTACACTACTTTACTTACACTCCGTTACTCCTCCACATCGAGAGAGGCCAGCTGAGGTGGCTCGGGCATCTGTTCCGGATGCCTCCTGGACGTCTCCCTGGGGAGGTGTTTCGGGCATGTCCCACCAGGAGGAGGTGCCGGGCACGACCTAGGACACGCTGGAGGGACTATGTCTCTCGGCTAGCCTGGGAACGCCTCGGTGTTCCCCCAGAAAAGCTGGAGGAAGTGTCTGGGGAGAGGGGAGTCTGGGCGTCCCTGGTTAGACTGCTGCCCAGCGACCCGGTCCCGGATAAGCGGAAGAAGATGGATGGATGGAGTACTTTTTTATTAAATATTTTAAATGCAAAATAAGCTGCATATTTTATATGGTAAAATATGTAACATGTCATAAAATGTATTACAAAAATTGCTTGTTGTACTAAAAAAGTCACAATGTAAACTATTCTTGAAGTAGACATTATTTCCCCTTTTTGTTAGATTTTCCCACAAAAAATCAGGTTTACACTTTATTTTGATAGTCAACTTCAGACAAACGAAGTAACTTTGTAACTACATGTCTACTAACTCTCAGACTGTTAGTAGACAGTCTGAGTAGACTTACAATTAGGGTTAGTAGAATAAGTTGACATATACTTGTAAAGTTTCTGATAGTCAGTGTGTACTGTAGTATGTTGTGCGAAAGACAGTCTACTAATACTCTAATGACTGCTAGTTAACATGCAGTTGCAAAGTTACTTACTGTTAGTTGAATATCTACAGTAGACTATCAGAATAAAGCATTACCAAAAAGAATGCATTCCTACAGAACATTTCAACTGAAACTTGCTGTTTAGTTAGGCTGTAGCAGTTTTAGCATCTTTTTCTCTCCCAGGAATTTTGAGTGCTCACAGTTCTACACAAGAGTCACAGGTTTTACCTATTATTGTTTCAGTTCCACATTTACATCCCTTCTAGCTTTAGGACATTGCAGTAGAAATGCAATCAGGTTTATCCTACACCTGGGAGCTCTCAGAGACCATTTTGTGTGATGAAGTCATATTGTGCAGCCTGAGGGAATCCGTCCTTCATCAGGCAGTGAGTGAGAACAATGACTACTGTGCCTATGCATGCCAACCTCTGGAACTCCTGCAAGCAGCATGCCAGCACCTCCTAGAGAGAAGAGCTCTTTCTGTGAAACCCCTCTGTATGATAGCCAAACACCTGCATAAGAAATTCAAGGGACTTGGAGAAGTCATTTCTTTGTTTTTGACTTAAACAGAAAACATACCTCACCCTACAGAAGAGTGCTGTTCTTTTTAATTTGCAAGAGAAAGCCTGTTTGATTTTTAGGAGAAGTTGTGCACAACACATTCTGTACATAACAGCACTGTATTACAACACACCAAGAGCATCTAAAGCAAAGCATCTGCTTGTGACAGAATGAATGAAGAAGATAAATACAGCAGATAAATGCCCTTAAATAATCTTGATCCTTAAACTCACCACTTTTACAAGAACATTTTCACAATAAATTATCTCCTGTTGAATTGCTAAAGTAGCCCAAAAGGGGCCAAAGGTTGTCCTTGACAAGCATTTGACATTCTATATTAAGTCTCAGCAATGAATTCAATCAGATTTTAACCAGTACTGGAACACCTAATACATTATGATGAATAGTGAGTCTTGCCAGGTTTTGGGGTAATGGAGAACAATTCAATTCAAGAACAAACTTATTTTTGAACCAAGAAAACATCCAAGTTATAACTGGCAAATGTATTGCTTTTGCTTTTGTGAACATATGCTTTCATATCGACCTTTTGAGAGGCCAGTTACAAGCACAAATAGCTGGTCTGACCATCTGTACTGACCTGAATGATCAAGAAAGGCATGTAATCTCCACACTGCTATTCCAGTCCCACTAGAACAAACAGGTTCAAGAACAGCTTTTTCCCCAAAAGCCATTACCACCCTTAATTTGCACATGCACTGACCCCACATATTCACACTGTCACAGGGTCACAGCCTACTGATCCCAGTTCAGCCGTCTTCACACACTACTGTGACCTAATTATTGATTGATGACACCTGTGTGAAATCAAGCACCCTGCATATAAGCTGAGAACACCAGAGAAGACGGCTGAGCTTGAGGTAACTACCCTTAATCCTTACCTGATGCCTTTCATTGTGATCTCTTGTTGACTGACTTTAAGGAACGTCTAGCGAAGCCACTGTGACTGGAGTCTCTGCCTAACCTGCACCAGATACCACGAGGAACTGTCACGTTGCAACTTACCACGCTACGTTCCTAGAGGATTCCAACAGGAAAGAAAGTGATCGGGAGATCGCCATCAGACCATGAGAAAACCTCTCCATTACTTTCCTGTGAATACTCACCTTGTGTTACTCACCTGTCTCCTCAGAGCACCTCCAGCACGCCATACTCAAGTACACTCTCACCACGATCTAGGGCACTACTGCCATAGCAATCAGGAGATCGCCTTGTATCAGAGGATTTCCAGGATTTGGAGAGGGCAATCTGGAAATCGCTCTCACTCAAGCACTGAACTCACTATAACTTGCTTTAATGTCTCTATTCAACAAACATTGTAATACTCGCCTTCAATTGTTCTGACCTCTCTGTCTGAGTGTTACACACACACACAAACTGACTTGAATTACACTGGACTGAACTTGAATCACACCGACTGTCACGCCCAGCTGGAGCTGCCAGCTAGAGGCTGTTTATTGCATCTCCAGCTCTCCACGAACTCTGTGTTTTTGTGTCTGGTCTCATACCTGGACCCCATTCCCCATAATGCACCTCTCATCACAGCTGTTGCTAGTTAGGTTCATCATTCAATTAGCACCTGTACAAATACTAGTCTGTTTGATGATCATTGTGTATGGCTTGTCCTACCTTTGTAAGCGTTTTCCCCTGTCTTTGCCCGTTTGTATACTTGTATACTGTTGTATTTTGATTCCCCGTTGCTGACTTTTGCCTGTTTATCTTCCACGATTCTGCATTGCTGCATTGCTCTGTTCGCCGTTGTTTTGACCATCGCCTGTTTACTCTGTCCTGTCTACTTACTATTAAATACCCTTGCACATGGATTCGACTGTTCCCGTCTGCATTCATGACAACGACTTTATGCAACATACATTTCAATGTGCAATATTAATATAATTTTTCTTCCAATGTGCAATACCCCGACAGCCGAAATGTAAAAATTCCACCTTAAACATATTGATCAACATGCAATAGCCTTTTTACAATTGCTGTGTAATTTCACTGTAAATATTTATAAATATATATCATTCTACCTCAGATCTGTTTTTTACCCCCATCTCATCATAACCCCCTCATCCCCCATCTGCACAATTTTTTTTGTTACCTATTGTAGTCTACCGTAACCTATTTTTTTGTTTTTGTACTGTAAATATACTTCTTACATGTCTGCACTGAATAGGAAGACTGCACTTAATCTCATCGTACATGTATTTAATGTACATTGTATATGTGTACAGTGACAATTAAGACATTCTAATTCTAATGCAGTGGTTCCCAACCAGATTCCTGGAGACCCCCCAGCACGGCACTCCTTTGCATCTCTTCATTTTCAGACACACCTATTTAAGCTCTTTGAGTCTCTACTAATGAGCTGATAAGCTGAATCAGGTGTTTTTTGATTAAGGAGACAAGGAAAACTTGCAGTGTTGGGGGCCTCCAGGAATGTGGTTGGGAACCACTGCCATAATGGTATACCCATGAATGCATGCAAGGTTGCCTGCAAAGTTATCACATTATCCCTGAGGTAAAACTGACAAAACTGGGCCAAAATGTAAACGAGAGATGCATGTGTAGTTCCCCCAGGACAAGCAGTACAGGGAACCCTGCAGGCATTGGGATGCCTTGGTAGGGAGGGGACTGTAATGGGCTGGTGGCGGAATACCAGAGATAATCCTACCCAGTAAAGCTGCCAGTGCATAACAGTCCAAAACAGAGAGGCAGTAATCTTAAAACAGTAAAAGCACAGTAAAGAAAAAAAAAACTGAACACAGCAAAGCAAGATAGATATAGGCACGGGGAATGAGCAGCAGGTGCGGCCAATCTGATTAGCAAATCAGACCAGCAACAACAACATTACAAACCCCTCCCCAGCTTCCAAAGAAACTTACCTGGCAACTGTAATCATCCGAGACGTAACCCCACCAAGTACTGGAATCTGTTTCCCCTCCACTTTGAGTCCAGAATATGTTTAATGAAATATACATGTTCCCCATCTATGGTTCACTGCAGTGGAGAAACTTGGGCAGAGAGCTTAATAGCAGAATTTAAAAATAATAATTAATAAATTAATTAATTAATACATGAAAGAAAGATGTAGGCTTCCAAACTGCATCTTCAGATTCCACAGTCAGAAAAATTGGTGGCTGGTACCTTTAACTACTCTCAAATGGAGACAGACCCATGGATGACACTGGTAAGGAGTTATGTAACCCTTGTAAAGTCATACAGACATTTGACTTGATCTCCTAAGTCGCCATAAACACCAAACCGAGTCTGCCTAGAGTAAAACCTTTTGGTGGATCCAGTGTATTCAATTTTCCTGTGATCAGTTCATGTTATGAAAGGCACCCCTGGATGCTTCAACCAATGATGCTTCTCCTCCGAGGTGAGCCTGACAACTCTCTAAGCCTGAAACCCTCTATTTACAATGTCATAATTGCATTGGGCAGGTGACAAATGATGGGGGGGGAAAACACGCAAAGGATGCATCTTGTCATCTGTGCATGAAAGCTAATAAAGAATCGTGCCACCCCCAACCCCTGATAAATCAACTTCCCCAAACAAACTCATGAGAAGGGTCTGGGCCACAAAAATTAGAACTGAAACATCAGTTCTTGAGTCTAGAAAACGCAGGCTCAGCATTGTTGGACAACCCGAGCGCTATTTTTGGGAAGTTCAAGGTAGTCATAGTGGCTGCTAGGGTGCCGGAAATTTAAAACGTGGCAAAAATTGGCAAAGCCCAGAAACCTCTGCAGAGCCTTGTAGGAATCTGGAGTTGGCCAACCACAGCCTGAACCTTGGAGGGAACCACACAAACTTTCAGATGACACAATGCACTCCAAAAAGGGAACAGACTGTGCATTAAAAACATTTTTCTGCCTTGACAAAAAGCCCATTCTCTAGCTTCCGAAGTACATGCCTGACATGCTGAATATATTCCTGAAGAGACAAAGAAACAAATTCGTATTTTATCCAGGTAGACATACATGAAGTCAAGTCCCCATTATTTATGTAACGTTTTTGCAATAAAGTTTGTGTCAAAGGAGCTTTAAAGCATTAAACAAGGAAATAGTGTGTAATACTGCTACATGCTATGGCCAGACAAAACCAGAAGTTTAATTCAAGGCTGCAACAAAGTTAGATATTGCAGATGATTCATCTGGTTCCTGTGGTCTCGTCCCAATAACTGTCAAGTGATGAGGTCTTCAGATGGCATCTGTATCTGGGGCTCATCTAGTAGTCCTGGTTTTTGCTGACATTCAGGGCTGTAGAGGTTATGGCCAGGTCTTGATCTTTCTGGGTTGAATATGGACTGGATTCAGGTGACTGCAGTGACCATCTGATCTGTGTATAGTCAGTGACCTCAGAATGAAAAAGAAGCGGACTAATATTAACATAGATGCCATTCTTTTAACAATGTAATAATAAACCAGGTGTTGTGGGAAGTGTTCCCGGTTCTGGTTGACCTATTTAACTCCCTGATGTCGACAGTATCGCCAGAAGCTCTGATAGAGAATGAGAAGCTCCAGTTGCAGAGATACCGCAGCACAAGGATTTTTATCAGGCCCAAAAAAATGAGGGCCATTTGCCCCAAGGAAGCATAGATGAGGTATGATCAAGCCCCGCAAGTGAGAGTGGAAATGCCCCTGGCACGCACTAGCATGCACACTTTTGGTCAGAAAGTGGAAACGCAGCTATTCTTTTGGTGGTGTTTATCACAATGCGGCTGTATATCAATGAGGCAGTCAGATCTTGCTCTAAACAACAGTGAGTGGCTTCATATGAGTAATAAACACAATCTCTCAGTCTAGTTCTTTTCATTCTGAGGGCTCATTACACACAGATGTCTTCACTGAGGAGGCTGCATACATTCAGATATAAGAGTGCCTTGTTCAGGATCAAAAGATTTCTAATTGCTGGCCCTTGTTCCTGGCTCAGGTTGGGTTAAATGATGCAGATCTGCTACGTAATATCCTCTGTGAACTTGTTTTTTTGGCCAACTTAGTTTTAAGTAGAGAACCAAATGAAGCTTATAGATGCCAGCTTGGACACTTTCAAAGGAAGTCCCACATGCATGAATTAACTGGACATTTATTTTCAATCTAGTCATCCTCCTCCACTCCCCATTCCAGCAGCTGCACAAGGTTGAGGAAGGTGGTATATGGGAAATGTGACGTACTTCAACAGTGTGCGATGCCAGCCTGTAATGGTTTTACTCTGTAAACATTTGAAACTTTTTAACACCCCATATGCTTCACACACACTCTGATTGTCATGTTTCCTTGATTAGTTTGAAGGTGATGGAGAAAACTTAATTTTAAATGCTTCATCCTGTTCAGAATCAGAATCAGAATGAGCTTTATTGCCAAGTATGTTTCCACATACAAGGAATTTGTTTTGGTGTCAAAGCTACCAGTAAACAAAGAAGAAAAATTATAAAAAATAAAAATCAAAAACACAATAATACATTTAAATAAATAAACTGTGGATTGTATGTACAGGGTGCTATGGATTAAATAGAAATAGTATAAAACTATGATTAGAAATGATAATAGATGAAGGATGTACTATACTGTAGGGTGATAAAATAAACATTGTTTATTGCAAATATTTTCGCACAGTGGGAGAACTATTAACTGTTCATGAGGTAGAAACTGTTCTCGTGTCTGACTGTCCTGGTATCCGGTGCTCCAAACGTTGACCAGATGGCAAAAGTTCAAAAAGGTCATAGCTCGGATGTGAGGGATCCCGAGAGATTTTCTGAGCCATTTTCCTCACTCTGGATGTGTACAGTTCTTGAAGGGTGGGCAGGGGTTCACCAATAATCCTTTCAGCAAATAGAACTGCCCTCTGTAGTCTTCTGATGTCTGTTTGTGTAGCTGAGCCAAACCAAACAGTAATAGATGTACACGGGACAGACTCAATTACGGCTGAGTAGAACTGTTTCAACAGCTCTTGTGGCAGGTTGAATTTCCTAAGCTGGCGAAGGAAGTAGCCTCTGCTGGGCCTTTTTGGCAATGGAGTCTATATGAGTGTCCCACTTCAGGTCCTGGGAAATGATGGTTCGCAGGAACCTGAATGACTCCACTGCTGCCACAGTGCTGTTCATGATGGTGAGTGAGGAGAGAGCATCTCTCCACTGTTTTGAGCGTGTTGAGCTCCAGGTTGTTGAGACTGCACCAGTTATAAAAAACAAGCAAGATATTACAACCCACTCCGTATTATCTCAACCTTCTTAAAAAAATAAAGTCTCTCTTGTAGTCGTGTGCACAAACTGTCGACATGTGTCTTCCAACAAAAGATGCTGTTTACCTGGCACACATCATGTTCTCTAAACTGAAGGGCAGGTATGGGGGAGAGGGGGTTTGATGGAGGTGTTAATGGGTGAGTAAAGAGATGTTTTGGGTGGGTGTCTCAGACTGGGAGTATCAAATCTACAGTAAAACTCATTCAGGTCTTCAGCAAGTTGTTGACTGGCCTCAGTGCTGGGGGATGGTGTCTTGTAGCTAGTGATGGCTTACAAACTGTTCCACACTGAAGCTGGGTTGCTGATCTTACAACTTTTTAGCGTAGCTCCTCTTATCTCCTTATTCAGCGTGTTTCTGGCCTGATTTTACAAGACTCTGTCCCCTTTCCTGTAGGCATCCTCTTTGGGCTGACGAAGATATCTGAGTTTAGCTGTGAACCATGGCATGGCTTTACTGCAGGTTTAGCAGATTTAAGTTTTTAATTTAATTAAGATATTTTTTTTTTTCCTGTAAGTTGGTATAGGATGAACCATGTAGTGATCAGAAAGTCTTAAAGCTGCTCTGGGTATGGAGTGATATGCATCCTTAATTGTGGTGTAACAGTGATCCAAAATATTACTGTCTCTGGTGGGTTTTTTATTTTGGTAGCTCACTTAAGAGATTTGCTTTGTTAAAGTTCCAGAGAATGATAGTAACTGTCACGAAAGAGAGGCGAGGATGCAAGCGGAGACATGAGTACTGAATGAGAGTCCATGAATGAAAACAGACACAAACACACACACACACACAGTTCGCTGGGCGCTGGGCACTGGAGTGCCATCCAGTGGCCTGAGCTGGCCCATCCAGCTAATCATGATATACCCCCTCCTCGAAGGAGCGGCTCCCAGACGCTCGAGACTTAGGAGCCGGAGGGAAGACGGGGCAGATGGCAGAGAAGTCCACTTGCATGGAGCAGACGGTGGAGAAGCCCACCGGTGCAGAGCAGATGGAGGAGACGCCCTCCAGAGCGGAGCAGGCGGCGGAGAAGGAGGCGGAGATGCCCACCTGGGCCGAACAGGCAAGGACACCTTCCCCCAGGGTGGAGCAGATGGTTGCACAGCCCTCCTGGGCGTGGGTCGTAACAATAGATCAAAACACAGAGATAAACACGGAGTAGCAAAACAACAGGAAGAAGGAGGCTTTTTACACTTAAAACTTTACAGTGGGTGGAGACTTGCAAAGAAACACCATGACAACAAATGAGTGGGCGTAGACACGAGTACTGAATGAGAGTCCATGAATGTAAACATCCAGTGGCCTGAGCTGGCCCATCCAGCTGATCATGACAGTAACAGAGTCCGGGTGTTGTCGCTCAATCTCTGTGATAAGATCAGTGAGAATCTGTAAAGCAGGTGCGCTTGCGAATGAATGTAAACACTCACAAGAATGAACGAACAAACTCTTGTGGTGAGTAGAACGGCTTACAGTTAATGAAAAGCTCTTCTAGATCTGAACAGCACATTTTCTTTAACACTGTAATGTCTGTACACCACCTTACTTAGTCTTTTCTTAGTCTTAGATTTAGCGTGCTATACAGCGTTGCGGCATTCAGCCATGTTTCCATGAAACACAGAGCAGCAGAGTGTGATAAATCGGTAACACTTTATAATAACGTTCAGTTGTAAGGCATTTATAAGTGATTAGTTAATGATGAACTAATCATT
>JAUMHR010000235.1:34021-49971 GCA_032361145.1 Enteromius fasciolatus | reverse complement strand
AATGAATTTTAGATCTTTAAGTCCATCTCATGAAAAATCCGAGCAGAAACAAAGGTGTTGCGTTTATATTTTTGTTGAGTATAATTGCATATGCTATAGGCAGCTTGCATGTTTTGGAAGGCACTATGAATGCTGAAAGTTATATAAAGATTTAAACAACATCCCAACATTTGCAGAATTTGGGTTGTAGAAACTCCTAGAGAGGAGTCTGTGCTTTTCGTGTGTTTCAGGGGAAAGTCATG
This sequence comes from Enteromius fasciolatus, assembly GCA_032361145.1. NCBI lineage: Eukaryota > Metazoa > Chordata > Actinopteri > Cypriniformes > Cyprinidae > Enteromius > Enteromius fasciolatus. Next base: position 49,729 of record JAUMHR010000235.1, on the reverse strand, counting down.
TGGGTTTGGAACAAGATAAGAGTGTTTAAATAAATTACTTTTCTTGTTTTTTTGTCAAAAGAGCAAGGCTGGATTTGCCTGAGAAAACATTGCATGTTTTGTGTGCATCTAAAGTGACTTGAAAGACATAAAATCGATTTATACACTAGATGTCCTGCAATGTAATACCTTTATAATAAGGATTCCAAAAAAAGCAATAATAAGGAAAGGGAGATATAAGAAATGGAACCTGACAACTTTAATGTAAATATGGCACAAAATACCTGAAACATTTTCCTTTGCCGAATTTGACAAATGACTATGAAATGTACTAAACCCTCAGAAAATGTTGATCAATGTAAATTTTATTTGTTTTATCTTTCATAGTATATGATGCTGGAGAAATATGATAAATTTTCATGCTTGTGAACTTGCCAAAATGTTGTGCTAATCCCTGATGGCCGAAAAAGTGATCTGACTGATCAAATTGTATTTGCTTACTGCATTTTGGGGTGCTGCATTTTTGGAGTGTGGAGAGCTATGATCTGTGCGTTACTGAGCAAGATATCACTTAAACCCAGTTTAATCCAGTATATTATTTTTCAAGCAAGAGAGTTGTCAAAGCACCCTTTATTAGAAAATCCAGACCAGACTGTCACAAAGGTTTTTAGATGAGGAACAAATCCCTGAGCTTGATCAAGTTTGCAAGCTTGGAGGCATCAAATCATTGAAGGTTGTTGGGATAAAACTGCTGTCCCAACATTTGATTTAGCCCCTAAACTATTTTGTCCAGAATAAGCTGCAAAGTGGTAGTCTGGTTATGTGGGACTAAATCACAGCTTATTTTTACTACATCACATTTTGATGTGTTGATGACATGTGGCATCAACAGCACTGTTTCATAATACGACAAATGACAGTGTATTCAGTTAGTTTACATATGAAAAAATCAGGCAACAAAAAACATGGTCACAATTTGTTCAAGATATGAATAAATTACCAGATTTCAAATCCTTTCATTGTATTCTCATTACAGCAGCTTCAGCTGCCAATTATGAGTCAGTGATCCAATCCTCAAGTGATCCAAGCCATTCGTTCTTCAAGAATAACAATATAAGCTATGTTTCTCCCTTTCAGCCTGCAAAGCATCTGTTTATATTCTTGCATATTTTCATCATATCTTTGAGAGTTAAGAGGCTTTTGAACATTTATAAAAGATTCTTGTTTGTAATGTATTAAAAATATGCAGATTTCTCTAGTTTGCCATTTGTAAGAAGCAATTCTTACTTTTATTCCCAAAATGAATTTCTTTTCTTCAGATTCTGAAGACTGAAACAGAACACCTGGCAAATGCCGTCCTTTCTAGCTCTGAGAATGTATTTCATCAATCCGACTAATATTAAGGATATGTGGGGTTGTCCCTCAGCTTTGGAAACAATGATTAAAGTGTGCAACTTGCTAAGAACATATATTCAGCTGAGCTATGAGAGCACTCGAAAAAGCTCTCTTTACACACTACTTTCAACACTGTAATTAAAAACCTCTTTTCCTGATTTCTTAATGATGTGCAAACATTTGGTCAGCTCTCTCCCAAGCTATAGAGAGACGTGCCAAGAAAGTATAGCTGCTTTCAACAAATCTCGATTTAGGAGTAGAAATGCCAAACAGGGGAGCTTCAGTCACTGTGGCAGTGTAAGCAGACACACTATAAAATACATGTATATACTCATAATTGTCACATTCACCTGTCCCGGGATCAGCACCCACAGAAGACACACTAACACCTGCAACACCTCCCCGTTGCTACACCTGACCGTCATCAAGCCATGCTCCTTTAAAAGATCGCTCAGCCAAACACTTGATGGCTGAGCTCAAGGTTACTAACTCACACCAACCTGAACTGCTCACTTACCTGCTTGATCGATCACCTGAACCTCTGTTGGATGGACTGTGGCATAAAAGGGAACTGTTGAGATGACAAACTAAGACTGAGTATACTTACCTACTACTACCGACTACTTACCTTTCTCCACGTTTATGGAATCCTCCATAAACATTATATGCCTCACTGCTCTTGTGTTGTGCACTCATATATATCCAGAACTCTACCAGCAGAGTATCTGATTTGTGTTTAAAGACTTTTATATATTACACGTCACATTTGAATAACTGCTGAAGCTGGAATTTCTGTTTGTACACAAATAAACTCACCTGTTAACTTGAACTTCCCTTGTCTGTCTTATCTGAGCGTGACAATAATATAGGTTTTTTCTAATTAAAACAGGCCTAAAGAATCAATTTCAGACAATTTCAGTAAAAATGCTTTTTTAGAGTAAGACTGCATTCCAAGACCACATTGGTAAACCCAGATGTACTTGCTACTAGAGTAAATCAAATACTGTCAGACATCTATGCAGAGGTGAACCAAGGTAAAAATTAATAGATGAGGCCCTTCTAAAATATTATTTTGTTAATATATCTTTGTTACCTAAATATACATTTATACAACATAAAAAAGTAGTCATAGCACATAACATAAATAGTTTTTATAATTGTTAAATAGTTAAATGTTTTTAAACAAAGTGCATATTTTTTTTACAAAATATTAAACTAAATCTTAAAGATACAGAACAATCTTTCTTAGAACATTACTTTCACCTTAAAAATGGTGCTTACGAGCCTTAGCTACAGCAAATGCTGTCACTATGTCCTCCATATTCAAAGACCTTCGTATGTTGCGTTCAATTGAAATCAGTGCCAGTGCTGACAACTTCTCTTGGTTTATTGTAGACCTGAGGTATGTTTTTATCAATTTAAAAGCTTCTCTCACCAGAGGCAACGGTGATAGGAACTGTTAGCAGCAGACGAAGAGCAATGCTGAGGGTTTCATACAAATCTAGAAGTTGTTCCTTGTAGATGTAGTCTAGCATGTCTCTTGGAGTAGTAGACACAGGATCAGGAAAGGTATGGACAGCAGCCATGACCTCCATGACCAAATCCATCTTTCCAATTTTTTGCAGTTGTCTTGGAGTTGCCCATTATGCGTTGCTTCTCTCATGTTTTCTTTCGAGAACAAGAAACGTCTCAGGTTTATGTATATAACCCCAGTTCCTTGAAAGAACAAGAACTGCTTTTGAAAATGCTATGGGAACGCATCCAGTGTGACCACGCTCTGAAACTGCTGTGCAAACCGTCAAATGAAGTCACGTCACCGACCAGGAAGGATAAGAGCACGTTCGAGGCAGTGCATGCCAGCCCTCAGACATGTAGCAGGCGCCCAGGAGGGGGTGCAGGGGGTATGGCAAGAGGACGCAGTTCTCGTTCCTTCAAGGAACTTAGGTTATATACATAACCCTGAGACGTTCCTTTTCAGGAACTCAAACTGCATCCGAAAACGCTATGGAAACGAGATACCCACGCCCCCAGACTTCCAAGCCCCCACCAGTGTGGATTCGGCACACTAAGGCACGAGGACCACCGAACCCGGGGTAGCCGGGAGGTCTAGCCCATAGAACCTTGCAAAGGTTACTGGGGACGACCAGCCCGCCACTCTGCAGATGTCCGAAATCGAGACACCTGCCAGATAGGCTTTAGCAGCCGCCATACCTCTGGTTGAGTGAGCTCTGACTCCCATTGTCGAGGGGAGACCAGAAGACTCATAAGACATGGAAATAGTATCCACAATCCATCTGCTCAGGGTCTGCTTAGAAGCAGGCAAACCCCTACGAGGAGGACAAAAGCATACCAGCAACCGGTCCGACTTCCTCCAATGAGCAGTCCTGCGAATGTAGGCATCCAGTGCTTGCACTGGACACAAACAACACAGCTTTTCCTGGTCTACCTCCCCGCAGGGAGGTGGGCAGATGCCTGAAGAACTACTGGCTGTGGTAGTACTGAAGGAACCTTAGGGACATAACCCGCACGCGGGTAAAGGAAGACTTTGGTCAGACCAGGCGCAAAGTCAACACATGAAGAGGCCACAGACAAGGCCTGTAGGTCCCCCACTCTCTTCAGAGACGCCAGTGCCAATAAGACCGCAGTCTTAAAGGCAAGGAGACGGTCAGAGACTTGCTCCAACAGTTCAAAGGGGGCTCGAGAGAGGGCCCTGAGTACCACCGCCAGATCCCAAATCAGAACTCGGAAATGGGAAGAAGGCCTCAGCCTCAGTGCACCACGAAGAAAACGAACCACTAATGGATCTCTACCCACTGAAAGGCCACCAATAAGGGAGTGGAAGGCTGATATTGCCACCACATACACCTTTAGTGTAGAGTGAGCTAATCCTGTGGATAGTCTAGTCTGTGGGAACTCCAGAACTGCGCTAATCGGACAGTTAACTGGTTCCTAAATGATGACTATTACAACAAGAAGTGAAGAATCTCCACTTCAGCATATATAATTTCCTAGTGGAAAGAGCTCTTGATTGTAAAATAGTCTGAACAACTTCAGTTGACAAACTAATAGCTACAAGGTGCTCCCTCTCAGAGGTCACCCCACCAATGGTACGCTAATCGCATCTTGGCGGACTCATTCCAGAACTCCTTGGATCAGAGATATTGGGGGGGAAAAAACGTATAGACGGAGCCTTGGCCATGTCTGTCATAGCGTCTAGACCCAAAGAGCTGGGTGAACTAGAGAGAACCAGAGGGGACATTGTGCACTCTCTTGAGTCGCAAACAAATTCACCTCGGCTTTGTAGAAGATTGTCCAGATTCGCTGCACGACATCTGGATGCAATCTCCACTCCCTGGGCCTCAGCCCCTATCTCAACAGGATATCTACTTCCATATTCTAGTACCCTGAAACATGTACTGCTTCATCTAGAGAAGTATGCTCTTGGACCAAATCAGAATTTGGTGCGCCAGCTCGTTCAAGGGGGCGTGAACACAGACCTCCTGGTGGTTGACCACAGGCCAAGCAACTACTCGTGACCACCCTAACTGGTGAGGGACGTGTCGACCGTCCATGTGATGCGGTGACACCGAGTCCCTCAAGACCAGGCCCTCCATATAACCAAGATTCGCACACTCCCGTCTGGAAATCTTGATCATATGAGGGGAATTCTCCTCAAAGAAAAATCTCTGATCACTGCAAAAGTTTAGTGTACAGCATGCCTAGCGAAATCACGCTAGAAGCTGTTGCCATCCAACCCGTCAGCTTTTAAGAAAACTTATAGTCTGAATGGGTTCCCCACTCTCCTAACTATTGTGAAAAAGTGAGTCAACTCGAGCGAGGGACAATCGTGCCCGCTCTGAGACCGAATTCCAGATCACGCCCAGATAAGCGGTCCTCTGAACTGGAGAAAGCACATTTCTCTTGGCATTTTAGTCTTGGCCCCAAACGTTCAAGTGAGCGAGGACAGCATCTCGATGCCTGTAAGCCTCACTCTGCAATCGGGCTAGGATCTAGCCAGCCCACTGTAGTCAAAAATACGGATACCCTGAAGCCGTAATGGAGCTAGGGCCGCATCTACTATTCTTGAAAGATGAACAGGGCCACAAGAAAAGATTGTCATTGGTATGCTCTTCCCTCAGAAAGCAAACCTCAATGAGTCGTGAAGCACACGTATCAACTCTATCATGACAAACCAGTCCTCAGACCTGATTTGGAACACGACCTCAGTGTAAGCACACTGAACTCCAGCTGACTGACTGAATAGTTCAATTGCCTGAGATCTAAACTGGACCTCAGCCCTGACTACCAAGGGTAGTCTCTCGAGACCGATCTCTGATGGCAAAACAGCACCTGTCCCACCCCTTCTGGCTTGCTGACCGGGTGTGGAAGAGACTACTGCAACACCCCTCGGGGAAAGTATGCACCCCAGCTTCACTGAGACGCAACCCAGCTGCAGGTGGTTGAAACCCAGTCAGTTTCTCAAGGAGCTGGAAGCGTGGTCACAGCTCTGTAGTTTTGTACAGAGCATCAGAAGTAAGCAGCATATGACCCACTACCAACACGCCGTCAGTAATGTCTTGTGCAATGGCTGAGTCTTCAATACGTAGCCACACCAGGTGATAGAGAGCTTGAAAGTGTCTATTCAACCCACTGTAATGCTACTGAAATTAGCTGACCTTTTTTTTTTTTAACCCGCCTCATCGGCAGTGTGGAACTTCACTACCAGAAACTCTGGTGAAGGCTACTTCCCTCAATGAGAAACCTCTAGGGAGCAGGGTCAGCGAGCTATCTACTATTCCAGAGAGCAGCCACCAAATGCTCCAACAAACAAGCACTGCCCTGCAGTGGCGGGGAACGAACTCGGGTCTCCCACATAGGAGAAGAGGAATCTACCACTGTACAATGCGAATGCAGCACAAGACACAGATGCAGACTGAGAAAGCAGCTGGCTTTCCACACTAATCACATCCAGCTCCGCAGCGGCTGTTCCAACCCTCCTGGCTCGTCACAAGGTTTGAACAGACTGCTGATGCAACCCCCTCGGGGGTAGCGTTCACCCCAGCTCTACTGGGACACATCTCAGAGAAAACCGTGAAGCATGAAGAGAGCAAAGAAGGGAAGTGGGTGCCGTGTACCGCGGCAGAAACTGCTTCCTTTCCCAAGGGCTTGCTCTCTCTGACTGAGATCAGCAATCCTTGTTTAGTGTATCCACAGCCCTGCCTCAGCAGCAGTGTGGGACTTGAAGGCTACTTCCCTCGTGAAGAAACCTTTAGGGAGCAGGGTCAACTCTCTCGTTTTAGAAAGAAAGAGAGAGAGCCACCACATGCTCCACACACGACAGATCAATCAGTTGAGAAAGAAATAGGGAATAACCGTCTCAGTCACCTTGATTAGATCTATCTGTGAGTCCCGCGAATACAAGCGCTGCTCTGCCTCAGCGACAGCGGGACTACAAATGCAGGACATGCAGATAAAGGCTACTACTCTCGAGAAGAAACCTCTAGCTAGCAGGATCAGCTCCCGAAAGAGCAGCTTTCACCACATGTTCTGAGCAGGCAATGCTTTCGCCATATCGAACCCCAGTCTCCTGCATGGGAGGCGAAAATTCTACCGCTGCCCCACCAAGGCAATGCTGTTATGACTCCGCCTCAGCGGCAGTGCAGCAAACACACGCAGAAACCCTGAGACAGTTGTGACCGGGGAGACTGAAGAAGACTAACTACATCCAACTCCTCGGAGGAGGATGAATGGTGTGTGTAGACTGCTCTCCCCAGGGAGAAGTAAGCACGGCTAGCCTCGCGAGACACACTTTCGAGCCCCATGAATGCAGACGCCGCTCCGCCATTTTTAAATAAAAACAAGACAAAGAGAACAAGGCAGGGCTATGGCAATGGCAATGTCAAATCAATGAACATGAACTAGATCAACAAGACAAGGAAAACGCTTGGTAAAGTACGCTATAGCAAAATAACACTTTACGATTTTCTGTTTGAAAGGCTCCTGTTTAAATGGCTGCCAAACAGGTCATCAGAAAGGGAGCTGTGACAGCTGGCCAGCTTAAACCAGCATCCCAGTGTCAAACCATACCTTTTATCAGCAGGGAGGCCACCACAATATTAAAACTAAAAAAAAAACTATTAAAACTAATCGCTAATAAATTTTCCACAAGACTAATAAGGTAAGTGCTTTTATATCACTTTATTTCAGAAGAACAGTTTTCAGTAAATTTTGGAAGTCATTTTAATTAAATTTTGCATGTGATGCCTGATTGTTTGTGAGCACAGCAGTGCTTTGTGTACAGCTGTTACTGTGGAAACCTGGAAAACTCTCTCGCTCTCTCTCTTGCTAGCAGAGAATGAATTTGCCTATATTTCTCCCAGTGGAAGTGCAAGTATGTGGGAAACACTGCATTCCATCTCCATTATGACAAAGCCTGTAACACACAACAAAAACATTTCTAATCATATCGTTCTCCAGTAATTAATTGTTGATGTTTGTAAATGTAGCGAATAAAGACGTCGCTTTTGGCAGTTTTAGAGGTTCTACTAGCAGTGAGTCGTCACGTGAGTTGCAGTCGAAGCTGGCATGCCGGGACGAAGGGAGGACATTGGAACAATACATGGAGCTGGCCATTCAACTAGACAACCTCCTCCGCTCAAGGCGAGTACGACCATCACTGCCTACTCGGCCTTTTACCTTGTAACAGACTTACCGACATCACACGGCTTCACCACTATACTCACCATCATAGACCGGTTCTCCAAGTCGTGTCGTCTGGTCCCACTCCCAAAACTCCCCACGGCCTGGGAAACCGCCACGGTAGTTACAGAACAAGTGTTTAGGTTCTACAGCATCCTGGAAGACATCACCACCGACCAAGGACCCCAGTTCACCTCCCGGTTGTGGAAGGCCTTCTGCGGGCTTTCGGAGAGGCTAAACCAAGAATTACCTTGGTTCCTCAGATCATACTGACATACCAGACAACAAGACTGGAGTGAGCACCTGTTATGGGCTAAATATGCCCAGAATTCTTTACTAAAACCTGCTACTGGAATGACCCCATTCAAATGTATCCTCGGATTTCAACCACCTATGTTTCCCTGGTCTGGAGAACCCACCAACTTACCTACACTGGACGATTGGCTACGAAGGAGTGAAAAGACCAGGCACACATTCACCTGCAACAAGCTGTGCGTAGAATCACAGAACAGGCTGATCGCCATCTCCGACCCAACCCTGCTTATGAACCTGGACAGGGGGTTTGGCTCTCCACTAGAGACCTCCACCTCCAACACTCCTGCAAGAAACTTAACCCCAGGCACGTGGGCCCTTTTAAGATTATTTGTCAAAACACTCCAGTGTCATTCCATTTAGCATTACCCAGTCAATACAAAATCTCACCCACTTTTCATGTCGCCCTGCTCAAGCCTGCTGATGCTCCAGAGGGACAGAGGGGCCTAGACGAGGTTGCCAACCCTGAACCGTGCCCCTGATCATCGGAGGAGGAGACGTACCAGGTCAAGGAAATCCTGGACTCCAGGCGTCAGGGTGCCACGCTCCAATACCTCATAGACTGGGAAGGTTATGGACCGGAGGAAAGGTCCTGGGTCAACGCCCGGGACATCTTGGATCCGTCACTTACTGAGACCTTGCACTGAGAACACCCTGGAAAACCAGCAATTCGACCACGTGGACGACCCCGGCGCCACCCCTCTCGCTTCAGGAGCCCGACCACTGCCTGGACTCACGTTATTGATTCTTGCCTGATATCCTGACCCTCCGGTACTGTTTTGATCTGTCTCGATTAAACTGTTTGCCCCTGTTTTGATCAATGCCTATTTGACTACGCTTGCAAACTGCTTCCAAATGGACCTAACACCATCCGAGTCTTCATCACACTGACGCTAAAGCAGAAAATGGGTGAAACAATGAATACCTTTGTCTTCTGACCAAGCTGGTGACTTCAGCTACTCATAAGAATAAACAAAAGATGATGTCATTTAAAATGTATTCTGGGTAGCAGTTTCACTAAGCCTCACTCGCTAACAGTGGTACAAAGAGACAAATCCCTGACATGTCAGCTGGCAAGTTTATTGAGAAAAAAATGAATGATGTTTTTAATCATTCCTCTGAAGTGCAGGGCTGTGGAAAGCCTAGCCAGCCTATTGTCTGATTGTTGGAGCAGGGTTATGTTTTGTCAGGCTCCACATCAAATTCTGCACAAACTAGACAAAGACACAGTTCCACTTTCAGGGTTAGGGTGTGACATCTGACAGTATTAAGGGTAAAAAAGGCTTTACTTATTGTTTCATCAAGGCTTAAATAAGTAAAAATGCAATACGATATCATGTTAACTACACTGCAAGTGTGTTTTTCAGAGCTGAAACATGGCCAAGGCAAACTTTTATGATGGGCAGAGAAAAGTAAAGTCAACTTTGTTTAATATTATGTTCCTGGTATATCCGAAAATATGACAAACTGTGGCAGTTTGGGAGAAAACTTTCTGTTCCGTGCAGATTTCCTGTGCAAATGGCTTTGGAAAAAAAAGGAACACTTTGATGTCCAAGACAGGTTAGAAATATGATTGCATTTAATGAGACTTTTAAAATGAAATTTATATTAAAACTGTAGCTTGTCTAAGCAATTAACAAATGCATCCAGATGACTAAGTGACTGTTCTTATTTATCTGCATAAGACTACGTGATTATGCACACAGAAATGAATTGCAGCTGGGAAGAGCTGGTTTACAGTCAATGAGGCTTTTATTTAGTGGCTTGTTTGGTGTACTGTCCAAAATAGATGACGTCAACCATTAATAGCTTTGTTTTGAGGACAGTGAATTTTAATTTTGCAGACATCTGTCTTACCTTCTGTGCTCTGTGAAAATTCTGATGAAAGGGCAGCATGTAGTCATAGTCAGTAATGAATAGGAATATATACACATGAGGTAACATTTAATCTAAACATTTAATACAATGCCATTACGTTCAATATATTATGTACAATACACCTTTATAACACTGTTTAGGACCTCATTTGACTCCAGAAAACCTTAAATTCTGGTGGCGATGGTTCAAAAAGGTGCTAGAGACCTTTTCTCTCCGTTTTCAGAGCACAGCTGAATTCAAGACTCTCTCCAAGACCCAGGCACATTCCGATAACAGACCCTATAAAACTAGACTAAGACCAAGAACTCTCAAGAATCAGGCACTCAATTTGAATTAAAGTTATTCCCCCAAAAAAATAAATAAATAAACTCATTGTTTTACGGTTTCAAATGTTTTTCTCTAGACAGAAATAAGGCTATGTGAACATCAAACATCTTCTAAATGCATCGCCCATTGCAACTGTTTCCCCTCCGGACTCTTTACCAACGCACCTGGGCTAATTTCCCCACAGGTGTTCGGCATTTCATGCCCTTTATAAACAGTGACTAGACGTCTACTCGACATGGAGTATTATCTGCCAACGGTGTTAATTTCGGAGCGTTTATTTCAGTCTGTTTATTCTGGTTACCGATTTGGATTGTATTTTGTTTTTTCTGATTTCTGCTGCCTGCCCAGATTTATCTGCCTGTTTATCGACTACGAATCTGCCTGCTCTTCTGTACATCTGTCTGCCCGTGATTACGATATCTGCCTGTCTGACTACGCTCTTAATAAAAAGGTTTGCAAATGGATCCACACGACTTCCGTGATTCATCACACATTGTGCCTATAAGCAAAACAAAAATGATCCAGGAATACTGAGACATCTTAGAACTGGCCAATGCACAAACTAAAAAGACTTTTACTCTATGTTGACTAATTAAGCTTAACTCTATACATTTCCTCAGAAATATGGGGGTGTTGTGATTTAGGGGAAGTTTAGTAAATCAGTTAATTTTATGTTTAGACAACTGAATTAGCAAATATGTTTTATTTCCTTTACTGACCCACTAACTGCTGCATCATCATCCCACACAAAACTATTACAGTTTAAATGTCCACTTCTCTTAAGGGGACATCATAACCCAGCTCACCCTGCTATACTTTATAAACCTATGATACAATGAGAAAATAGAAATGCATTACTGCACAATTTCTTCCACTGATAAAAAATGGCTTTAAAATCAGTCACTTTTTCCATCATCTGTCAGTAAGTCTCAGTGGATTTTGTCAATAAAAGTTGGGTTTTGTGATTGATTTTTTTTATGTAAAGGACATTTCCCTTGGCCTTTCAGACGTGCAGAAATGTGCCTGTTAAACTGCACTACCCTAAAACACTTTTCCACACCATCTTCAGAATCAAAGTCCTAGCTCGCACAGCTGTTCTGATGAATTAAAGGATGTTATAAGATATAATCGTGTCCATTCGGTCTTCTCATGAGAGGTCATAGTGCAAGACATTGGCGCTTTGCCAAAAGTGCTAAAATTCCCAAATGGCCTTCTAAATTTAAATGAATATTTTCTGCTGAATACTGAGTGAGGCAATAAGCATTTGGTGTTTAAAGGAAGTGGAGTTATTTCTTACATGAGAAATATGGAGCTGCATAAAAAAATTTAAAAAATAAATAAAAACATTTGTAGTTGCTATGGAAGCAGACTGATACCAATAGAGCACGCTGCATAAATGACGGCTAAGCTCGAGGTAACTACCCTTTTACCTACCTTAATGCCTTTCTCTTCAGGGACTTCAGAGCTAACGCATCCAAGGAAATCAGGCTTTGTCAAGCTTTATGACTGTTTCAGCACTCACCTGCACCGAGCACCTTTTAAAGAAAGACCAACGAATTCCATGAATGTGACTGGCAGTGAAATTACAACTCTTACCTGGGCGAATCAACCTGGAAGGAAAGCGATCGGACGAACGCCAACTTCACATGAGATAACTCTTTCACTCCTTACCTTTTAAACTCACCTTGTTCACTCACCTGTCTCCATTGAGCACCGTGGCAGCATAGCAATCAGGAGATCGCTCACAGAGGACATCTTAAACTTCTCTCATTTCAAAAGGGGATTTGGAACAGAAAATGCAGTTGCGGATTTATGTTTATGCGATCAGGAGATCGCCTCATTAAGACTGTGATATTACTGGCATAGTGATCAGGAGATCGCTCTTCTATTATTTCCCTTAAAGAAGAGATATATATATATATATATATGCCCTACTTTGCTTTCATGTGCCTTTGACTTTTGTTTAAATAAATACCTTTTTACTTACCTTCACGCTGTTCATCCTCGTCCATGACAGAGTTACACGTTACACAGGAGGTAAGTGACAAATGAATGTTATTTATTGACACAGCAGAGATCATGCAGAAGATATGGAGCTTTAGAGGTGAATAACAGAGAGTATAATGATTTCCATTGATTGGTGCAGAAATACTTTTTTGTGGTCTTTGCAGATTCGTCTGAGTGTAGGAGACACCCAGAGACGAGGAGACACGCTGGAGCTGGGAGACAAACACATCACGTACACGGAGGGATCCTAAGACCTGGGAAGGAAACTGGAAGGAAGGAGAACAAGGAGGTATGTATTTTCAGCAATAGTAAAGCTTAGGAGCATACAATTTATTCCACTTCATATAAACGAGCCCGGACAGTGACTGAAGGGTGGTGTGTGGTTTTATAGTGCTGGTGACTGCAGTGATGATGAGGTGCAGGTGATGCTGATTAGAACTCAGGCTAGAGGGAGCGTTGTGATTGGCCAAGGGCAGAGCCTGGCAGATCTGTAACAGTAGTATCATATCATATATGGCTGTATAACAACAAAGATGTAGACTACTTCCTCCTTTTGCAGTCTAGTGTCTGTACACTTATAGACTGGCCAAGTGCTTTCAAGTTTAGAAGTTAGCGGACTGCTACAGTGAGCAATTTAAAAAGAGAGAGACAGAGACTGAAAGCTGGAGTCTGCAAATGTCTGCAAGGTTCATGGCATTACGTTTTAATAAAAGAGTTTGGGGGAAAATGCAATTGGCTTGTGCTCTAAAGTTTCCTAACAAATTTCTTGAACAACTGTACACTCTGCTTTGTTTCTCAAATATTTGGCACTTATTACTTCTACATGGATGGAACTCGAACCAGAGTCAGCACACAGTTTCTGCTCTCATTTAATGAACCCTATTAAAAAAAGATGGATTAAGCACAAGTTTATTGTGTTTTTGTCATTTGTACTCTTAATTATCTGTGACACTTTGTGTAGGATCCTATTTGTTGCAAAGACACTTTTGCTTTACTTGGAAAAAGAGATTACATACTCTGAACTATAATGTTAGAGCGATTGATCGTCAGACTGACCACTGCACACCACCATAATACAACCGCAGAATATTAACCAGAAAATAGCATTGAGGTCCTGCAAGCTTTGGCAGAGGATTAAAACAGAATGAGTTAGTTATATGACCTGTCCCACAGAGGATTCTTCATTGCTCTGAGAGTGAGGGAAACACCTGTGCAAATGGAAGAATTAAAATCACTAACAGTCATCATGCTCCTGCAACCTGCTCTGGTGCAATGACGCTCCATAATACTCTTCCAAGTTCCAGAGTTGTCATAAAAGGGAAATCCCATACCAGCTACTGCTTCCAAACGGAGCTTGATTAGATTTTCAGACAAAGTAGCACAAAACCTTTAGGTCAAGCGTGTTGGAATAGTAGGCTATGTGATGTTTTTCCCTATCATAATAGAACATCCCTCATGTCAGTGCCATAACCATAGTTTTAACATTATTTTATTCCTCCTAATTTAGACAACGGATTTAATGGAATTAAATTAAATGGATTTAAGGGATCTAAGGGAATAAAAAAAGAAGAACAGTAAAATAGCTAGAATATATTGTAAAATAATCCATTCTCCATTTCTGGCCTGCCTTTGAATCTACGTGTGACAAATTCTCAGAGTCAGTCGGATCCATTTGCAGTACTTTATTAAGCGATGTCAACAGGCAAAAGGTACAGTCCACGGCAGACAGAAATGGCAGAGATAATCCAACAGATTCGTCATACAACAGGCTTACATCAGAAAGGCAGGCAGCAGCAATCGGAGTCGGGGTACACAGTCCAAGATCATACACAAAGAGGCAAACACGGGAAGAAACGCACAGAACTTTCTCCATGGCGGACGATAAAACTTCACACTGAAGGGGTGAAAGTCCGGCCCTTTAAATAGGCGGAGAACACAGAACATTTGGCGCGAATCGGCCGAGGTACGTGAGGTAAATAAGTCTGGGTAGGAACTAATATTCCGGAGTGGGTTCCCGCTGCTGTCGGTCGGAGAGAGCCACAGAAGCGCTGTCTGTGACACTACGGACCACAGTATTATCTTGGGCAGTATCTTTTCCCTATTCAGCACCCAAACTCTGGAACAGCCTTTCATTGTTCAGACTCACTCTGTCAGTGTAAACTATTATTAAATATTAATTATTATGTAATACTTACAATAATAGTACGTGGATTATCAATTTCTTGACTATAAACTAATGATGGAGTTAAGACATCAATTAGTCAAGAACTAACTTTACTACGACACGACCTCACATGAATTACTCACCTTAATTACATGCTATTTACTGCATCTTAGTTAATGTATTAATTAACAATTTGTGGTAATCTAAATCAAACATGCTTTAATGGCACGAAAGCTCTCACGTCATGAGTTGTTAATGTATCATTATGTCATGACTTTACTTGGGGGGTGCACATCATTACTAACTCTTCATTAATTACTTATAAAGTATCATGAATTCATGACTTAAAAAGCTATCAATTACACATTTTTATACATATTCAGCTCATCTAAATCTGATATTTGGTGCTTTCCGGGGGTTTGTAAGTGGAAGAGCAGAGGTCCTGTGGCAGCATTTGGATGGAGAAGGACCTGAATGGTAGGAGGAAAGTTGACATTTTCAAGAGACAATAGTGGCCCAAAACAAAAACAAGAGCACAAGAGAGACATCTGACTATGATACAATGACAGTAAACCAATTTATAACATAACCAAAGAGATAATCATCTTCTCTATTATTTTAATTTGGAAAATTGTGTCAATTATAATGAAAACATTGTAGGACAGCAACAGTGGAATCACTCAAAACAGCATGAGATGAACTTGTTTTTAATTATGAATGCATTATTGTTTGTTGGATGAGTTATGCTGCGTCCGAAATCGCATACTGCTTAAGTAGGTACTACATTTCAAACCGAATGTACTACTCGACCGTTAAAACAGTAGGTACTATATAGTATGAATGGGGGTAGTATGAATGGAACTCGGACGAACTACATCTGCCATATTGATGTTGTCACGTGTCACGCGTCATCACAACAGCGCGACAATTTAAACTTTCAATAAGTC
>JAUMHR010000235.1:14003-31813 GCA_032361145.1 Enteromius fasciolatus | reverse complement strand
AAGGATGATCAGAAGAAATGGACAGCACCTGAGTTAAATATATGAGTGTCACAGCAAAGGGTCTGAATACTTATGACTGTGTGTTTTTCATTTATAATAAATCTACAAAAATGTCAACAATTCTGTGTTTTTCTGTCAGTATGGGGTGCTGTGTGTACAATAATGAGGGGGAAAAATGAACGTAAACTATTTTAGCAAATGGCTGCAATATAACACAGAGTGAAAAATTTAAAGGGGTTTTAATACTTTCCTAACTAACACTGTGTATATATAGAGAGAGAGTATTTACAATTGAAAAGGTCAATATCCAAAAAATCTGCAAAAAAACATGTATATAAATATGTATTTCCCTCTAAATATGCTATTTGTTAAATATTTAGCAATCATGACACTGAGCCACATTCCAATCCCTTGGTCTTATTAGAGACAGACATCTTACAGTAAATAAAATAACTGATGAATTTTGCCCCTGCAGTATCCACTGATTTTTAAAAACATTCATCCATTAAGAATAACACAAAGATCATTCATTTTCCGTCTGGTGCCTGAGCGGACGTTATTTTCCCATATATACATATATACACACACACATATATAAACCCTCACTACTTGTAATGCAGTCTTATATCCCTTGCTCTTTCTTGCTGTGTTGGTTTTGATTGCTTCTATTGTGCTCATAGATCAGTCGCTCCGCTTCACAGCAGCGTTCAGAGAGTTTGTTTGAGCGTGTAGATCTTCGTTGGGAGTGTTTCTGGTCAGGGATGTATTTCTCCGTCACAGCGGCTGCAGTTCAGTCTCGTTGTGCTCTGTGCAGAATACAAGCAGAGGTTCAGCTTCATTTACAAATCAACACTAACATCTAATCTCATACACATTTAAACGCTGGTTTAGTACCTGGTAAGCGTCTCTGTTGTCTCCAGGCCTTTATAAAGTTGTATAGTTTATGTAAGAGCCACATACACAGCATCAGAAATGCAGCCAGCGTCCCCAACACAATGATGGACACAGTAACGTACTGAATGTCTTCATACAGCACCTCTGAAACACACAGTTCAGACTCAGGATAGAAGCATTATATCAGGGGGTATGTGTGTCTCTGGCTCTACAGGCTCACCAGTAACACTCAGCACCATGCACATGTCCTTGCTCCTTCCAGACGCGTCCGTCACACTGATGGTGTAATAGCCAGAGTCTTGAAGACGTAGGTCGGTTATGGTTAGAGAGCCGTTGGGATGAGTTTGCACTCTTCCCTCGTACATTTCCGTGATGTTTGCAGGGCCACCGAACATCCAAGCTGCGATGCTTTGCTGTCCGCTTACAGAACTGAACATCCATCTGACCGCTGGGGTCCCGCTGCATGTGATGTCCACCGAGAATAGAGCGCTTCCCTGAACCGGAGCCGTGATGGTGCTCCTCCCCACCTGAACGGTAATGGCCTGAGCTTCAGAGGACAGATTTAGTGAATACTTCATCTGATTATATGCAAAAGCAGCATTTACAGCGTATTCCTAGCCGTCGCTGGTTAGACGACTTCTAAACTAATTAAGAAAGAGTAGCTATCAACAAACTGTGACTTGGTTTGAAAGAGTCTCGTGGCCGTTTTGGGACAGAAGAGTGTTTTACTGATGCAGAGGTTTTTGGGGAACTTGTTAATGTTTGGAATTGAAATAGTTGCACTATATTACTATAATATGCTCACAGAATCATCAGTAGTATGGAAGACTGAAGCCAAACTCTGTGCCCCGCAGGAGCAGTGTTGTGAGGTTCAATAACTCGGGAAGAATGTAGGCCAGGGACGGTAACTCATAGCGCTGTGCATTCACTCCTCAGTTCCTCACAAGTCCCACTCTCAAACCATTACACCAGAAATACTTCCTCTGGTCTGAGTTGACCGTTAGAAATACTCTGAGCCGACACAAACTGATCTCTCACAAATTGTCAAGTGCTTTCAGACACTGTTCACACCATCTTCTGTTGAGATGCTGACGTCCTGATAGTTGCAGTACTTCTGTGGCTTCAGTCCTGCCTCACCAGTCAAGGTGTCTGTGTAACAACATCTAAACTCTGGTGTTCCTCAAGGTTCGGCTCTCCTATTTTTTCTGTTGTTATTTACACAACCTCACATGGCTTCTCTTACCACTGCTCTGCGTAAGAAACAAGCTGATGATCCCACTCCTTCAGCTCGTATCTCTGCCTTGCTTTCAGACGTCTCGGCACAAACACACATCACTGCTCAACTGTCTACAACACTGACACCAGGACAGCAAGGAATGTAAGGGTTTTGTTTGACGACTAGCTGAGCTTTTCCACTCACTTCTCAACAACAGCCGGGACATAACAGCATGAGAAAAATCAGACCCTTATTGTCAGAAGATGCGTCACAGCTTCTTGTCCAAGCCCTTGTTATCTCAAGACTGGACTGCTGTGTCAATGTAAGTAAACCTCTCCGGTGATCCAGAAGGCAGCAGTAAGTCTAGTCTTCAATCAGCCGAAGTGAACCCACACTCCACTGCCTCCCAGTCGCGTCCAGAATCAAGGTGTGAGGATCTGTGTCTCACACTGCAGATGTAGATGAAGTGAACTCATGATAAGACTACACAGGGTACTAGAACATCAACGCATGAACAGATCCAGCAGATCTTGTCTCAGTAAGTTAATGATCACCCCTCTTGTCTTTGCTGGAGGTCAGTATCAGAGGCTTGCAGGGGAAGCTGCAGGAATGTTTTTTCTAGTTACTGCTGAAATTGCTAAGCCTTGCCTTGAAACGCCTCTGACCTGTTCTAGCTTAGCAAACATCGCTTTGACGCTCCCCTTTCCTGCATAAAGCTCTGCTCTGAACCAGTGTTTCTGATACAACTTAGCAAAGAGTACCGAGTGACAGGAAAGAGAAAAGTGAGGCAGAAACGGGTTTGGCTGGCTGACTCATTCAGTCTCCATACCAGAGTCCTTCAGCATTCACTGCAGCTGTAAGTCACATACGTGGCAGTTTCAGAAGCGTTCAGGGACGAAGACAGCACGAGTTCTACAGCAGGATATTTCAGTCACAGGGCAAATACTGCAGCATCCACTGAACCTTGTTACAGCGAATAAAGTGAAACTCTAGTGTTAGTAAGTTTAGTTTGAAAGGATGCATAAACAAACACCTTACAGTTTCTGTCCTTAATATGCATTTGTGTGATTACTTTTTCTATCATGCACAACTGTTTATCTAACTGTGTACATGAGAATGTAACATTGTCCATTGTTTTCCATAAAAACCCTTAAAACTGTTTTGTCTTGTCCCAAAGCATATCTCTGTAAACTTACACACACACACACACACACACACACACACACATGTACTTACTGTAACGGCAGAGACAGAAGATAAAGTAGAGTATCTGTGTGTTCTGAGACAAACGAATCCATGCGGGCCTCATTAGACTGATTCCTCCATATATCTATACACAAGTAACGTGATTGTTTATAGCTCAGTCATAACTCTAGACTTTCACCCCGTCCTTCTCCGCTCTCCATTCTGTCGCTGCATGCCTCCTTCAGCTCTTTATCTACATCTCCTCTGTTTATCTTTGATGTTTGTAGATTTCTCTTTCCCTTTCAGTATTTGCTCCCCTTTGCTCTTTTTCCTGTCTGATCTGCTCAAACGTATTCACATACAGGACTGAACTATGATACTGATCAGACCGGTTTAGCAGCCAGTGACACACACACACACACACACACACTATGGTCTTTATAATAGAACATCAACACAGCTTACTGCACAGTATACAATGGTAGAGGTTCTTGAAGCTTTTACACTGACTGGACGATTTATTTGGTACACCTGTTAAACCATCAGCCAATCACATGCCAGCAACTCAATTAATCAGTTCAAACCGAGCATCAGAATACAATGAAAGGTGATTGAAGTGATTGTCAGGCTGCTTGAGTCTTTCTCGTTCATATACTGGGATCTTCACCCAACCATCTCTAGGGCTGTCAGAGAATGGTCTGAAAAAGACAAGATAGTGAAAACACCTTAATGTCAGAGGAGAACGATCACATACTGATAGAAGGTCAACAATACAACCCCTCGTTTCAACCAAGGCTTGTAGAAGAGCATCTCTGAACCCAGCACGTCTTACCTTGTGCCAGGTGGACAGAAGACCACATGAGTGCCTCTCCTGATAGCTGACCACAACAAACTGAGTCTACAGTTCACCCGGGCTCACAAAACCTGCACCAGGAGATCTGCTGGGTCTTGATTTCAGATGGCAGGGTCAGAATTTACTGCAAACCACACAAAAGCATGGATTCATCCTGCCTTATATCAGTGGTTTCAGGCTGCTGGTGGTGTAATGGTGTGAGGGATATATTCTCAGCACACTTTGGGACCCTTTATTACTAACTGAGCCTAGTTTAAACACCACAGGACGCCTGGGTTATTTTGCTGACCACATCCATCCCTTTACAGCCACTGTCTGACCATCTTACGACTGCTGCTCCCAGCAGGGTCATGCACCGTGACACAAAGCTCACAATCAAAACGCTTTCTTGATCAAGTAATTCTACTTTGTCATAAATCATATATTACTTTTCCTAGATGGCTAAGCAGCACCTGAGTAAGACATATTCCTGAATCAACATGGAGCTCATGCGTTTCGGCAGCAATCTTACGGAGCGGTTTAACTTATAAGAATTAGTTGGTGTGATGTCACTTTAAGGTTAATGTTTTTCAGTGGATGGCAGTACTCTTCTCACCATAGTAGGCAAGCAATCACAGCTGAAATAAAGCTGCTCATTCTGCTGTAGTGGGCAGATTTGATGTTCTGCATGGAGATTTTACAACCATCAAATCACATATATAATCAAAATCACTATATAAATCACTTCTAAATTCCATTCATAAGTATATCCGGTGTGTGTGGTGAACTATAAAAGGTATGGTAAATCTGGAGCAAATTAGTTAGTGGGCAATAATGTGTTTTAAAGCATCTCTCTCCCTCGAGATTGCGGTCATCCCGTCCAGAAGGGGGCGCTCACCTGCTCTGCTAAGTCTTATTTGATAATGGAGCGATCTTACCAGAATGTTTTTTGTTTACTTCACAGAATAAACAGGAGACGGAGATTAGGTTTAAATAAGAAAAAGCAGCAAACAGCCTTTATTTATTTCTTGAACTCACAACCCCAAAAACAAGAAACTGCTTTCTCTTTTCCTTTTTCTGTCTCTCCCCGTCTGAACAGAACCCTGAGCTTTCCCCGCCAACAATTTCCTGTTGTTGTTTGTTGTCATAACTAATGCAAAGAACACATATCGCACATGACCAGATTTACACAGAATGGTCTCAGGGTGATTCATACATATTATACAAGGTGGATAATTCGTACAAATTCGTAAGACCTCACTTGTATCGTATGAATTCATACAATATTTTTTGAGTTGCCAGTTCGTATGAATTTGTACGAATGACCTACACCTAACCGCAGACCTACCCATCACTGGGGTTCAGACAAAATCCTCTGAGTGAGGTCGTAGGAATTATCCACCTGGATTTACACAAGCAAGTTCAACAAACTCTCACTTTAAGTCAACTACCGAGGCTTAGTAAGATGATTTATTAGGTTTTACACTAGTGGATGTTTAACTCCTCTTTACATACTTAAACAAAATGGGTTAGGGTTTATTTTTTGCACTGAAATGTAAAATCACCTACAATTGCCGCGAGGTGCTTTGAGCTTCTATAGATTCAACAGACTGCATTTATAGAAGAAAAGAGTATAATTCACAAAAACTAGACATAATATTCATCATATGTGTGTTTCTGTAGATCTGTGCGGACGCCATCGTGTTCAGATATCTTTCTGCAGGTCCCACATACTGGAGTGTGTTCTTGGGTCTTCATTCCATCTGTGTGTGCTGAAGCAGTAACACATCTTCTGTGAGGCTGGCGCTACACACTCTTGAAAGCAGTTTGGCTCTTACAATAAACTTTATAGTAAACACAGAGAGCAAGCACACCTGGTTGTTGTTCATGCAGGTCCCACAGAGACACCCGATCAGTCCGTTGGCGACCTGCGCCAGCAGAAGCACAGCCTCCAGAGTCCCGATGCTCAAGAGAATGGAAAACAGGACCACGTTCCACATCACCACATTCTGCGGCCGCACACACAGCGCCCACGCCGTCTGGTTGGACAGGTAACTCTCCCTGAACACAGGGAAGCAGATGTGAACGTGTCAGTGTGTTCTAATGCTTATAAGCACACCACACGGTCTGGGGTTTCCTCAATCAAGCTCTGCCATGAATGAGACACACTGTGAGCTGTTCAGGTAAATGTGAGAGCGGTTACTCTGTAGTGCTGTTGAAGAAGGGGTAGATAAAGAGCCCGTCTCCGGTGTCACACAGAGGACCGTCCCGCAGGCCGACGGCGGAGATGATCATACAGTACAGAGCTCCAGCCACTCCCAGCACAGACATCAGCATGGACAGCATCATCTGCAGCACACACACACACACACACACACATCAGTACTGAGTGTAGTGTGACATCAGATCCTGCAACAGTTCAGCAGAAGAAGCCACACACTTTTGAACAAAGATGACGCAGAATAAATGTCTGTTGACACAAATCTCAAGTTGTGAGATGATGTCAGTGGCTCACCCCGCATCTGTTAGCGCAGCAGCTGCCCTCCAGCCCCGCGGCCCTCATGATGGACGCTGGCAGAAACGCCTGCAGGAGTCACACACAGTCAGTCTGTCGCTTGACTCTCCGTCCTTCACACACTCTCACACTCACCAGCAGTCCTGCTCCGATCACCCCGGGGAAGAACCAGATCTTCTCCGTGATCTCCTCGGTCCTCCACACCTCACCGTTGGGAAAAAACAGCAGGATGTTTCCGACCACGGCTAAGAGACCGAGCGGGAAGAGAAGGTCCGCGGTGCATTTAGCACATCTACCTGTGCACATGATTTAGACTGACACCTGACCTGCCAAAGAGCGTGTGTTCAGTTAATACACAACAGTGCACTATGGGTTCTTTTATGACAAAAATTATTTCGATATTAAGTAAAGATCATGTTCCATGAAGATATTTTGTAAATTTCTTACCAATAATATATAAAAACCTAGTAATATGCATTGCTAATAATGTGATTAGAACAACTTTAAAGGTGATTTTCTCAATATTTAGATTTCAGATTGTCTAATAGTTGTATCTCCTAACAAACCAGACATCAGTGGAGAGATGATGGTATCAGACGGCCCTCATCACGTATGAATGAAGAGTGTTTAAAGTAATGTTCTTTATCTGATTCAGTCTACACACTGCTCCTACCGTGAACGAGAGAACGCTTCCCCTGAGATCTGCTGCTCCTGTGGTTTCTGTCGAGGCTGGCGAGTACTGTTAGTGCAGGTTGGCGATGAGCTGTGAAGTGATGAGAGGTAATGTTAGCGAAAGCATGTCTGACACACACACACCTGTCCCTGCGGTCAGTCACCCTGATCTCAAACACACACAGCTCACTATCAGTAATGGCCTCGGTCCATGTGTGACTCACACACACTAAAAATCCCACAAAAAGTAACACGTTACAATGAGGTCCTGTATGTTCCCTGCATTAACACTGTTATTAATCTTTGTCAATGCTAGTTAATAACAGTACAGCTCTTCATTGTCAGTTCATTTCAGCTGAAGTCCATTAACTACATTTATCAGTCCTGTGGTCGTTTATTAAGTTTTCCAACTCAAACATCAGAGGACATGGAACGAGCATCATTCAGAAAGATTACACAAGCTCCATCCATTACCTGAACTTCTGCATTCATCTCAAAGACAGACGGACTCACGAACAGCTCTAGTTTTCCTTCTTGTTGTTGAGTAATCATTGGCAGTGAAAGACTTCAGAACTCGTATTTTCATCTAAGGTCCTTCAAAAAGGAAATAAAATCAATCAAACAAAGACTGATCTGGGCCAAACGCATCCCGACAGCAATCCAACAATTTGCCAAATAATTGTCCTACTATAGAAAGATGAGAGAAAATTAAGAAGAGATGAGCAGAGACACAAACTGAAACATACATGATCTAATTGTTTAATTGAAAGAAACACACAGCGATGATCCGTCAATACTCCAGGCTTCAGACTATATGAATCTACTAATCCCACAGAGAGCATTATGGGTACAAAGTGCTTTGGTTCTTGTTTAACAGTTAAAAAATAATCCCAATTCAACCTTTGAGAACAAACAGAGAGAGAAGCACTGTTCTGTGTTTATACACATACGCACACGTCAAATGTTGACTAGTATAAATACATGGTGTATTATTACAGCACTCAACTCTTCACAGTTTGTGTAAAGAAGTCTTGAGACCTTTAACCTGGATGAGGCTGTGTTTTCTATCCATGTTCTTATCTCTGGTGTGATTGTGATAGTCCACTTTAGACATTCAACTAATTATAAGTGAACCGGACTACATGTTAACTAGCAGTCGTTAGAGTACTAGTAGACTGTCTGCTTAATATCTAACGCTTTATTTTGATGAGTTCACAACATACTGACTATCAGAAACTTATTCTACTAACCCTAAACTAGTCTACTCTGAGACTCATAGACACGGAGTTATTATAGTTAGTAGAATGAATCAAACGGACTATCGTAATAAAGCATAACCCCTTTTGAAGCGGGAGATATGATGTATTGAAATGTCTTCCAGGGATGTGGTCAGGGCTAGGGCAGCGAGCACTCGGCCGGGTCGTGTGACGCGGGCAGCAGGTGGCAGCTGAAGGGCCAGCTCAGTCCGAGCAGGGTCAGGGTCGGAGCGCACTGCTGCTCGGCGCTGGAGCAGACGGACTGACACGGCTGCAGGACTCCGCTCTGAGCGCTGCAGTGAGGAACAAACACACCACACAGCAGCCTCCGGAAGGACTGGAAACAGCCGAACTCCATCAGCACCTGCGGTCACATCACACAGAGTCAGACGCCTCAGAGGAGCTGCTCAGACGAACTGCTTCCGGTCTCACCCTGTACTTCTGCAGAATAGAAGCCGCCTCTCTCTGGTCAGAAATGGACAGCCAGATGTTTGGAAAGGACGTGAGGTTATAGCTCAGACCTCGGCACATCTCCACCTGGATGGACTCACACGATGAAGCTGAGGAAGAGGAGCAAAAACTGTTTTTGGCACTGAACTGCACTTTCAGTAGACCTGTGCACCTTCTCACGCGCAGCACCATGATTGGTTCCTGCATGTTGCTGCTTTGGATGTTTTAGGCAGTGTTAAATCCTGACCAGGATACACGCATGCATGAGCGAGGGAATTTTGGTTTCTTAGTGCATGACCACTTCATAATACATGGTTTGATTGCGCAAGAGGTTATTAGTGCAGTAGATTTATAGATTTAACTGGCTGAACAGTGTGTTCTCACTGAAGGGAGGGTAGGTGGAGTTGCTGCAGTGGCGCTCGTCTGCGGCGTCTGCGCAGTCGCTCCATCCGTCACACAGCCAGTCCTGGTGCAGACACTCCCCGGAGCCGCACACAAACTCTGCCGGACCGCAGGTTCCTCGAGGCACAGAGAGAAGAGTCACTAACTCACAGACAGTCACTAGATCTACTTCATGAATCACGCCACACTCACTTTCTGAGAGAGACACAGCCCTAAACGACGCATGAAAGCCACTGTCTGCAACACCTTCATCTGCCACAAACAGCACGGTCATCACAGGACCAGAGGAGGTGAGGTCAGGAGGCAGAGCCGGCCCACAAAACCTGCTCAGAGAGACAGCAGGACGTCAAGCACTCGCTGTAAGAAACCTCTGAACACTTCTGTGTCTGAAGAGCGCGTACAGCAGGGGGAAGTGTTTAGAGAAGCGCGGAAGAGACCAAAGCTGACTCTGTTAAAGAAATGCATCACGCTCTGAAACACTGGTGACGAATCCATCATGTGCTGCTTAGATCGGTTTTGAAGCATGGCTGCTGGTTTGAGCTCAAACACAATTAAATCTGGCTTCCTCCAGATAATGCTCAAGATGGAAATGTTTTGCATTTTGACTGGGATCGAAACACAACTATAAAGCAGTAGGTGTCTTCAAACCTCACCTGCCCAGCACAGAGTCTGCGTCTGCGCCGTCATAAACCTCCACGTAATCAAACTCACACACATCCTGGGTCTCCAGACTGAAGTTCTGAAAACTCAGTCTAATCACCTGTCCGTCTTCCACAGAGATCCGCCACGAACACAACTATAAGAGAGGAAGAGACGACTACGATTAATACAGAAGCTGAAACAAACTAGATGCATTGCTTTCAACATTACTTATTATTCACACGTTTAGCTTGAAATACAATAAGGACTGTGTTTATACGATACTGGGTTTATACCAACTGAAGATGGGTATTATACAACATAATATATGGTCTATGAGGCCTCTCTGGGACTAAATGATACAGAACCTTGGAAAAATGAAAGTTATATTGCGGTATTATAGGCACACAAACTTTGGAGAAAGAATACTTATGGTCCTCAGATAGGCATGTTTAAATCTCTAGCTTCAACATTATTTGTTCTTCAGATATTCCTCTTCAAAATAAAATAATGATTGTATTTCTGCAGTGAGCCTGAAAATGTGTTCAGTGTATTAATTTACTCCTAGAGCCGTACTCGAATCCCATTATCCCTGGGACTGAATCATAGAAGATACCAAGAGGAAAGTCTAACGAGAGTCAGATGTGCAGCGACAGTCGTAGTCAGGGGCGGTATACGGGCGTGATCAGACTCAGGTGCAGGGTGTTCTGGGAAATCGAGTCCGTGTGAACTAGTACTCGGGTGAGGGTGCCCTCGGGCGGGGATTCATGACAGAAAGACCCGATATCTAAAGGAGCATTCAAATATTTATAGTTATAGTCATCTCTTTTATTATTAAACAGCTGACCTACACTGAACTAATACGTTAACTGATTAACTGCCAATTTCTATAAAACCGCAAATGAGACTCAGCATTAGCTTCAGGAAGTGAGGATGAATCACTGACCTGTTGATGAGGGTAAGGCTTTGGATGGTTTGGACTGGACAACGATCCATACTCTCCTCTAAACTTTCCTCCACACCCTGAGAATCAGAACATCAGATCTATTACAGTCTTTACCTTCGAATTCCCTGACAGCAGACCTCAGGACTGTAATCACCCTTGTGTTTCTGACTGCAGTTGTCTTCATCTGAGCGGTCCTGACAGTTCGGCTGACCGTCACAAACAGAAACAGGCAGCAGACAACGCCCACCGTCACACAGGAACTCTTCTCTGGAACAGCTCTCTGATCGCAGACAGACAGAAAACGCCATCCGTGTCACCATATAGACAGACAACTACATGCACAAATATAGAAGCGTCTTCTGTATTATCGTCTTGCTAACGAAGCACTCACTGTGTGCTGGGGATATAGAGTGATACTGAGCGCTGAAGCCGTTTCCTCCGATGCTGCCGTCAGAATGAAAGGAGACCAGCACAGAGCTGCTGTTGGTGTTCAGAGTCGCCGGAGCCACGCTGCCACAGAACCTGGGAACAGCTCCACCGTTCACTGTCTGACTGCCAACACCAGACACACAAACTCCACAAGACACGGGTTCATGCTGTCTTTGTAAGATTTTAACGTTCTGTTAACATCATGCTATCCATTAATGGTGCTATTATATGTGCTTCATTTTCTTGAAACAAGAAAAGATTACGAGACTTTCTCAAGATCACAAATGCGCAACTAATTATCTTTAAAGCCAATATACTGTCATGATTTCCTCACCCTCGAGTCTGTTTTGGTCAGCATTGACATTGTATTTTTTTCCTGTGGAGGTGACCAAAGCAGCCTGGTTACAAACATTCGTCTAATTATCTTCCTTTGTGTTTTAGCAGATCAGAGAGATGCATACAGAACTATTGGAGGGTGAGGAAATGACGACAGAATGTGAAGTAGGTATTGCAGTCCAAATATGAGAAAGGGGTTTTTTCATGCAGGTTGCCAGATTGACAACACTATGAATGAAATGAAACATGCAGGGGTTTTTTCCACCAACTGGCAACCCACGGTGCCAGAATCCAATAGGGCGGGTTTCACAAAACATACACGTTCTGGCCCGGAACACAGATCTTCAGAGAATTACCGACTGAGCATTGTTTTTCAGATACACGAGTATGTTAACAGCATGTTTCTTACATATCTGCAAACATTACACTTTAGTAGACTCAAAAACTGACATAAAGCACCTTTAAGGATCTGTATTTTCCACTGTCAGCAGTTTTTTCATGTTATCTGCACTAAAATATTCCCATCAGCCAAAAATATAAAGATATGCAAAGTGCCCCGTCTGGTAGATTTCTGACAGCTCTTGGAGGTCAGATACTACAGATCTACAGATCAGATCCAAGAGCAGCTTTTTAACCATAATAGACCGAGACACAGAGGTTGTTTAACTGAATAAATAAATTGTCAGATGTTAGTCTTTGTACTTTCATCCAAAGTTGTTTAATGTTAATGCAGCCCCTGTCTATTCCGCTGATCACTGATGATTAAACGGCGTGAGCACACCTCGTGACAGCTGAGGTCTTCTCTGTCTCCTCTCTCACTTCTAGCCAGTCAAACAAGCAGGGAGAGGGTCCCTCGACAGCCAGAGAAGACACGTGTATCTGCACGAGGAGCGGAGGAGACACCCTGATCACCCACACACAGTGAGAGTCTGGAGGATACGGCCCGGGGTGATTGGGAGAGCTCAGCGATCCCCAGGAGTCTGTCAGCACACCGCCGCAGCCTGGAAACACATTCAACAAAACATCTGCATTTTTACTTACAATAGCATGCATCTGATTGTGGATGTGCTAACAGTTAAGCCCTGAAATATACAGCCAAGCCTACATTTCTCACACTATCCGTTTATTTGCAATAGTTTAGAAAATGCTAATAAAATATGATAAGAACTGTGTCAGAACAAACGCATCCTCAACTTTGATAGCGAGGTATGGGATGAATTCAGCTGAATAGCTGTTTAATATAAGCACACATTTAGATAATACCAGTCTAGCTCAACCAGTTAAAAACATGCTCGGGTCTGAATACCTTCACACGTACTCACAAACGTTACTGGAAGTCCCCTGTATAAAGTTTATTTTGCTACCCTAATTTAAACAAATGAAGAATAGTGTCCTACACACAGCAGTGAAGTGTATCTGCAGTGGGAATAACTGGCTTTGACTGTTGTTGGACAGTCATCGGACTGAGTCACACTCACATCACCCTTAAACGCCACTTGAGTTGATATTTGTAATGAAATGCACAGACAGTCACATGGAGTCACTTTATATGAAATGGTGTGCAGTTAGAAGACCATGAACTGACTTGTGAAGAAGGCGGGTTTTTTCCCGGGCGGTGAGAGCGTGGGATCAGGAGCAGTCGGACTCAGAGAGTGATTCTGTGAAGATCTGTCTCCAAACCGAGAGTCTAGAGGGAACGTCTCTCCTGTATTAGTCTCAGCGTCTGAGAAAAGAAAGAGCAGGAAAGTGAGAGATTCCTCTCGGTTCTCTACTGCTAAATCATAACGGCTAATCGCTGCAGAGGGTTTTTACCACAGGAGCAGCCGAGTTAACTTGACTTCTGGGACCTGTGGGGAGCTATAATTGGCTAGTAAAAAATGACTTGTGTTGCCTTTATGGAATTAAATTAAGGTACAGCAACAGCTTTAAATGCTTTTAATTGTGTTGACTTGTGGCGCACTTAACAACTCTGATGAGCTGAAGGAGGAAAGAAAACTCATCCAGAGAGACAACCAGGGGAATGACAGAGCAACTAACCACTAGTTACACCAAACTAGCATCCCAGGACTTCCCTGAACACAAACGAGCCTCGTCATCTTTAGTAACATGAACACACTATGAAAAATAAGTTTGTTCAAGTGTGCTATTAGTATACTTCTTTTAAACTCAAAAATAATAAAGTATACTTTTTATGCACTTCTCAGAAATATGCTCATGTCATTTAAGTATACTAGAAAACATCTAAACTAGGGGTGTCAAGCTCTAACTCCACGATGCTGTCTTCAAATAAGCTTTAATGACTTGATTAGCGGGATCAGGTGTGTTTAATTAGGGTTGCAACCAAACTGAGCAGAGCACTGCTCTAAACGTGTTTCAGATACACCGCGCTCCTAGAATCGGTGTCATTGGTATACAGTAGGGGGCGCTCGTACACATCTACTGTACAGAGAAAACACAAGTGAAGGAACAATAGACGCTTCCAACATGATCATCTGGCAAAAAACAGCATCAAAACTATAATGTTATGGAATAAAATGTCACAAAAGAAGTCATAATGATGGTCAAGCTTTGAGAGTCCACATCCAGGCTTTTTCCAGATTTTTGTTCAAAATGCTCTTTATTTTTTCCACTTCAAGTGTTTAAAAGGAAAGCATGAAGCTAGAATAAAATGTTTTCTTTACAAGCAGTACTTGATGCTTTGTATGTTCATATAACAGTATATACAAATTAACACCTAAATAGGGACAATGTGTAAAACGTGTACTTTCAGTATAAAACTACTAAACTAGTAGTTTACTGAGATTAAGCTTCAAAGTGAAATTATAGTATGTAATTATTATACGTTCACTTTTAGTTTAGTTGCAGTACAAGCTAAAACAGATGTGAACTAGTTGTGTACTCAAAGTGTACTACTGTTATACTTAAAGTATACTTTTATTTACTAGAAAATGGGCTGATTTAGTCTTAAGGAGTACTGAAATAGCACACTTACAAGTACACTGATATAAAGCCGTTCTACAGAGATCTAGACGCCCCGCTGACTTCACTGACTATCGCAGCATACTCTCTGAGAGTCGTGAGGGTAAAGAGAAGTGTAGTCACACACGAGAGAGCAGAAGCGTCTCCTCCAGCAGCTCTGTGGCAGGGTGGTAGTGCCGTGATCGTATAGTGGTTAGTACTCTGCGTTGTGGCCGCAGCAACCCCGGTTCGAATCCGGGTCACGGCAGGTTTTTCAGGGTGGCAGTGAATTCAGCTCTGTGTTGTAACCCTCCTTCAGTCCTCAGTATTTTGAACTCTTTCAGTCCCTGACATACCCAGGATTCCTCTGTCAGCTCCGTCTCTGTTTCTTCAGAGGGAACACTGTGCTGACACGCTTTCTAATCTCTAGGTGTCAGTACACTCGCTCTTTTGCCTTGGATGCAAACTGAGAACTGAAAATGAAAGTGACATGGCATGTGGCCAAGCATGGTGTGGCATACTCTGAATTTGTGCCCTGCATTTATTCTATACAAACACACACACACCACCACGACTCAACATTTCAGCTTCAATACACACAGGTAAACAATCTGTAATAAGGACAAACTAAACACAGTAAAATGTATAACATTTTAAAACTATATTCACAGTCTAGTAGTCCTTTAAGGATCTGCATGTATTTCAAGACAAGAGCAGTGAACTTTTTCTTTTTCTCAACATTATTGCTATAAGACCTTACAGCTCACAATGCATGACAGAGCCAGTGAGGATCACGAGGTCAGAGGAACTGCCTGAAGAGCTCAGACACAGAATTGTGGCGAGGCACCTTTATGAGCTTCCCCTTAGATTAGGGCTTTCTGGGGTTTTCTTGTGAAGAGGGAGTTTTATCAGCTGAACCTTTTTAGAGAGATGGTAGCTTTCTGAGGACAGTTCCCCTTTTAGTAGACTATCTGCATTCATGGCCAGCAAGTCTGACTAAAGCAGGGTTCCTTGATCCTCTGGACTCAGAGCTGGCCCGCCTCCCCTGTATTTAAGGGCTTTTAATTCAGGCAGTCCACGTTTTGCTAACCTTTCTAGCAGTTCACTGGAGACTGTAGCTGTTCAAGGACAGCTGTATTGAGTGTGATGTCCGTCCTTGAACAATGTAAGCACTAAGAAGGGCACCCTTTCAAGGAAACTAGGTTTGGGCTGTAGTAAGTTAGGTATCTATGCTTTCTTGAAGGTGAGCCTCTCTGTGGACTCTCTTAGCATCATCTTCAGGGATAGTATCTATCTGAGGACAGTCCTCTCTGACTTGGCTTTGGGTCGAGCAAGGTGTCCCTCTTCTAAGATCGACATGACATAGGAGGTCCTCCTATGGTGTTTGTAGGTGTAGTCTTTCTTTGAGGTTCCATACTGGAGTGGTACCTGGTTCCTTTGATACCTTCTTTTCTCATAGACTCCAACCCTTATCAAACACACCTGAAGCAGCTAATCAAGCTCTTCCTAGGTATACTTGAAGCCTCCAGGCAGCTGTGTTAAGGCAGGTTGGAGCTAAACTCTGCAGGACACCGGCCCTCCAGGACCGAACTTGGTGAACCCTGCTATAGGAGAAGTTCCATGTGTTTTTATAATGGTGTGCTATACACTGCTCTCTTCACACTGCCTTCTGGAGCTAGTATTGATGCTCGGTTTACAGAAGCAGGACTCAGTGTGACATGATGATATTGTTACTTACTTTCAAACGCTTACATTTTCAAAACCTTACACAGTTTTTCAAAACCTAAAGCTCTAAAATTGTGTTATTTACCGTAAGCATCTGTGGTTATGAATACAGTATTACACAATACGAAAGGTAATAAACCCATCAACCATGTGTAATTGTGCAGAAGCATATTTACAGGCCTGTTATACTGCCAAAGCTATTAGGTAAGGACTATGCTGCTAAAGGATTTGTGTGAACACAGAAACATCTCAGGCCTGTAGCAGCACTCCTGACCGTATGAAACTACTCTCACTATTATTTTACAGTCTGCATGCTTTTACAGGATTTCACCAAAACAAAACAGCAACACCATGTGGATGGAGTAGAGTTTAGCTGACTCACGTCTGAGAACCAGGAGCAGAATGATGCACAGCACAGCTGCCACCAACACCGCAGCGGCCGACACGATGACCGCCCTGTGACCAGACAGATGACCTCTCACAGTCACCAGCACACTGCGACCTTCAGGAACACAGCAGCATAGATCAGATGCACTGCACTGTGAGTTATATAACGCAGTGTTTATGCTAGGTATATCCAGTATTAAACAGCCCTGAATGGTTGTTACACACGCTTACCTGCAGCAGGTGTTTTAGTTGGTTCAAGGTAGATGTCAAGTTTGAAATGTTCTTT
Organism: Enteromius fasciolatus; assembly: GCA_032361145.1. Taxonomy (NCBI): domain Eukaryota; kingdom Metazoa; phylum Chordata; class Actinopteri; order Cypriniformes; family Cyprinidae; genus Enteromius; species Enteromius fasciolatus. Next base: position 14,685 of record JAUMHR010000235.1, on the reverse strand, counting down.
GGTTTCCTCATTTTCTTCATCAAGCTGGAAAACTGGGTTGCAGAAAACATTCTATGAATATAAAGACAGAGGATTAGTTTAGAGCCATCACTGGATGTATAATAATACTAATTTACCTCATATGCATCTGGGCTCTCAGCTGAAAGATCAGAGTCCATCATCTTTGCGTTTTGCGAAACCATTGATGTATGTTTAATCGTCTGAAATCATGAGGTAGGCTGTTGATTCAATGCCTAGACATGTAAATAAATAAAAAGTTGTTTTCAAATCCATTAAAGTGTGTGCATTGAATAGTTTCAGTACAATATTTCTTCAGTACATTAAGTCTCTTATTTGTGCTGTAAGGTCCAGCATCGTGTTGCCGAGAGTCTGTCTGGTATTCAGTTACAGAACTTTCTTCCCAATATTCACAAAGCCAAGTCAGCTGAGAGGATTGAGCTCTAATCACACACACATTCCCCATCTCGCTCTTTCACACACACTCATGTTTTGCTATATGTGTGAGGACTTTGATAGACTTCAGTTGTTTTTATACTGATCTAACAATATTTTTTATTGCTCTACACCAACCCTAAACCAAAACCCTACCATCACACAAACATGTCAGGTTTTACTATCCTTGTGGAGACTATAGCAACTATAGCAAAACACACGCATGTAGTGTGTCCATGTTTTCTGGGGT
>JAUMHR010000234.1:118401-130163 GCA_032361145.1 Enteromius fasciolatus | reverse complement strand
TTTTTGATTTTTGTAACCATAACAGACATGTAGGCAGAAAAGTAAAAAAGAACGGTAAAATGTGACATAAATTTACAAAGTCTCAAGCGTTACCCAATCCTGCTTTGAAAGACTCCTGCTCAGCGCTAAATAAATAATCTGGACGACATAAACTCTGTGAACTACATAACCTGACCTCCCTTTAAAGTAGCACAGAACCCTGAGAATACAGGCCTCCCAGAGAGAGAAGGAGAGGGGGATAGAGAGAGAGGGCAGCAGTGAGAGGGCAGGGGCACAGATGTGGGGCTCAAAGCGGGCCACCCCCAGAGCCTGCAAGGGGAATTCTAATCACCCTGTAGTATTTCAATAGAGTGCCAAGACGAACACACTCGCTTACATGTGCGCTCACACACACGCGCGCTTGCAAACAGATACACAGTCACACACACACATTCACATACTCAAAGGCATGCTTGCCTTAAGTCACATTCTAAATTGGATCCCAGGAGCTTTTTCTCTACCTTGTTCACCAAAGGCATTGTGTATGTTTTCTGAGTACTCAGCATATGCTAGGTAACCCGAGCGCTCTTTAGCACACACATATGCGCGCACACACACAAACATATTGTTTCCAGAAGTACTAGTTGTGTCTTTTTTTTTTTTTTTCCTAAAGGTATTTCCCATTAGGAGCTTAATTAAATTCAAAACACCACAGATATATCTATTATGTCTAAACCTAAACAAAAAAATAAATAAATAAATAAACACCCACCTGAGATAAACCCATGAAGCCAGGCTGTGTTCGCATGCTTATTATATTGTTTTGTTTTATGAATTTTTAAGAAAATTCTCCAAACTACGTTCCTCCATAATATCATGCACAGATGATTGATGACTGACAATGATATCCTACAGTTTTGTTTTATTAAAACTTATTGTGGGATGCCAGACATTTGGATCGCCTGCGAAACATGTCAGAGCATGTGCTCTACCTGCCACTGTCTCCAGTAAATGAACGCCAGACTCCGGAGAATTAAATCAAAGGATGCTCTGAGTTACCTATTCACAATATTTACCTGTTAAAGGACCATTTTTACAGACTCAACAGACAGATCATGGAACCACTGGTCTGTCAGAGCGGCAAAATGGTAAAAGTAATAGTGAAACCAGTGAAGTGTTGCCTTTACAAAGAATACGAGGAAAAAACAGACCCCCCTCTCCCACCCCCTCTTCATCACCATCTCTCTCTCTCTCCGGCTGGCAGCCGAAGTTAACATTTTCAGAGAGAATATTCCTCCCTCCAATAGTGGAGCGTAATTCATTTTCCATCTCTGTTCATTAATCATTGTTAAAATTAGTGATCCATTTCTTCCACTCTGCCATCTGCACTCAGCTTCGTTACAAACATGACACCTTCCCGCATAATAAAAGCTGACAGGCAAGAGGATGCCTTTCCAAATAGCTTTCTGCATATGTGCACCTCTACAACTGATGCTGTTGTCAAGACAAAAGTAGGTTATTTAAGCTCCCCACTTTAACAACGCACACACACAAACGCAAACATACACATGTCTGGCACACGCTCCTGCCAGACACGCACGTATGCGGCATATAGACCAGATGTAGATGTCCGACAACAGAGCACATATTTACATTAAATGGCGAACGGAGAATATTCTAGCAAACCGAGTTTCTTAGTTTGCTTCTCTCGCTCATTCTCCGCTTTTCGCATGTGCGCTTGCACGCTCGCAAACATAATCTTATCTGGAATGTGCTCAAATCTGAAAAAGAAAAAAACACTTTTGTCCTTATGACAAGTAAAGTTATGAAATATGGGTCTTTAACACAGCTATCAGCGCCAAGACAACAAAGAACCTGTTGTGAGTTAATGTGCTGTTTACGTTCTCTGGAGTTTTATTTCACCTTTCATTAACACAAGCTTGTTGTTTGTCCACCAGGCCTTGAGAAAAAAAGGGCCTTGGCCCTCACCCGCAGCGTGTGTGTGTGTGTGTGTGTGTGTGCCTGTGTAATAGGATTCTCATTTATTGCATTCTCATTTCTCACACACGGGAGACAGAGCTTTGACCTTCTCTAGGAAAATAATAATGATAATGATGATGATAATAATAAATACATTATATTATACAAAACACATAATAAATACAATATACTTAATACTCACACCTACTCTTGACTGGTAAGTGTCCTAGAAGAGTCTCCTATTCTCCAAGCAGGTGAAGACAGCCAAGCGTGCGCTTGGTAAATAAAAGGATGCGTAAAATATTGAAGCCCGTTTGTCCACCAGAGTAAAAAAAAAATCGAATTATGAGAAATAGCTACAATTGTGAGATATAAAGTCAAAATTACTAGAAATAAAGTAAAGATTTTAACACACTGGATTAGGAATCGATTATCGCTATCATTTAGTTGCTTATTAGCAGGCCTATTAATAAGTGCTTTATACGCACTACTACACAAACAATACGTTTATTGGTTGTGTATTAGGGCTAATAAAGCACACATTCAGCAGGACCATTTTCTACATCCCTAATTAGAGCTAATACCTAAACATAACAACTAATTGACTATTAGCATTCAGCAAATGATTTGTAGTTCGTAGTTTGTTAATAGCGAGAACTGGACATTCAAATAAAGTGTGACTGTAAAAAATTGTAATATATACAATGACAATTATGATATAGTCAATAATGAAAAATAAAGTGACAACTGTGATTTGTTGAACAACATCGCAAAATTAGAAGATATAATGACTATGAAATATAGTTACAATTCTAAAAAATAAAAGTCGCATTTATGATAAATAGCGTCATATGAAGCGATATGTAAAGTCCAAATTATGAGATACAGCCATAATTCTGAGACTTTATTTCTATTGCGACTTTACATCTGACACTTGTGAGAAATAACGTCACAACTATTTTTAGATTTTTTTACTATGAGGTTGGAACGGGCATGCATATGTCTGTGTTTCTGTGACGGTTGTGCGAGGACGCTTACGTGTTGGCGGAATTTGGGTACCAAATGTGTAAATATACCAGTGGACTGTGTTATTGACAAGTGACTAAGTGTGCGTGCGTGTGTGCGCGTTGGTGAGTGTTTAGTGTCTCTGTTGGCGAGGAGAGGAGGGTCGTGCTGATATAATGAGCAGCTTGGAGCAGGATGCTCCGACTCCATCCCTCCAGATCCAGACCAGAAGCCTGTGTTTGCTTTCAGCAGGCCGGGGCTCCAGTCTCTCCGCTCCCCCTTCCATCCCAGTCGAGTCCAAGGCTTCACACTAGGCCTCCCAGGAGCCCTTGGCCCAAACCATTAATCTATATAATGCCCTCAAAGAGCGAGCTTTTTCACACCACCGAGAGCCAAACCGAAACAAGGGCAACGGCTACACCGTTGAGTCAGCTGTTCGCCCTGCTGTCAACATACACACATGCATATAGATGCCGCCGCAAATAAACGATTCAACTTATAAACATATCCGAAGGACCGTAAACAAGAAGAAACCTCGATGCCCGTGAGTCGGAGCCAGTCAGCAGATAAACCGTGTTGACATTCACCCTCAACACGACCAAGAGAATGCCAGAGCTTCAGCAGTTTCACCTATCGGCTAATTTGGTTTTCCTTGACCCTGCACACACACACTGAGACACACATCTCAACACTTCCATTCACTGCGCACACGCAGACATGTTTAATGTCAGGTTCTCACCACATCTGAATTAAAGAAAAACTGATGGTGGACAGAGGCCAGGCCCCGCCGGACTGATTAGCATCATTTAAGAAAGCGCGCAGCGCAGAGAAGACCGCCCAGCCTACGAGATGGGTGGCCTCTCCCAGCACTAGAAGTCAATACCTAGTAAACTCATTTGAATTGAACAGAGTGAAAAAGCACTCCAGCGCCCCGGCCACTGCATACATTTCCCCTCTCCCCCCTCACACACATGTATTTATGTATTCGTCTTTCCCTCGCTCCCTTTTCCCCTTTGTCTCCCGCTAAGTGCTTTCTACGTTGGTCACCATAGACTGCCGGCAGAGGTATGCATATACATTAAGAGTGGAACAATGTTCTTTTTCAGAGGTATGAAAATAATAGAAGTGAGAGGCGTCCCCCTCCCTCTAAATTAGATAAGCCATGCAAATGGCTTAAAATTTTGTAAAGCTTTTGAGAAAATCCTACTTATGGTTGCGATTCTGTGCCAAAAAGTTCATCTGGCCTGTAAATTTAAGCATGGATTACAAATATTCAAATCATGAGCTTACTGTTCAAATAAACATTTCCAACAGGGAGAAAAGTTGCAAGGCATACACTTTCAACATAATTCCCTGTCTGGCATCGCCTGCCCCTCACTCCTAATAAAACAAAACCTCTCCAAAAATTCAGGAGAGAGCGGGAGGGGGGGGAAAACAAAACAAAGGAGTTAAAAGTTCGCCTTTTCATTTTTCGTCAGACTGAATAAACACCGCTGATGAAATCTGTAATGAATGTAATTGTAACCACCTATACAATTGCAATCTGCTGGGTAAGAGAGCGAGACAAAAACCGAGCGAGAGAAATCACAGGCACAGCACAGGCTGGGAAAGTGGAACAGATAGTAGAGTTTATATTTGAAAGAAAAAAAGAAAAAAAAAAGTAGGAGCGAGTGAGCGAGAGAATCAAATGGCTTAGGCTGGTCAGCTGCTTGCCACATGGTAGAACTAACAAGAACTGAAGTCACAATGATTCCAGCCTGGCTTGTCCTTCCTCCCCTCTCTTACAACTCTCCCACTCTTTCCAAAACAGTGGGACCGACTCAGACTCAGACTTCAGCGCTTCTTACCACTTTAACCTTGACCTGGACGTCAAGTCTTTCCGCCGACAGAAGAAAAGAGAAAAGCGAAGGTCTTTTTGTGATGACAGCCGGTGCTACCCCAGGATTAGAATAGCCCCTATCATTCCAAAGCAAGAGTGCCATATTAAAGTCTTCCACATTTGCGAAATTGCAAACAGATGCAACTCAAGTACCTGCAAATAATCTGCCAAGACCAATTTCAAAAGGGAGATTTCCAAATATGTGGAAGTCATTAGGACGCGCATTATTTTTGCGATGAGCAGGAGGCTGGAGCTGGTCTAGAGGCAGATGGGTGCTGCTTTTATTTAGCCAGAAAAAAGGACTACGTGTTGTTCCATCATAAATGAAGATATATAACGCCAACAAAACAATTATACCCCAAATATTGATGATTCAAAGACAACAAAAGAATGTAGCGTTTCCTTTTATCGTTACTGACCGCAATCTTTCATCTTTCTCTTTCCTTCTTCATGTTTCGCTATTCACTTCTGATAACGGGAAACTCAAAGAGATCTAACGGTGATGTAAAGAGAAAATATTAAAGGTAAAAGCTTCAGATTTCTGATTTCTAACTGCTGTTGTTTTCTTTCTTCCTGCTCTTTAAGAAACTGAATCAGTTTCTGTTGTTGACTCTCTCTATCTCTCGTTTTATGTATCTGTCTTTCCTGTGTTCTCCAAATAGCGTTTTACCTCTACATGCCTGTGCCGCATTCTCTAATTAAAAATGATTTTACCACCGTGCACTGCGACAGACTTCATTAGGATGTGTGTCGAACAGCCTCTCTGCTCTATACTGCATGGGATATCCCAGTCGCAAGCGTGTTATTCTCTGTTATTCTGTTTACAGATATTTTGATAGAATGAAAAAGTCTGATTAATTGATCGAATGGTAATCTGCATTTTTAGCCTCTTGAAAACGGTGCTATAAACCGTATTCACTATTTATTAACCAGTAGTTCGGATTTCAGTCTAGTGAAACGCATGTTTAACAGTTTGGAAATGCTTTGGGTTTAAGAAGAATTGAGAAATCAAGGCTGAATGTAAACGGATAAAAATCTCCCCCTCAAGATGTTCTAAATAACTTTCTTTCCTGTGTTGGACATAATATATATTTTGAAAAATGAACACTGGACACCACTGACTATATAATGAAATGCAATTGTTCTGTGTGATGGAAAGCTAAATTTCCAGCAGCCATTACTTGACTCTTCATTGTCACACAAACCTTCAGAAATCATTCAAATATGCTGATTTGGTGTTGTGTTAAAAACTGTCCTGCATATATATATATATATATATTATTTTTATTTGGAAACTGTGATTGTTTTAGGATTTTGTTGAAACCGAAAGTTCGAAAGAACAACATTTACTGTATGTAAAGTCTTTAAAAAAAAAACAAGATAAATGAGTTTACTGTCAATTCTGCCCAACTAAATCCATCCTAGCAGGATAAAAGTATTAATTTCTTCCAAACTTTTGAACTGTAGTGAATACACAGAGACATTCTTCAAAATATTTTCTTTCGTGTTCCACGCGAGAAAGTCATACAGGTTTGGAACGGCATGAGGGTGAGTAAATGATGAAAGAATTTTCCTTTTTGGGTTGAACTATCCCTTTAACTGGGGAGGAATTGAAGAATGCAAAATGCAGTTTTTATCTCCCTCTTCCTCTCTGCACCGTCCATATTCGTTTTCTGTCTCAATGTAGCTGGCGAAAAAAGAAAATTCTATAATTGAGCGGTACAGAACATGTGCCCTCCCCGCTCCAAGATGACAGATGGATTATAAAAACTTCAAAGGCGAGCATTTGGAGCACCAAGGGAGAGATGGTAGGTATTTGAACTATCATTCTTTACCCAGGAGACAATGGCTGCCTGACACGGCGTATACATCAAGAAATAGTGCAACCACATAGACATAATCTCCCTCTCTTCCTCTCTCTCTTTCTCTCTCCCTCCCTCCCTCTCTCTCTGCGATACATTAAACATCCTGTTATGAGTAACTTTCAGTCAGGCACAAAAAGGCTAAGGAGGGTTTGTAAGATTAAAAACAGTTCACAGCGCACACACCATTCGGAAGACCTTCGTAACTGCTATATAATGTGACATACACAGGCATAAACAGCAAATTAACTTGTCATCCACAGCGAGAAGTCACTGAATGTTGTATTAGTTTTAGAGTCTATTTAATGAAACGCTACACTCATGAAGGCTATAGCTAGAGGAGCATTTGCCCCCCTGAATGAATCCAGCAGCCAGTGAAAGAGAGGTAGTGCTATCCGTTTCTCTCATCCTCTGCCGTGCTTTAGATATGGTTGTGATCTATTAAAAAAACATGGCCATCTGTCCAACTTCCTTCAGCACAGAGGCAGCCTATGGGCAAACTACTTTTAATAATATAGAGACAAGATGTGGGAATGCCACCATGCATACCTAATGAGAAGATCTAGATCCCCTGCTGCAAATCACTACTGATTCTTATCCAAATCTGCCCCGGTGTGAACTTACTTGCTTTTGTTACTGGTTGAAAACACACACACACACACACATACTTGCACTAGAACACAATCTCATTTGTTCTGTGACTGTCGACTCTCGGCTTTAAGGATTCGTCTGCAGGATCTACACAGTATAAGTGAATTCTCAGTTGTTTTCTTAAGATTTGACGTCACTTTCTTCCAGTTAATTGGCACTTATGGGCCTTTTTATGAGACACTTTGCTTAAGAATTAAATAAAAATATAAAGCAACATTGTGCATAGACACAAATCTGGAGCTCAGATTTAAACCGTCTGATAAGGACAATCTACACAGATATAAAGCATACCTGAGATCCAGAAACGGCCCAGTGAAGCAGTCACACTTATTTATCGTTGACACTAAACTTTGAGTTTGTGCTAAGAGGGCTGCCCTTTGACCTTTAGGATAACCCTGGTTTGTTTGCGCTTCTGAATGAATGCATGTGGCTTCTGCGGTGGAGCGTGTAGTAACACTTTTCTCTGACTGGTCACCTTTTCAGTGTCCATCAGGATTTCCTCACTAATCCCAATGGATCATCCCATCAGTGCTTAAAGCATGTTTATGTGTAATGGAATCCATCTTTCTTGATTCATCTCACTCCCCTGCTCCTCTCTCTGCTTTCTTCCCAATTTTTTGATCTATATTTTTATACTAAACATATAAATCTATCAATCTATCTAATTTCCTAACTAGTTATTATCTAATATAGCTATATTATTACATATTTACATATTGTGAAAAAATAAATAAATAGTAAATTAAATATTTCTTTATAAAATATTACATTTTAATTTTCTTTTTCTTAACTATATTTTAAATACAGTTTCTTGGGTTTCACATGATCTTTCTGAAATCATCCTAATATGCTAATTTGCTGCACAAGAAAAACATACTATTATTAATTAATATTTTTATTAATTTATTTTGTTTGTGTGAGGTTTTTTTGGGATTCTTTGATTATTTATTTGAAAACAATGCTCATGTCTTACCTGTAACCTTTTGAAGAAACCAATGTGTCCCTGCTACAGAAAAGCCATATTCATTTCTTTACATATAATATTTGTATACTTTAACTGACACCATTGAAAAATAACACTTCTGATATTCGGCCAAGCTGATATGATCTCAAAATGGCCAAATATATGCCAACACATTCATCATTTACCGGCTGTGATCAACGAATCTCTGGACATATAGATCGTTCTTTTGTTAAACCCATGTATTTGTCATAAATGATGCTTCAGTAAGTTTTTGCAACACACCCTCTCCAAAAGCAAGAATCCAGGTGCAATCTTTTACCTTTAGCTTCTCAGCTCCTCTCGAACACCTGCTCTATTCCTCCACACAGTCCCACGATGCTGTCTTCTCTCCAGCTATTTCTCTCTCATCCTAGGCTTGGAGGTGTGCAGTACCTCCCCCTTGCTCATAACTAACTGACTACAGTGTTTGATTAAAAGCGCATTTGGACGGTAGAGAAAGAACCCGACCCGGCCTCCCTAATTAAGATCACTTCGGAGATTACTCACGACAACAAAGGTGGAAAAAGCCAAGGCGAGGGGATGAAACAGAGGAGCATGGGACGGGGCAGACCCCTCGTGTGCCTTGATCAAACGTCCAGTCGAGGGGAGACGGACCCCCACGGCTCCCATCGCACAAGTTCTCTGGAATACGAACTGATCCCGCTCCACATATCAGTAGGCGATATATTCAGTACACACAGGCATTTCACACGTGTACACGCACTGCAATTTCACAATAAATCCCAAATTAGAGGGAAAGAAATAACAAAGTCCTCTCAAATAAAGGCGCTAACACACAGACACATAGCGCGGGAGCAAACAAACATTTTCGTATGCAATAACGCAAATACACACACTCCATTTTGGAGTAACAATGCTGCAGGTGCTGTTCAAGTCTAATGAAGACAAATAAACGTGCGAGAGTGCCTAGAAGTCACATAATAACAAATAAAGATCAATACTTCTCAGAGGAGAATTATTAGCCAGCTTTGTGAGTTTTAGCCAAAAGCCTCTGGGTGTGATTTGTTCTGTCTCACTCATAACTTCCCTTTTTCACAGCAGACACAGAAACCCCACATCACATTTCTCTTTCTCTCCTTCTCTCGTGCGCGCTCTGCTACGGCTGTGGTTAGGGCGCTCACTGAGGCGTTGCGAGTTAAGTGGCCTGCCCAGAGGGAGCGTGGAGCTACGCCGTGGCCCACCTGGGCCTTGATCCCGAGACCCCCTGCGGTCAGAGGTCCATCTCCTTAACCGTTTCTCGGCAATGCTTCGCATTACCCCGGCCGTCCTCAGCCTCCAAACCCAGCGCGGGAGGCCATTAATATAATCACAGGGATGTAGTGTGCGCCGGAGAGCCCTGAGGCTACGGCAATCAGCGGGGCTGAGTGAGGGCTAAGAGAGACTGAGGGGAGAGAGAGAGAGAGGAAGAAAAATACATAAACCGAGGAGAAAATCTCCCATAGCTTCCACGTACAGCGTGCGCCGAAACAGGATCGCGTCAGATCATCATTCCTGGAGACGCAGGACGAGAGGGGGGCTGAAGGTTTGCACTTTAAAGGGGACCTCCCACGACGGAGAGAGGGAGAGAGAGGATCGGGGGAAGGGGGGATCATGAATCTTCTCTGCCCAACCTTAAGCCTCTCTAGTTAGTTGATCTAACGATGACTGGTCACAGTACCATCATCATGCAAATTTAAACAGAGATGATCTTTTAGCCGCCTGATGAGGGGGCCACACATACAGGAAAAGTGTTAATGATCAACACCAGACCACAGGCCCCTTCCTCTGCGCCGATCACGTCATCGCCGGCTCTACTTGTTATGAAAGTCGCTCTCACTCTGAAACAGCCGATATCCATAACGTTCTGATTAGCGTCATGAAATTAATTCACCCTTAAGCATCTTAGCGAAATCCAACCCACATTTATGTATAAAAGTCCAAACTATAAATACTGTGTTTATATTTAAAAAAGCCCACGGAAATTTATTTTACACCGTTTTATGGAAAACACACAGCATGGTTTCAGATGCAATAAGAACACAGAATTCCATATTTTTCTTTTCTTTTTTTCGGACACGAACGATAAGCTGTGAACATTAACACTTATTTCTTTTTTTTTACTTCAGAAATGAATTTTCCTACGACGAACAGGTTAAAAGGTAACTCTTGCACCCATTCGCTTGACTTCGGGAAGTTAAGAAGGATGATGGCGGTTGATCTGACGCAAAAAAGTCATGCATAAAAACTCCCAGAAGTGTAACTGAACTCTGAGCTGTCCTTTCTGAGCATGCCTTCCATTTTTTTTTCCAGCCTCCAGTCGTGTGGGTTTGGAGTGGATTGGATCGTCCACATTACCACAGGCTGATCTATACTGACAGCCTTATTTACAAAAACGTGGGGAAGAGTAACAAGGCAAGTTACCCCACACTCTCTCCTTCACTCACTTAACTTAGCTTTCTCCCAATTACAACGATTGGCACAGACGCCATAATAAAAGAGATGAAACGGGCAACTTAAGAGACAGACAACAACACTTCGTGATCAAGACTGAAAAAAGGAGCAGGCGAGAGAACAAAAACAATAACAGACAAGAAAGGGGGAGAGGGAAAAGAAGCTGATTTGTGAAAATCGGCGGAGATTGTGGGAGATGTGTTATGGGTACGCGTCAGCAGGAGGGGAGAAACACATCTTAAGACTTAAAAGGTGTGTAAAGTAAGCTGAGCATCGGGGGAATTCTCTCTGAGAGCCCCTTTAAAATTCACCTCTGTATTAATGCAGATAAATAAAGGCAAATTCCCCAAAGTAAATACTGTTTAACTCTCACCTTCAGCAAGAGTTACTTAAAGTGCTTCTCGCAGGACTGACAGCCCTCTACAAACAAAGCAACCAGGTGGCTGATTGTATGTGTATATATGTCTACAGGATTTAAACAATGCAATTATTCATATACACAAGATGCTATACCCTCCACCGCAAACACGACGGTAATGCGCGACTGATGCTTTTATGATCTTATGATTTTCAATGACATTCAAGCATTTCAATTAAAGCGGGATGGGAGGTGTGTGTGTGTCCGTTTCCATTTTATGTATGAAAAATACAGCAAATAAATAAATAAATAGCAACAATTAATCACAATTAATCGCATCCAAAATAAAAGTTTTTGTTTACATAATATGTGTGTGTGCTATGTATATGTATAATGTAAATATAAATACACACAAACAAAGAAAAAAATATGTTATATATAAATCATGTTATAAATTATATGGATAATATACATGTAAATAAGTGTTCTAAATATATACTGTATGTGTGCGTCTTTATATAATGAATGCATACAGTAATAAATATGAAAAGTTCATACAAACATGTGTACACAGAAACTTTGGATGTAGTTAAT
>JAUMHR010000234.1:97617-111695 GCA_032361145.1 Enteromius fasciolatus | reverse complement strand
TAATATCCGTTAAACAATGACGGTACATCTGTGCCGCCTGCTATTTGTCCCTTTCTATGAACAATGAACCTGAGGAAAAAACTGTTATCTCATTTCAACATAATGAAAGATGCAAACAAACTAAAAGTAGCTGAATGTGTATGTGTGTGTGTTTAATATTCTTTTCCTTAAGTAAAAGTTTTGGCTCATCTCATATATAAGTGACAGGAGATATCTGCACCTGGATCTGAATGCATGAGACAGCAAATCAATTTAGCTAGATTTATAAATACCTTTCATAAAAAATTAAGCACCTGAAGTGCGCGCAATAGATGCATGATGCAATGTGTCACATTATAATTCTGACCCTGACCGTGTTATAATTTGTGAAGTAGCAAAATATGCGTAAAACAATGCGCGGAATGATTTTAGTGAGTGTCGAAAGGCAGCTCACAATCACGCCAACATGCAACATTTGATCTTTTCTGCAATTATTCCGACACTGCCGCGCGCATTCCTATCCCAATCTCCAATTCTTACAACTTTCTTGTTCTTTTTTTTCTTCCATAAAACATCATTTCCCCAAGCGACAATGCTCGCAACAGTCGTTCAAATCTCCATTTCCAGGGGAGATGTGCGTGTGTAGATAAAAAGGTTTTTAAGTCTGATATGACATTTAGCCGTCAGTTGTTGAATGCCATCATAAGGCTTCTGTTCATAAGAGGTCGATCACAGCACAAAATGGCAGGTCTCACCGGCTCTTCCATCTCACAAGTTTTGACACATGGCATGCACCGGGTAACTTTGATCCTAATTCTCCAACCGATCTGTGTTCACTTCAGCTGAAATCCTAAACGCAAAGCCCTTGGGGCTGAAGTGAGAAAGTTTGAGCAGAGATTTGAGGAAACTTTCTTACAGCTCCTTATCTCTGCTTGGCCAACGCGAGCGAATCTGGTGCGCATCCCTGGAAAGCTTCTGTCCACCTTACACTAATAAAGCGCGATGTGTCTTTACACATAATTAATAAAGTTAGCCTTGCAACAGCCAAATTTAAAACATGACGGCGTGTTTTCTTTCTTTCTTTCGAGTAAGTTCATCTAAGCGCGTGCAATGGCTTCCAGTAAACGCTTTCGATTATGAAGCCGTTGTTTATTATCTCACGCGACAACGATTTAGACAATTAGTACTGCGTCTATTTGAAACAAATAGTGAAATACAATAAGACACACACACACGCACATCATTAGAACAAACTGACTTTTACGAAGCGAATCGAGCGAAATCCATCCGCGAGCCCGCTAATGATTCTAGCCAGTTCTTACCTTTAAATTCATCCGGACGTCAAGACGCGTTGCGAAAGATTGTCTTCATTGAATAACGAAGCATGTCCACATAATTGAGCTGATCATTTTCTTATACTGCTGAGGGGGTTAAAGTATATACACACACGCGCGCGCGTGCTTCGGACCTGTTATGATCGTCCTCCCGCGAATCCGCTTCCCAACTGTTCCTCGCGCATCCCGAGTGATGAAAAAGCGCCTTTGAGTTTATTCTCGATATAAACGCGTTCATTGATAGCGATCGGCCAGCATCACAAGACATTTCCCCTTATCTGTCTGTTCGGGCTCCCCCTATCTGGACGGTGAAACGCATTGTACCGTTAAAAAGACACTCCATTGTCGTCCATTCACAGAGAGCGGAGAGAGTCTTGCGGCATTTGATGGGACTAAAAGCTCGAACCCTTGATAAAACAGCCCCGGTGCGCGGAATATCATCTCGAATCGTCTATTTTCCCCACGCGGGGAGACTCAAAGGCAAAATTCACTCCATCGGATCATCTTATTGACCTTGACTTCCCTGTAAACACTTATTAAAATCTGTCTATCCTCACTCACATTGTCAGCCCCGTTATTCAGACGAGGCGTAATTGGCTTTGATGCCTGTCGCCGTTTAAAGAACACCGTGGAAAACCATACAAATAGCTACAATTGCGAAATAAATCTGCTTACCTTTTGGGGAAAGTATCTGAAGTCTTGTATCCTCGAGAAAAAGTCCAGTGAGATGAGCGGAGAGCGCGAGCATCAGTCAGTATAAGAGAGAAGTAATGAGTGATAAAATGACGCTCATCTGCACTGTAACCTTGTGGCGTATTTAATGTAAATAAGCCGGTTATGTTGCACACAATCACACACACACACACACACACACATGTACGCACACAAACAGAGACCGGCCAAGACGGGAAGCGCTTTTTTCGCACTCTTATATGCTAACGCGTCACACAGGAGCGCATATTTAAAACAAATGCGCGAGAAAGCTTATCAGTTTGTAAATATGAGATGAAATTGCCACTCAGCGGGGCGCGTAGCCTAACCAACAACCTCCCTCCTCATCACAGAAAGAGGAAAAGGGTCCAGACAGCGGTCGAGACACGCGCTCAGAGACGTGGGAGAAGGTCCTCCGAAAAGGTACTTCGGTGAGGACATGAAACTTTTTTGGGGCTGAACTTCAGCGCTCAGGCCGATGTTGCTTTTCTACACGAGGAACGAGACGCAGAATAACGCGATTGTACATTCAGTGTCCCGGCAGCTGACAAAAGCTACTGATTCAATAAACTCTTTGTTGTGGGATTATATAATGATTATGTTGTAATTATGGGAGCGCTTTGGTAATAATAATAATAATAACAACAATATAAAAGTATCCAATGGGAATGCGAATGCTTGTGACTTGGACACGGGTGCGAGACTGATCGATTATCGATCGGTTATCAGATTGATTACATTGATTTTCATAAATATCGAGGTAAATCATAAAAAGGTGGTGAAAATAAAACTTCTGGGCTTAACTTTATAGGTCGATTTTCCCACGGAGCACATAAGCACTTTTTTTTTTATAAAAAACATAAACAAGCAAACAAACAAAATAACCGTAGCATGCATTATAATTAGGCGCGATCTTTAAGGAATAGTTAATATTAGCTATTTATGCATATTTACAATCAAGCAGTTCTTTTACAGCAGGACCATCTAGTTCGAAAAAAAAAATCAAATAAATAAATCAAATCAATAAGTCTGATTCTGAATGATTTCTGCATTAGGATCTGTTAATGATACGGCGTATTTACGCAGACAGGACTAAACGCTTCTTACTCCTAACGTGATCCAGAGAACTGTGTTACCCTGTGACAAGTGGCAAAGTGGATGCTTTTCCTCTTTCTCTTTCTGCTTCACTACACAGTTGTGTGTTTGTGATATTTAGTGTGTTCAAAGGAGCATTAATCGTTATTAAATCCCGAGGCAAAGGCTCGCCTTCTCTTTATTTTCTTTCCAGACAAAACACACGTTTTAAAAGATAGCACATTCATTATTCACTATGAAAATCAGATTCCCATGCTGCCCCTTAAACGCTCAGGAATTCAGCCCGCATTTTCCAGTCTGATGTGTATGAAATTCCTTTTTGAACAAATTCCAAAATAAAAGTTGTGCCTCTAAAGAAATTAGCATAACCATCCCATCAATAATATCGCTATCTCTATGGGAATGATAGCGAAAGCAGTAGGGGTGTTCCTTTACTCAATTCTTCATGGATTCTCTGTTTCTTTTGAACTTGTTATAGCAAGTCAAGTGATTCTTTATCGGTGACAGGCCTGACAATACACGACGAGGACGGGAAAGCAGGTCAAAAGGAAGTTGCCATATGGACTTCAGCATACACTTTCCTAACAATATAGGGCACAGATCTGCTGCACACACAAGCGTGTTTATCGCGCTCTCTATTTGTCGTTTATGTCTAAGTGCTTGGGGTTAAATGAAGTTGAAGGCATTTGTTGCGGATAAAGTGGGGCAGCTGTATTCTTGTTAAAGTGAAGCGCTCGTCTGTGTTTCTTGTCTGTTTACTTCTCCGTGGCTTTTACGCTAACAAACAAATGTGGATGCGTTCGGTTTGGCTGCTATCCATTTTATGGATTTTGGTGCAAAAGCAAGAGAATAAGGTAAAATTGTCACGTTGTCTGCTGTGTTTGGAAGGGCAGCATTCGAGATTGATCATTTTGTCTCCGCAAATATCAACTTGTAACAGGAATCAAAAGGTCGAAAGATCCTGACGGCTCGAGTCACGTGACTCCTGGCTGCCCGCGAGCAACAGGTGCACTAGAGGAGGAGGAGGACTCAAGGCATCTTTTCAGATTTTTTTTTTTTTTTTTTGCAAGATGATGCTTGTAGTTCATCAAGTCCTGTTTGTGCATTTAACAATACTCTATAGGCTACTAGTTACATACATGCTATTATAATGTATAATATATATATATATATATATATATATATATGTGTGTGTGTGTGTGTGTGTGTGTGTGTGTGTGTGTGTGTGTGTATTTTATTGGTATATTAAAGTTTTTGACAAAACACACCCATTAGCTTTGGTTTCAAATAAATTATTGATTTTAATTGATCAGTTAGTTAGTTTTACACACACACACACACACACACACACACATAAAGAGTGTGTGCATTTTATTAATATATTAAAGTCCTTGACAAAAGACATCCATGAGCTGTTTTATTCACAAAACAGGTTTCGATTAAAATCAATTCAAATTATGTGAATGCTTAAGGGAAAGTTTATATTTTAAATCATACAGGTTTACATGTTTTTATTTATTTATTTGACTCAACTAGTTCATTTTAAATGGTCCTTTAATGTGACAAATTCATTTTTAATGAAAAAAAAAAAAAGTAAAAAAACAAAAAGTTAATATGAGGAAATGAGACTACATATTATAATTAAGAATATACGGTTTTAAATAGCTTCTCCAGGATATGTCGATTAGTGCACGTATATACACGATATACACATATTCAGTCAAGTCACTTAAGCTGTGTTTCGTTATGTTTGTGTAAAATTAAAAACATACATTTAAGTACCGATATTTCCTGCAGTAAAGCTAAGATTTCCGTGCTGCTCATTTCGCAGTGCTGCATCAGCAAAGCTGGACTAGTTATTTTTGTGACACTGAAAAAGCTGTTGTGGGTAATACACAACTCCGAGAGTAACCCACAGGGTTTGTTTATACTATTAGACCAAGACCACACACGACCAGTGTAAATATTTCAAGACTTCAAAGTACATGCAAACACTGCGCATTTTATTTTCAATACACGCTCATAACTGTTAACAAAGTGTCAGCCGCAGAAAAAAGAATGACTCAAGGTTTGAGCAGTCATAAGGACAGATAAAGCGATCATGGCTGGGTATGACAGTTTCTCCAAAATTCTTTCTGACGGGAATTTAAGTACGAGCCTATCAGCACTGCGTCTGGTATCTGTCCAAAACAGTAGGCCTCTAAAACAGACATGGCAGTGTTCAGAAAAAGAAGAAGGGGGGAAAAAATGAAGATGTTAGCTCTCTCCATCTACTTGGACTGAAAGCAGCTATTTAGCATCTTTTAGCAGATGTCCAGATAATTCACAAGTTTATCAAATTAATTCAACAGAGCAATGACCAAGGAAGTGATGTACTACTAATCAGCCACGAAGAGAGAGAGAGAGAGAGATGGGAGATATGTGGGGCGAGTGTCACTTTAAGACAGAGCAAATAAATGACTGCATAAGCATTTTATCCAGGAGCAGCCTGATGGTTTAATGCTGTGCCTAGTTTATATCTACATACAAACACACCAGAATGGTTTTCTCATATGGAAGAAGGGGAGGGGGGCTACATTACTTTTTAAATTGAGTTTCTCCGAGCATAATCTGTTCCAGGTCTTTGATGAAGAAATGTTCTCAAAGTATCACAGTGACTGATTTAATGAGTAGCGAGTGAGCACAATTTCAAACAATCTGATTTTCTGAACCTTCTGTGACTCTAAACTTTTAAAATTGCACTTAAGAATCACATCAATTACTCTTTAAAGTATGACATCGGCTAACTAGGCGCACTAGCATAACAAACACACGCTATGGCGTATTTACTCCATATCCTCTCATCAGGATCTGATACATTGGTCCCTTATGTGAGCCTTCTGCGAAGCTCTCTCGACTCCATTACGCTTTCCCTTTCTCTTCAGCGAGGAGTGGAATACATGTGTGGCGGATCTACAAGTCTGACCGTGATTGAGTCAAATATTACAGACGCAAATATTTAGAGACGACTTCTAGGTTTTCAGCATCCGATGAGACTATACGTTTGTACGTTCTCCATATTCTTCAGGCCACAGTTTAGATAATGCTTCTGAACGCTTCTCCAAAATCCCACCCGGCGCTGATGAACTGAGAGAAGTGTATAATGTCTATGACTGATAACTGGACCAATGCTAATTTAAATCATCTGAATCAATGTCTGGCTGAGGGGGGGGAAAAAAATACAAAAAAATATCTAAACGAAAACATCTGACTCAAATAGATTACTGACAATGTTGAGCATAAGAGATTTAATAATGATTAAAATATCCAGGCCGTTTGGAGAATCCATCGCTCGTATATATCTCTTCGTAAAAGAAGCCACTGTCGGAGAGTCTCCTTAACAAGACAACAAAACAACATTAGCATTGGGAAAAAATTAGCTGGCTAATCAGTGTCTTAGTCGCTTCATTATAACTTTGGCTGCTCTTAAGCCTAGTCTTGAGACTCTGAAAAAGCAAAAAGACTGTACACTGACATGAGACTTTAACTTAAACTGTTCCGAAATGACTTCTTTTTTTACTGCTCACTGAAAATAAGAACAAAACCCCTTAGCATGTACTCATCACACTCGCACACAGTGTCGCCTCCTCTTTAAGGTCCATATTTCTGTGAAAGCGAGCCATCATATTTTACTATTACCTATCAATTGGTTTCTAATCATGGTAATGAGGCGTCTGCCGTTTGGTGACAGTGAACTAACGGCCTCCGTGGGAGCATTAAGGAGCCTGGGTTATGCTGTGGGCCGTTAACTACCTACAGGCGCTTGCTAATGGCTCCAAATGACCTCCTCAGTGGCTATTAGCACATAATTAGAACCTTGCAGACCATCAATGACTTCCACCGGACATGCGTACCTCTTCGGTCTTCTCCTCCTTGCTCCCCCACTTACTGTTTAATGGTCAGATTATGGTGAGGTGCTGGGATATGACCACAATTGCTGCATTAAGTTGTGTGTGGCTCGCATGCACCCAATGCTGCGTACAGTAAAGCTGCAAATCATTTGCAGCACTGCGACAGCTAAATATACCATGTGACCGTTCACATGGACCTTTAGCTTCAACAAGTCTCTGCAACGAAGAATGAATTCCTGGGTCAGCGGAATAATTCAATGCATACTCATCTGTCACTCTTTTAATATCTAGTCCAGTAAAAAGAAACACGCAATGTAAATAAATCTCAAAGGAAGAAATCACTGTAAATATCCAGTACGCCACCTGCTATCTCTCCCCACCATCAGTGCCCTATCTGTTCTGGTCTCTTTTACTATTATGCGCTATTGTTGTGGATCACGCCGAGCGTAAAGTGCAAGGCACGGCCACACCGCACAAGTGGTTCAGTCACACCAACCTCTGCGTACACTTAGCAATGCTCTCCAGTTACCCAGAACAAAGGCCTGCTTTAGTGGGTTAATGTCAGCTCAGGAGCTGCTGGGAACAATAGCAGAGTTAGAATAAAAAGAGGAATGCAATGTTTTGTAAAGAAAATACACCACGACACATTTATGTGGTAGTAACTTGCCAGATTATCAGCAAATTATCTCACCTCACTGCAACAGTTATGCGAGTCATCTGTGAGAACCGCAGACTTTGTGGCAAAAGTATGAAACAACTAATTTAAACAGCAGGCAGGAATCTTTCTAGGTCATCAACTAGCCTTGGACAATGGAATCTAAAAAAGATCATCATAGGGTGGAGGAAAAAAACTGCTTTGGTCTACTGTTTTTTTTTTCGGTTTACAGTAATGCATATATATATGCATTTTGGTAAACTGTAATTTAAACCGTAACTGTAATTTGCTGATAATTTGACAAGTTACTACCACACAGTGGTGTATTTTCTTTACAAGACATTGCATTCCTCTTTTATATGAGGTTTTTAAGGATCAGGGTGGTAAGATTATTTAACGTTTTTGAAAAGTCTCTGATAGTCACCAAGGCTGCATTTATTTAATCAAAATAAAGCATTAAAAGACATTAATATTGTACATTATATTTTAGAGGGGGGGGGTATGAATAGGCAGTTTATTGCTGAATGTTTCACTGTCACTTTTGGTCAATTGAATTCATCCTTGCCGAATAAAAGTGTTAATTATAACCTTGTTGACCGCAAACCATTGAGTGACAGTGTACGTATCACTTTAAAGTATTTAGTATACACAGTCCAGAATTATGTGCTATAGATGCATGTCTCTTCAAAGTTTGCAAGCATGGGCAGAGCACAGGGTCAGCAGTGCGCTTTCTAGAGGCCAGAGGCAGTACTGCAGGCTTTTTTTTAACTAAAGGAGACCACCAGACAGCCATAAGCAGAGGTCGCCCACTCTGTGTTCACAATCACCTCATTCTAAATCTCCCGAACCACAGATACAATTCTGTATGTATTTTCTGTGTCATGGATTTAAATCATTCTCTGACGATGCCACCGCCCTCCAGTCTCTCTCTCTCTCAGCATTCCCTGAATTAATTTGTTTTCATTTGCAGTATGTCAACTGAAAATATGCAGTTGTTCTCTGTGGCAGTGCAAAAGAATCTCTGTGGCGAGTGCATTTCTGCTTCTTAATCATTAAATCTGCGTGTATGTTTTTTACAGTGCAATATCAGTAAATACATAAACAGCCTGCTGTAGCTGCTCTCCTCTCAGCTGCATCTGCGGTGCTTCCCTCTTCACAGTGTGCCATTCCGCAACATTCCCCTAGTGTTTGTCCTGTGTTGTCTGAACGCTGCCAGCCACTGCTGCTACAATGTCAGGCCGAACCACTGCCAAAGTGCAGGGACGGGCGACCGCGGCGGGTCCCAATTATCTGCGGGGTGACGGCGTTGTCCAAAAATAACTTCTTTTTTCCCATATACTTCTGGACAGGCTGCCCCCGGCCACGGGCCGTCCACCTCTCTGAGCCCATCTGGCAAGAGGACAAACAAAATCTTGGTAGTCCTTCAGTCGAAAACCTTTTCTCAGTCTGGAAAATGACTTCACCCCGTCATCCATTTCTCCACAGTGACCAAAACCCTGGACATAGTTAATCAGCGAAAAAGGGCACACCTCCAAAACGCCATTCTTCCGCAGCCACATTAGTGCACAAGTAAGATTTACAGATCACTTAATGTTTCCAGAGTTCTCCGCATAAAAGTATATACAAAGGTTAATATTGTAATAATATCTTCCTGGAGGGCATTGCAATCATTATCTCTCTAGAGATATCAATTAGAAGCACTTTACAGCAGGTAATGACAGAGATTCCGGTCCAAAATGACATTATTATTATTATCATCATCTATATTCCCGCACTCCCTATACCAGGCAAAAGAAGCAGCGTCAGTTCAGCCAAACCAAAGACAGAAACGTATCTTATGGCGCACATTAATCTTAGTTTTATGTGGTCAAGCTGAGAGACTAACAAGCTTTCGATGTAACCCCTCTGCCTTGGCATTTAGGTAGCGCGCAACAGTTGTCCGCACCTCATGCGTTCATCTCGTATGCTACTCATCTCTCCTTTGTTTTAGGAGGATAACGTACACGGCGTGGAGGCCGGATACCCGCAAAGCAAACGGAAACCGTGATAGACACACATCGCGTGAGACACACAGGGGAAGCAGATTGAAATGACGGAGGCAGTTATGAATCAAAAGGTTTTTTGCTGCCGCTCGGCTAATATTTGCTTGCCAACAAACACAGATTTACACCGTTGCTTTTGGTGTTTGTCTAGAAACAAGCAAAAAAAAAAGAGGAGTCGGAACACTGGAAAAGTTACCGACTGACCTTTGGGCTTCGCTACTAACATTAATAAGGAGGATTTGTTATGTTATTGACCCTCTTATCAACAGCATGAATAATTCACAGCTGGGCCAGCACTTGTCCAAAAGCAGATGAGAAAACAGCACCCATGCCTCTGACTGTTGATTTAGCAGTTTCATATTTAATAAGGAACCGGAGCGCTGGGAGGCGCCTTTTTTTTTGAGAGAGATTTAATTGGGCACTGGTGACATCCATCACATGGTTGTCATGACCATGACCTTTCGTTTGGGGCTATTCATAATAAGAGAGTTATGAGCCAGTTCCTCGTATTTCTAGCGACTCACCCCTGTGCTTGTGTAATGGATGCCGTAGCATTTGTAAACCTTATCTTACAGGAGTTGGTTAAAGCTAGCGTGCACATCAGATTTATTGCTTTCTGTCAGGCTGGTTAGGGGAGACGTAAAAGGGTGTGAGTATTTGGAGAAGGATGATTTAACGTGGATGGATAAAGTCCTACGCTTTGGAGGAAGAGGCCCTGACATGTTACTGTTTTACAGAGAGTAATCCTTGACACAAATGAGTATTTACAGCCTTGGGGCTGCGGGATATTGGAAAAAGGCATTTTCCATATCATTTCCAAATCCCCGTTTTAGCGAACAAGCTCTCCAGAGCCAAAAATGCCACGCGGAGAGGGAGCGGTGGGAAAATGGAAATGGAGATGGAAGCGGGACTCTTTTAAAGTCGCCTCCGTGCAACTCGGAGGCGGCGAGGGAGAAAAGAGCTCCACGCGCAGGTTAATTTCATCAACCCCGCGGGCCCCGGGGAACGAGCCGGAGCCGGAGGGAGCTCCCGACGAGCCTTCCGCAACAAGCCTTGAAGAAAGTTGCGAGACAGAAGGTGAGAGGGAGAGAGAGTGAGGGATCAAATACAGGTGAGCGTACTCCCCAAGGAGCACCAGATGGCCTGCACTACCCCCTGCGTTTGTGCACTTAACTGCTTCGCTGTGTCACCAGAACAATGGTCATTCACCACCGAGCTCTCTTACACAACTCCTCCTTTATGCATAAACATAAAGCCGTCGTACATTATTAAAGCAGGCCAGGCGCACGTAATCTTTTCAGACTGGGACAAACTTACCACCATTGATATCTATGTATTTATTACAGCAATAGAGCAATATGAGGGTGAGGCGCGGAGAGATATCGGCTTACCCGAGGCTGAGAGGGAAATTTAAGATAAAGGATATTTAATATCCAGTTCACATCACTAGGGCTAAGCCTTTAATAGCACGAGGGGTTTCCATGCAGGTAATGCCTTTGTCTTTGTCTAAACACACTTCCACGGACTCTAACTGTAGTCGTGGAAAGCGTGCGGGTCACTGATAAATGTGCCGTAATGGCTCGACGTGGGAGATTGCCCATTTGTCCTGTCAGGTTATTAATGCACCTGGGCACTTCCTCCAAAGGTGTTATCTAGCGTTGGAAAAAAAACGTGGCGATATATAATTAATTCACTATCTCCCGTGCGTTTGCCTCTCTTTTACAGTGTTCTTACATTTTGTCACATTGCATTAGAATCAAACGACGTGCGCCGCGGCTGGCAATAATCACGGAGACAAATATGCATGTATATTATTGGGAGTAACATTAGGCTGGTGACTTGCATTCCAGGGCACATTACTGCTGCTTATTTTGTGTCTAAATGATAATGAGCGGCGGAATGATAACCTATATCATTTAGAGTGAAATATGAATTTAAAACACTGCCTGCCATTTAGAGAGGAGAAATGTGTTGTGGAGAGATCACTCAGGTGTCTTCTGCGTTCATTTGAAAACTGGGGATGGTGGTGGGGGGGCTTGAGTTTTCTTCAAGTGGTAAAAGACTATTGTTGTCCTAATTACGAGCTGGCTGATGCATTATTTAACGATCCAACATACATCGCCAGGGCTGGATATGAGTAAAATAATTTATGACAAGATCTCTTTTTTTTGCCCCTCACTTTAAATCAAACTTCAATAAATGTGCCACCCCTATCCATATTACATGAGGCCTTGCTGAAAACAAGTAGCATGCAGGAGTCTGTTATTCAAAATTCTTCTGACAGTGTGGGGTCAAAAAACAAAATCACACCGAAGAACAAGGAGGTGTGCTTGGTTAGCTTTCCTTGGGATGTGCAAAAGAAAAGACAGTAGAGGAAATACAACAAACGCGCCCCTTCAAAACAATATCTTAAGTCTATTGTTAGTATGCTTAAAGGTCGACCTTTTACAAAATATTACTATGCAGCCTAAAAAAAGGAAAAGTCAGATTGACTCTGGTTGTGTTGGGGTCTCAGAGCCCTTTTAAACATACTTAACTTTGACGTGTCAGGGTGAATCTCTATGACCAGACCCAATCTTACGGGAACAGATAAACAAACTCGGTGTCCATGAAAAATTTTAAATTACTCCACATTCAGTCAAAGGTTCTTTAAAGAACTCTCTCTTTTTTACCTTTTTATAATCCAAAGAACCTTTTTCTTTTCAGATGTTAAAGGGTTACTCCACCCCAGGATGAAAATTTTGTCTTGGTCATCTTTGGAACACAATTTAAGATATTTTAGATGAAAACCAGGAGGCTTGTGATTGTCAAGGTGCATACAATTATCAAAGAGGCCATCTGAATGCTCCATTTGCCATCAGTGGTTCAACCGTAACATTATGAAGCTACGAGAATACATTTTCTATGGAAAGAAAACAGACATAAAGATTTTATTAGGCATCATAACATCACCGTAGCGCCATTGAAGACAGCATCCTGTGAACAGACATTTACTTTCAAAATCATAGGAACTATTTACAAACACGTCAACTTCAAAACTGTTACTTAAATATATTTGTTTATATGCAAAATCATACTATGAAATCATATCATGCGCATGAATTCTCTAGGACAATAATGTCAAATAGCAACTTATTAGCTGAAATCATGCATTTGTGTACATGTTTTGTTGTGGTAACAGGTAAAACATCCCTGACCTCTATTTAGCTCCCGTGCCGTCATGACAATGGCATCAGGACAGACTTTAATGAGCACTAACGCAATGGGCAGACCTGTAGCTATCTATCATCAAGTGTGCTGAGAGCAACACTGCAGCTTAAAAGCACAAGCCGAACAGACCCTGCAGAGGAGGAAAGCGGCCTTAACCAAATTTATATCATATTACACATTGAAATGTGACCCCGTAATGACATCACTGAAATTCAATCAAACCCTTTATTCGGTATTACTTAAGTTGAACTAGTGTCCTTCCTCATCCGAAATTAGTAAATTGAATATGCTTCTTGTTTTTGTTACAGCGGGCCCAAGACGCAGTTTGATTTAAAGCGTTTTGATTTTCACAAGGCCTAATTTTCGGGAGCACATCTGAAGAGCAAAAATAGCCTGGGAAGTTGGCAGAATTTTTTTTATTGATTGTGGTTTACGTAATTGCTATCTATCTGTATTTGTCTACTCGAGCACGAGGGTCATGTATTACGTTTCAATGCAGCCAGTGAACACTGTTAAAAGCCATTGAGAGCAGTGAGGGGTGCGGCGGGAGAGGTTTGTTTTTGAAGTTGTTGTGTTGTTGACACTGAGAGGCTCTCAAACTGCTGGTATTGAGAGTGACTGACACAGTTATAATTCCACCATTATGTACTTGACTGATCTGCTCTAACGCTGATGTCAAAAACAACAGACTCAACAGTCCTAGACGCATCCATGAAAAAGCTCAGTATCAGGCTTGATTTTAAGACGGGCAACAAAGACAACGCCAAATATCAGGGGTCTTTTAGTCCACTGTCCTGCAGAGTTTAGCTTTAAGCTAATCGAGGTCTTCCGGATCACTCCATATTGTTCCAAAGACACAAACAATTCAACTTTCAGTACCCACTGCAGCTAGAATGATATGACATACTGTAGACCACGGGTCATCAAGTTCGGTCCTGGAGGGCCGAGTCCTACAGAGTTTAGCTCCAACCCTAATCAAACACACCTGGAGCAGCTACTCAAGGTCTTACTAGGTCAGGGTTCCTCAAATCTCACCCTGGAGGTCCGATGCACTGCAGAGGGTGTTTCTCAATGTCAAGGATACTTCCTTGGCAGGACTGGTCCTTCCAAGTCACTTCCTTCAGAGGCTAGGCGAGGCTCCTCTTAAGCATTCGGAGAACAC
>JAUMHR010000234.1:71618-95305 GCA_032361145.1 Enteromius fasciolatus | reverse complement strand
GAAAGAAAGAAAGAAAGAAAGAAAGAAAGAGGCATACAAAGTAAGTGGGGGAAAAAATAGGAAACAGGAAGTAAATGAAAGAAGGGATTTGAGACAGTGTGGCTGACTGATAAATGCTCTTGCCTTTTCCTGCTCTTCATTGAACTATTATACAGCATTTCTGAGGCAGCACCAACCTTTAATGTAGAGCTGTGCCAGGCTGCTGCAAGCCGCTGAAAAGAACTGTGAGCAGAGGTCAAAGGTCAATGTGTGTGAGACACTTCTTACTGCAGGAGACAACAACAAAACAGCACATATCAGTTCCTAGACACTTACACGCGTTTAAAACATGATATACAAACATACAGTAAATTGCTTCGACTTTTTGCCATTTTATAAAAAGAGAATGTCAAACAGGAACAGAAACTGACACAGAGAGTGATCTGGAAATTACATCATTTGAATCTGAGATTTTTATTGCTAAAAGTTAACATAGTAAAAAAAACGAAACACTGCATTAAAAGAGATGTGGCCGGCGTGACCCTTGAGCGCCTCATTTTGCTCTGGACTTAACTGAATCTGAACGCCATATCAAAAGCCAGCAGATGCCAGCACACAGAAGTGGTCTTGTCTATTGCAGGCAGATGCGGGCAAGCAGAAAATGAACAAAAGCTGCCCTTGTCCCCTCCAGTGTCACTGTGTGAGAAAGACTTACAGCGTGTCAGACTGGCAGTCGGGCAGCACCGCTGGAACCAGGTTCTGTGGAAAGACAGACAGGTTCTTCAAGCCTTCCATGTCTGTTCATATTTGCAACGATCAGCTATTTTGAGCCCTCATCAGGTAAGAGACTGCAAGTGCCTGTTGTCGCTTTTTAGAGCACACAAAAAGCACGGGTGGACAGGAAGATGTGAGAGGGAGGAAGTGGCTGTCACAAGAAGCAGCTGTGCAAGACAAAATTTGAATGTAAAAATGTGTAATAACTAGAGCTGTCAAATTTACATTAATTTAGTTCGATTAATTATCAGAATATAACCTAAAAATGAAGACATAAGAAAATCACATGAGGAATTGTCACCTTCATGTTTCTCTTGAGAAATATAAAAAACAGACATACTAATATTTATATAAGCGATGAATTATGCCGATTAATTCACTGAATTAAATCACACCATGAAATACATTTTAAACTAATGACATTTTAAATGACTGACAGCTGATTATTGTTTTATAGTGTGTATACTACCAATAATTATCTCTAATAAATATATAAGAACATTTTTCATTGTCAATATCACATACTGAATTAAATGTTCGTTTGGAAGAACAAGGGACAATAGATAATTAGATCAGTGACCTTTGCACCAGTTCACACACTCTTCCCCGTTGAGAGGTCAGAGGTCATGTCTTAACAACCCGAAGCATGTTTACACAAGCTTTACACAAATGCACAACACACTTCAAGAGGGCACAGGTCAACTCCCTAAGCACCTGTAGAGTAACAGAAACTGCTTTTCTAAATGTAGTGCACAGCAAAAAAAAACCAGAAACTTGTACAAGCCAAAGTCTGCAAGTCACACAAGAAGAGAGTGCGCTTAAATTCTTCTAAATAGGAAGCATATGCACCTAGGTATCACAGTATATTAAGAACAAATTAAATTAAGCCAGTTAAGAGAAAGAATTTATTGGACACAAACTCAAAACAGAATAAGGAGAAGAAAGGCGCAAGGATTGAGAACACACGAATAAGGGAGAGAAAGCAGGGAAAGAAGAGAG
Organism: Enteromius fasciolatus; assembly: GCA_032361145.1. Taxonomy (NCBI): domain Eukaryota; kingdom Metazoa; phylum Chordata; class Actinopteri; order Cypriniformes; family Cyprinidae; genus Enteromius; species Enteromius fasciolatus. The sequence goes on along the minus strand of JAUMHR010000234.1, from coordinate 93,553 downwards.
AAAAAGTGCGCTGATCCTCAAGAAGGCAAAGAAAGACAATTGACACAGCTAAGAGGAACAGCAGTGGACAACTCTGTGGATTTTTGCTCCCAGTGTAAAGACCAGTGGGATTGTGTGGTGGCAGTGGGTGGGTCCCCTTTAAAACCTGACGTGTGGGGGGGAAGAAGCCCCAAACCTCCCCAACCCCCTCCAGCTGAGCGCCAAGGCTGCACAGATGCAAACTCCCCCCTGACCGTGCGCTTGCCAAGACGAGCTTCCGAACCCACACCAGCTGGGAGCCCTCTGATGAGGCCAACACATCCATTTCCGTGGTAACCGTGCCCCTCTCCCCCTGTCCTCGCCAACGTACACACACACACACACACAAATACAAACACACACAAAATCTAACTCCCACCCCCAATATCACATATTTGCCAGCAACAATATCACGGCACAGGGGCACAACGTAGCTAAATACTGCCTCCCGTACACACAGGTGACTTAAACGCACTGATGAGAACAAACCACCACCATGATGAAGTTAAAATACAACATCATGTTTGTCTCCAGCTGAGTGATTCGAGTGTCAGGAAGAAAAAGGCAAAAACATTAACTTCAAATTTGGTTCAGAGCAGAAAAGCTTAAGACAGGAAGCTACACCCAAATGTCAATTCTAAAGCATTTAGGTGTTAGCTCAGCTTTTTTAACTGTATTGACCGATCTACACTTAACAGGAAGGAAAGACATGATGTAATGTTAGAACCGACAGCACCTCACAAAACACAGACGGTACCACACTCTAACACACTCAACCCGTTTGTTTGTTTTAGGTTCGCCATTTAATGATCAATTAATGCCGAAACTAAAACAGCCCACACAACGCACTCTTCTTTAATCAGTAAAAATGACATTTAGTAGCACCTTAGCTATGACTAGCCTCTGCCAAAACCTTTTCCAAGCCCAAAACTTGTGAGGCAGCAAATTAATTAACAATCTTGCCATACTGGGTGAACTCTCACTGAGATCCCATCAAAAACACATGACTGACATCTGTTGGACCAGCCATGGGCTCAGCACAAACATGTTCTCCCACTCCTTCATGCACTACACAAACACACACACACATCCACTGGCTGTGTGTTACTCAAAGCTATTAGCTTACTCCACTTCTGGCGCATCCATCCTCAGGGTAATCCAGTGAAGGAGAGACGCACGGCTGGGGAATAATGCAGCATTGTTGTGGGAATGTGGAAGATAGGGAAGAGGAGACAAGACAGCATTTATCAAGAGGAGCTGGTAAACATATAATCTCAATAAACTGCCAAGGTCAGGCAAACTGCACCTGGCAGACGTGAAATGTTGAGCAATGGAATGGCATGAAACAGGAATTCAGATCCTGGAACGGGATCAGTGGCTCCTCCAGGTAACCTTGGGGTCTTTGTGCTCTTAGAAAGAGGACACCCAGTTCTACACAACACCCACATACATTTATCTCGTCAAGTGTCCTGCTTTTAAAATGGTGGTTCGGCGGCTGCTCGCTGAGGTTTTTTTTGAAGTGCCAGGGCCTCGGAGTGTGCTACACAAAGCCGGTAGCGGGCGTGCTAACACCAGAGCTGTGCCAAGAACAACAAGCCAAGCAAGCAGCTGTGCACTAGTGGGATGGCTTGCCCAAGGAATCAAAGATTGCCGCCGAAGAAAGAAAAACAACATTTCAAAGAAGTGGCCATCTTTATTGCCGTTAGTCAAAGTCTGGAAACAAAGAGACACAATCACAGGCCGTGAGAGAACCCAGTGTCCAGATCATCTCGAGAGACCGCTCAGGGTTAGCTTTAGCGGGACAACTCCCCCTCATTCAGAAGTGTTAATGAGCTTTGATCAGGACATGCAGATGAAAGATAGGATGAGTTAGCAGGCAAGCAGATGGGCGCAAGCCCACTGAGATCTGAAAGAAATAGTGCAGCACAAGCTAAAGAAGTAAAAGAGACGATATGAGGCATAGTCCAGACAAACACCATGGCGCCTTGGCTACAAGACCTCTGTTTTCCCAACTGAAAATGCCTTTACCAGTCAAGCCTTCTTGAGTGCAAGCTACGAGTTAATGTTACATTCCAGTTAGACTGTGCTCCTGGAGGAATTTTAGATTCCAAATGCACATACGATATCCAGTCTTTTCACTCCATTACAGTAAAGAGAAAGTGCTCTTAACCATTTCAGATGTTTCCTAAGGCATAGCACCTGGGGCTCCCCTATCGAAGAATCACTCAAAGATCAAACGGCTAATATTCTTTGCTGTAGCGAAACCACTGCATTACCACCTAATGTCTCAGAATCACATTTCCGCTCTCACTTTACGCCATCATCACTAAAAAGCTGCATTATCTTTAAAGCTCCAACCTTAAGAGAAATAAAAAGGTGGGAAAAGAAGGGAGAAACATCATCTTTTAAGTGGCGAATTTGGTCATTACCCAGGGAAAGAGTAAGAGATATTTAACGGCACGCTGTTTGCCCATGTAAAGATGAGGAAAGTGATAGAAAGGCACGAGAGACGCGGATACGAGGGAGATGAGCGGAGTAAGGATACCTCCTGTTCTCGCGCCTTTGCCGAAAAACACTCAAGCCAGCGGTTAACCTCCATCCCCTCAGGACAGATACCGGAGCATCTGGCTGCTTCTAATACCCTCAGAGAGGACAGCGAGAGAGAAAGGGAGGAAGATCCTGTAAAAGCAAGAGGGCGCCCACGTGCCTACAACCTTCTGACTGATCAGTGGCAATAGGCCACTGCCAAAAGGCCCGGCTCCTTAGCTCTCATCTCCCATTACTGGGGAGAAAAAAGCAGGCCCTGAACTCCCCTTCACCCTAACCAATTACCAGCCCCCAGGGACAAGCCCCGACCGCTCCGAGCCAACCCGACTCTTTTCATCTCTGTCCTGTGCTGTTGTAGTGGATCAGAGCTTGCTGCTGCTGCAACTATTGCACCTGCTGTGGAAACTGTAACGTATTGTGTCAGTTTAACTGTTTGAGGCTAGCATTCCTAAAGAAACAGCTGTATCCACTGACATAAATAAAAAACACAGTTACCCAGTGACCATCTGATATCTCAAGCTGAATAATTGCCAGAAGTGGCATATAGGAAACTGCTTTCTACTTCGAAGGACAGCTGAATAGAGAGCAGCAGCAACAGTTCTTATGACTGATGAAACACCAGTTAATTTCTGTTAGATATTCTGTATAAAGCTTCCAATGAGCTGTGTTTCACAAAGCCAGAGGGCGACTTATCCAAAATCAGTTTTTCGTCCCTCTATTCCAACTGTGGTCTCAATCAGTCCTTTATCCGCTGAACCTTCTTCAGTCGCCATCGCCTTCCTTCATGATGGATCATCTGGTCAGACTCCCGAAGTAAGAGTGTACAGGGTAGAATGCTTTCTTGTAAATGATGAGTATTTGAAGCGAAATCTGTGCATGGCACGATGATAACTCCATCTTGAAAAGGGCCAGATTTAGAAGTTTTTCTCAAAAAATGAAAAAGTATTACATGGCTTTTCCGCCTAAAGGCTCCACTTAAGGCAAATTATCATTTACCTTTCGAGGGCTGCCAGATCATTAGGCAGGGACATTAAAATCAGCCACCGCAGCACCAGAGGGGGCCAAAGTGAACCAGTGCCCGGTACATAGCTGAGCATGCGTGTGTATGCGCGAGTGACTGTGTGTGTGTGAGGAGGGGGGGGGGGAAGAAGCATGCATTTGTGTATATGTGTGTGTGATGACATCAAAGCTTCCAGCAGTCAAGGGTTTGCCATGTGTCCAGAATCATTTGACATGAGCAGATGCATCATTAAAACCTTGCCACACGCGCAGTTTCCTGTGCCAGACACCACAGCCATTCTCACTCTCCTAGTCATTAGCAGTCTTCTTTATTCCGTCTCTTCTCCGTGTCTCACATACGTTCTACAACCATGTGCAGATCCAACAAGGTGAGAAATCTATTCCTCTTTTGCTGCTCTGGTCTTTTCTGGGGTCATGGGACTTTCAGCATGTAACTGTCAGTCAACCAAGCTGCTCAATGACTTGGGCATGTGACTCTTTTCCCGTTTTTTTTCTTGTTCTTTCTTCCCTTTTTTTTCTTCTGGCCAGACGGTGGCATCCAAACCTCCTCTCATTAAATCAAACTGACTGGTCGGGTGTGTGGCGTGGCCAGTGACCACCTTCTGATGTTCAGCCAGGGATATGTGAAGGGACAGACCTTACCTTCTTCTAAGGGGCTGGCATATGGCCCCAGCACAGCTGTTTTACACCTTCCCCTTCTCATCTTCTTCCCTCCCTTAAATCGCTCTGTGTTTGGTCCTTCTCCTCCTCCTGGTCAATGCTACTGTCAAGCCTGGAATCCAGACCGGTGCGAGCACACACACACTCAAACACACACCCAACACAGACCCAGCTGTTTAAGGAGCTACTACCAGACATCGGCGGTCACCACCTTTTTCTCCTAAGGAAAAGGATGTTGTGTCTGTGTAAGTCATGTCTCACTATAAAACAAGACTTCCAGGTTTAAAATAACAACTCCAACATTTCCGGGTGAAAGGACAAAGCAAACTCTCCATTGTGGAAAGGGAGAAAAAAATGTCCACCGAATGGTGATTTCTTAACAATGAAGTTAAAAAATATCTTTGGAGGTACACCTGAACAATACAGCAGGAAGGGCTGGGGTGAATACTGCTGGGAAAAGAAGAGCTGGCGCAAGGATCAAAGAGCGGCATTGTCTTTAAATGATCCAGACTGTAAACACAAAACATGGGTGCTCTGAGAATGAGGACTATCTATCTATCTGTCTATTTATCTACCCATAAGGCCTGTAAACCTATACATTTCAAAGCATTTTTTTCAAACATTTAAGCAAGGCTAGGTTTGTCCTGACAAGCTTTGATTTTAGTTTAATATTACAGCTTTTTTTAATTTATTTTAATTACATTTACAATCGAATTCTGCATCCTGTTTGTTACCTCAACTGAAATTCAGGAACTGGAAGATTAATTTAAGTAAAAGCAAAAAGCCAGTTAATAAAAAGATGTCTAAAATAAGTATTTCAGCTGATAAGTTTCTATCCAAACCACCACAAACCTGCCCAGTAATTAAGAGCACAGCCATCAATGATATATGTTCATGTGTCATTAAGGTCAGGAACAGAGGCAGTGAGGAGAGATACTTTATCAGAGCACTAGATAGACAACAAGGACCGAGAGACCTCTAACCAGCCCTATCCAGCCGTCAAGAGCTCGCCACAGATACTCTCTCCTCTGTCTCCTTTACAAGGAGATGAACTCCTGGGCACAATTAAGAAGTGCACTCTGAGGAATTTCCTGATGTTTGGTTATAAACTACAATGTGCCTCACATTTCAAAGACAGCAGGTTTTTACTAGGCATGGAAAGCGTGTCGCACACCATACTTTACATGAGTGCCGAGTTTCAGCCGAGCAGTGCTCAATTGCACCTGCAATAAACAGCAGATTTATGGAAAATATTTTAATCGTTTTGCCTCTGTCAATGCCACAGTTTCAAATTAATTATTGATTAATCACTTTCTTTTTAAGCAAAAATGCAGACAAGCAATATCAAAGCACAGCAGGGAAAAAAAAAGATTATACCCCCAATTCAGGTTGGTTCCAATCATTCATAACCGTTGTATTGACAAATACCAACTTGCTAATCACTGAGCTCGAGAAATAAAAATGGTCAGCATTTCCCCCTGGACACACTAAATCTGAAATATATCAGTTGTCTTTAACAAGCAAATCTCAGAGAACTAGAGTGAGGAGAAAATAAATCCTCTATGTGTGTGTGTCTGTCTGTATGCATGCAACCGAACAAAACCCCAAAGCGTAACATCAGGACTCATGAAGGCATATGAATGGATGCGGTGGGCAGTACGGACCCCCGGTGCTGCTCTGGTGTGGTCAAACCAGAATGAAAAGGTCAAGGTAAATTTTAGAGCATGCAAGGAGCTTTAAAATATTCACGGTCAGCTTTTTAGCACATGTGGCCACTCCAGACGTAATGAGATGGGAGTAGTAAATATTTGCTGGTGGTCCGTACCATTCCCATGCGCTGAAGCTTATTTTGAATACTGAGGATGCTGGGGAGGCAAGTGGAGGGGGCACCTGATAACTAATTAGTACATTTGCACAAATAATTAGAATGATTGATTGATTTTTCACAGAGACGGCGTGGAAGACATGTCAAATGAAGATGGTCTGCCGTTAAGGCCTGACTACTGGTGGTCCGTCTGAAATCATCATTCTGAGCATATGCTGATAATAGGAAATGAGACAGACAGATGACATTAAAGACAGTAGAAAGACAACTTCTCCCCAGAGGTACACTTTGTGAATTGTTCTTGGGGAAAAACCGGTCATCTTCAAATAACTCTATAAACCTATAACTTGTTCAAAAAATATCTAGGGTAATTGTAAGGGTTTAAAGAGAAGATGTATTTTTAGCACTGTACATCCAAAATCAGAGTATTTCAGGCAATTCAAGATTTGAGACCACCGAGACCATTTGAGACTCTTCACTTAAGTAGGCCCGCACTTAATCTGCACACTTTTGCTTTTTTACCAGTTGTGAGGGACAGTGTTGAATTCAGCAGCATGGAAAATCCAGTGATAAATCTCAAAGTTCAAAATAATTAAATCTATTTATGAAAAATTAAATAAGTCAATAAATACGAAGACCTTGGCAAAAAATGAATGTTGTTTAAAGCAAATTTGTTTCATACTAAGTATAGTTCAAATCTATTAACATACTTTCTGACATTTAGCTTGAGGTTTACTACTATAAATATTATAATTACACTTTATCTGGAGTACTAGTTATTCACAGTGCTCATTTCTTAACATTCAGCCTAAAACGTGTTTGGATACACATATTTTGATAGTCCACTTTAAACCCTCTACTAACTATGAGTAACTTCGTAACTACCCTACAATGAAAAAACAAATATACTTAAATGTATTTGAATGATATTTATTTTATGTTCAATATACTAAAAATACATTTTCATATTTATGTACTTAATAAAATGCCATCCAATTGTACTTTTAGTATACTAAACTGGTATACTTAAAATCTGCTAAATTGGAACAACTAATTTTGTACTTAATGCACTTTAATTGTGCCTAAGTAGTGCTGAAGTCCAATTAAAGACATACTTAGTATATGCTAAATTGGAACTATTGCAAGAATACTTTTGGTACGCTAAATATTTTGCACTATTAAAGTGTACAATTGCACATTAAAAGTGACACAAACATGCATTTTAGTTTTAAATATGCAAGTAACACTATATAAAATGTAAATGTTTTTTTATATATAAAATATATATATATATATATATATATATATATCTCAGTAGGTCTCGAGTTATCTGTCATTTAATTTGTGAATAGATTTGAGCTAATTCTCATTCATTTGCATCCACATCTCCTAACTAGAGTAGACTGTTAGGGTTAGTCTAGGGTTAGTGGAATATGTTGACATATACCTCGTTATGTTGTATGTTGTGGACCATTAAAATAAAGTGTTAAACGTTATTAAGCAGAAAGTCTGATAATACTGCTAGTTAACATGTAGTTGCAATATTACTTACTGAATGTCTTAAGTGTGTGTTTTAATGTCGCTTTTGATTGGGAATATATGATCTTTGAATAATATCTCTCTTTACATGCAAGTTATTTAAAGCGTACCTTAAGTAAACTTGCAATAGATCCACTTTAGCACAATAAAATATGCTTCAGTATATCTTTAATTGAACTTCAGCACTACTTTTATTTCAAAATTGGGCAGTGGGGCAGTCGTGGCGACCCGAAGGTTGTGGGTTCGAGTCCCAGATCCTGCAGGGATTGTGGGTGGTTGGAGTGAATAACCAGCGCTGTCTACACCTTCAATACAACGACTGAGGTGAGATCCTTGAGCAAGGCGCCGTTCCCCTACTGCTCCCTGGGCGCCGCAGCAATGGCTGCCCACTGCCCCAGGTGTGTGTTCACTACTGTGTGTGTGTGCACGGGTAAAATACAAATTCCAAGTATGGGTCACCATACCTGGACACAAGTCACTTCAATTGCAGGGTATTTTTATTAAGTACACACATATGTAAATCTGTAAAATGAGTGCACTTAGCATTAAATAAATAAGTACATTTATTTTCACTAGAAGAAATAAAGAAATACTAACTAAAAATAAAAATACTTAAGAAACCTTTAAAAAATTAGCTTATAAGAGTAACATAAATGACAAGAGTTCGAATTGGCACAAGAGCAACAGATTCAGCGCAAGCCTTCTCGTGAGATGAGTCACTAGGTAACAGCGTCTAATCGAGAATAAGAGCAAGGTTACTTTAAATTACGATTTGTATTTTGATTTAAAACTGAAGGGCTCCTGGCTCTAATGTCTTGCTATTCATCTGAGTGATGTTTGTTGTGCCTTGAGCAAAGCATTTAAAACCCAACTTGCTCCAAGGGCACAACTATGTGACATGGTTTCCGCAATCTCGTGGTAAATGCGAGCAGCTTCTTTTTTTTCTTTAGTAAATATTCCACACAGTCCATTACCAACAGTCGAGTCTTGCGGAATGCATATAAGGCCACGTTCTATTCCTCTCCCCCGCTGCAGAAACGTGCACGCGGGCTGACGCGCCAGTCTCTTAACATCAGTGTGAACACACACATTACTCTGAGCAAATAGATATTCTCTCTCATTATCCTGTCTTTTAAAGTAAAGGAGAGGCAGGCTGTTTGTGGTGGCCGCACGTAATTTCCCCCTCATACAGAATTCAAATAAAGACAGTTAGGAAATAGGAAAGAGAGGGACCAAAAGGAAGAGAAAACGAGAATGAGAGAGAGAGCCTGGGTTGATTTCTCCATCAAGTCCTTTTTGTTGGTAGCGAGCAGACATGGGAAAGATTCGTCTTCATCTTCCTGGCTGGCTCTTACCAGGTTACTGTAACTGACACCTCGCTAGTTTTTCGAGGGCCTCTGTGAATCTAAAGCATGCCATGAAATTCTTCAGCACTTTGTATAAGTCACTGAGTGTGTTTTTTCTTTGATGGCGAGGAAAGGTGGAGCGAAGGAGAGGAGGGCAGGATGGGTAGGGAGAGGTGAAAAGGACGTAACTGAAATAGAAATGTGAATTGGAGAGTAGGGGAACATAAGGAGGAGGGGTAGATAAGAGTATAATCCCTCTTATGTCAGGGACAGACTGGAGAGAGACAAGATTAGGCGATACCTACCATACCGTTACAATTAGTCTCAGCCTTGACTTAGTGCTCACATTGAATGCCTCTCTAACAGGGTCAAGGAAAAAATGATTTAAACGTCTATATTTGTGCATAATTTGTCTCTGTCTCTCTGTATTTTAGCAACATCTGGCAGTAGGAGATTTAGGTTAGACAAGTAATTAGTGCCACGTATTTGTCCTAAAGACAGGTGTATTTTCATTTAAAAATCACTTCATCACTGTGCTGGAGAGCAGCCGGCACACACACTCACACACACCTCCTCACCTTGCAAGTTTTACAATGACAAGTTTGTGTGGGTTGATGTAAACTTGAAAGGTAAGCTGCAAGCATCAAGATTTAGCAAGGCTGTCGAACAGACACCGTCAGCTGGTCATATGATGATGCATTAGTTGAACTTCACAGACTGCTTTTAACATATCTGTTCATTTACATCTACAGTAAATATATACAGTACTGTTCAAAAGTTTGGGGTCAGTATGACTGTTAAATGCTTTTTAAAAACTATTTTAATATTTCAAAAAACATGATATATTCCTGTGATAGCCAAGCTGAATTCTCAGCAGCTATTACTTCAGTCTTGAGTTTCCCATGATACTTCAGAAATCAATATAATAAGCTTTTTTGGTGTTTTTTTAGAATTACTATTTTTCCCAATGTTTACAATAGTTATCCCGCTTAATTATGTGGATTATTTTGATGAACAGAAAGTGCACTCCATTGTTACTTTTGACCATGTTTACTCTACAAAATTAAATCGTACACCAGACCTTTGAACAGTAACGTGTACATTAACAACATGATATAATGCTAATATATAAGGGTTTGAGTGAGCACATTTTGCATTATTCTTGACTTGTATTGCAAATGTCTACCCAAAAAACATTTCTTTTAATTAAAGCCCTGCATGATGTTTAATCGGGCGTCTTTTTTATTCTGATTGTAATGAATTTGCATATTGTATACAGACAGTAAACGGATAAAATATGAAGCGTCACAGTCCCTTCCATTAATACAGGGTCATTGCTCTTTCTCCCTCAGATCTCAGTTTAGTGCCCCCTCTCCTTCACTGACTAATCATGTTGTTTGTTTCCATCGTAACTTTTCCAGATTGAGTGCTGAAGTCTTTTAAAATGGAAATGTACTTCATCATGGTCATTTGACACTGAGCGCTAATAAATCAAGGCCAGTCCTCTTCTACTGCGAATTAAAGTAAAGCAAACAGCAGAGGAGCGTTCCTCTTTACTAGACCTAATGGAGGTCACATTCACCCGCACTATGCAATTAAACAGACTACAGAACAAAAGCTCTCTCCCTCATAGCATTTCTTAAAAAGGGATGGTATTATGTTCCAAGACAAATACATATCTATGAAAGTCTTACCTGTACAAACAACATTTCACATTATATCGGATGAAACTGACTGGAAAGATATTAAGGGTTTGACTAAATTCACTGAAACAATACACAGAACACTTTAGCCTATAAAGTACAATAACAAATCCATCTAACCAAAATATTTCATGACAGAACTGTGCAGGCAGCCCGGCAAAAAAATAAAGTCTAAAGAGCAATAAGAAAACAACAAGATCGATTGTAATTCAACTCGTTCCTCTGAATGGAAAAAAGAAAATTCTAAATATTCTTCGCTGTATAGGCTCAATCAAAATATTCTGATCCTTGTTACTGAATCTGAATATGTATGAACGTATCAAATATGCTGCATTTATTTTGAATATTTAATGAGATATAAAATATAAGTCTATTTCTGCAAACTAATAAAATCAGTCTTGTATGAATGTAACATAGAATGAAAAGAAATGAAAGAGGGAAAGGGCGGAAAACAAAAAAGACAGACAGAGAGAGAGAGAGAGAGAGAGAGAGAGAGAGGAGTCGGAGGTTCATCAACATTCAATGACAGAATAACACGGCCATACTTCCCCACATCAAGAGCAGTCAAAATATCAGTGTGCATATCTAAGCATCTGCACTCCCTCCATCTATCTCTCGCCCGCCTCGCCTGTGTCCAATCACACAGCAGTCCCTCGCAATAAAACAAATTAACTGATTAGACATTTTAATTTCAGTTGTCTTTGACCTTGTAGAATATATTACTGATGTCTACATCGGCGGAGCGATAATACCGAGCTTTTTGGTGGAAACCGAGCTGCCCTATTTTCACCTTCTAAACGGCAGATCTGCAAACAGGTTGAAGTACACGCACGCATACAAACATGCACAGACCTCCCCTCCTAATACACAGCGTGCTTCCCTTTCCCCGCTCCGAACACCCCCCTTCTCCCTCCAGGCGGCCGGCGGTGGAAGGGTTAAGCAGGGAATGCATTAACAAAAGAAAATTATAGCGTAAACAGTTCATAAAATCTCACAGCCCCCGATGTCGCGCTAGATCATTAAATTTCTGCAACAATTAGACCTTTTCTCACGGCGGCAAATTGGACCCGTTGCCATGGCAAATCTGAGCCCTTAAGTCATATATCTTTGATTGCGGAAAGGTCAGACGTAGACAGCCTAATAACTCAGGGGGCTGTTTGACAGATTTCATCCGAGCATGATCACATAACAGCACAAAACTATGTCGGCAGTTGTTAAAAGCAGGGAGGGGTCAGGGAGAAGGTTGAGGTTATGGAATGTTTGAGCTTGACTGAGCACAGCCTGATAATGTGCCCGACCGCATTTAAATCCACAGAAACGCCATGCGTCTGTGTGCGTGCACCCGTGCTTCGACAGGGGCCGTTCGCACACGGATGGGTTTCGGTCCTCCTCGGCAGTTTTTAGGAGGTGTTTGAACGCGGCTGAGGCAACGAAAGCAAGAGAACTGCTGGCAAGCGATGGCAGCCTGTTGAGAATACAATGATTTAGCATGATTTATTTAGATGATGTCGCACACCCCCGATCACACACACATATGGTTGGGGAATTGTGCGGAGCAGCTTAGTGTAAGATGGCATCAAGCTAAAATCTATGAGCTCGACTCACTAATGACCTTGACATGTAAACTTTGAGGGAACAATAAGCTCTCTTTACTCAGCTAACGGCATTTGAGTGTGATTTTAGGAGTAATCCTTAACCCTCCCCTGTAGGCTTTGCTGGCATTTCAGCTGCCTTTCCCACAGGTGCCTGAAAAGCAGTGACAACAGCGCCATCTGCTGGGTGGAAGAGGGAACTTTGACGGTGCGGTGTGCCATCTTAAAAAAGAGGTGGATAAATGATGCTGTGGCCAAGTGTAATTAAGTTTCAGTGTGTGTGTGTGTGTGTGAGAGAGAGAGAGCCTAGTTGTTGCTTGTCTTTGTGCGTGACTGAAATACACTTTCCCCGTCCCCAGACCTAGATATCAGGGGCCCTTGGGAAAGTGTGACAATGAGAGTGTGCACTTGAGTGAGTTAATGTGAGGGTGGCTCAGCTGGACAGCAGATGTCTACCTCTCGGTCCCCTTCCATCTCTGTCTCCTAGTTTCCACCTCCCTCTGACTCTTTCCTCCTCATCTCTCACCCTTTATCCTCTCTTCTCAGCCTCTGTAAGTCAACTGGTACAGTGCTAGCAACACCAAGGTCATGGGTTAGATTTCCAGGGAATATAAATACTCATACAAAGAATACATGACAGACTTTTTACATCCAAAACAACTTCATGTGCATTCAGAGTGTGTTTAAAAATGCTTTGAATGCACTTTTACTGTTTTTAGAATAACAAAATAAATAGATCTACTTATAAGAAGTCCCATAAAGTAAGTTCATTACTGTTTAAATAGTTGGGTTCAGGATTTTTTTTCAGTAAGGACATATTAAATACAGTAAATAGAGTATATAAGAGTTGGACTTGTAACCCAAAGGTCGTGGCTGAGGCTGTTCGCTGTTCCGGGTGTGTGTTCACGGTGTGTGTGTGTGTGTGTGTGTGGTTGTGTACTTCTCACTGTTGTGTGTGTGCACTTGGATGGGTTAAACGCAGAGCATAAATTCCTAGTATGGGAAACCATACCTGGCCACATGTCACATTCTTTCCTTTCTTTTTTCCCCTAAAGATAAACTACACTAAAATTATATTAAAATTTTAACACTTTAGTTTAGGGTATGTTAATTAGTTGCTCATTAGCCTGCATACTACTATAATATTAGCCATTTACTAGTACTAATTAAGCACATATTAATGCCTTATTCTACATGATCTTATACTAACCTAATCCTACCCAATACCTAAACTAGAACCACATTACTATTAATTAGCAGCAAATTAGCAATTTATTGAGGGAAAAGTCATAGTGAATAAGTGTTCCCTATTCTAAAGTGTTATAATATTTCACAATATGTGACTGCATACGTGTTTTTAAAAATAAATAACAGTTGCATTCCATTTTTTCTTCCTACAGGCTCATATTACAATAATGCAAATATTTCTGGAAATAGTTTGAAATCGAAAGTAAATGGAAAATGAATGCTGGTGGATGACAGTCACAGCTTGCTGAGCTTTGACGCTTAAGCAGACAACAGAAGTTTAAGTCTGGCTCATTTCCCCTTCCCTTCTCTTTAATTTCATCTATAATAAAATTGGCAAAAAGGCCAGTAATAAATATAAAAAACCGTATGGGTGGACTTAGCACCACCTTTCTTAGAAACCAATTTTATAGCGAAAATCTCTTTTAGCCCTCGCAGGGCAGTCCAGATCACCTTTAAGCTTCCGTTCAAACAGTCAAAATTAAATGTTATTATACAAAGGTCACGCATTAATTCCAGTTTCATAGTATTTCTATTCATGACATTGAATAGTTTGGCGGATATCTGTGTCCTCGTAATCAGATACGGACTTCTCATTAAAAGCGAAAAGGCTAGTGGCTGCCACGAGATGCCACGGCTTTACTTTAAGACTACATCATGCTTTCCACCAAAGGACATTTCTTCCACAACGCTGTCACCACTGGCCTGCTCGCCGGGGATTTAAGACACTGATGTCAGCTTTGTGACAGCTGGTTTAAGTGTACAGCTGAGTTTTACAAGACAGGCCCTGTTGTCTGCCCTTAATTAAGGCTGAGAAAATGGGCCTGATTCACAAAAGCATTCCACACAAGCAAAAGCTGTTTTGCTGAGCAAAAGGAATATGAAATCATGGGAATGGTTTAGGCATCTGACAAGCCCCGATCACTGTTCTTTTAATGGCAATTTAATGATAATTGGATGTAAAAACGTACTGAAGGATTTGAGAAGTCAAACGCACTGAAAGAGCGCTATATAATCCCAAAATGAAACTGGAACTACTGACACGAACTGGCTCAAGTCTCACGAATTCAAACCGTCGCTGCATTCGGTTACTCTTCACGCGCTCACCTCAAGTTACTACATTAAGAACAAAAGCCAAGCGGAGATCAGCCTGAACAGGGAAGCCGTGGGTAGGGGGTTAATTAATACAAAGCATTTTTAAAAGAGAGCCCAACACATCCGCACTCAGAAGCAGCGGGGCTCCGTGATAAGCGGCTCATCAAACACACAAGTGGAGCTGTTTCTCAGCTGTTCTGCACCCAGATTAATAGCACCTCAGGTCAGGAGGCCCCCTGCGGTTCCCCAGCACCCCACCGTTCTCTCCAGCCAGATCATTCACTAACGCACTGCCACGGTGGATAATTGGGGCACGTCGCAGCGCTCCGCTCACCTGTCTGCTTGCAGGTGCAGAGGTGTCAGCGCCTCTGAGTAACGGGAAAGCTACTCCGACGGTGAAATCTTACACGGATTCACTTACATGCTGTAGCGTGCAGCTGAAAGCAGCGGGAGAAGCTTTCGGATGGTAAAGGTGAATAGAAACCCTACAGCAGGATTAAATGGAGGCTGGAGGGAGGCGTATCATCCTCTTTTTGTCAGATGCAATGCAGCAACTGGTAACAACCTGTAACTCGTGCCTCCAGCAGCACTCTTGTTTCTTCGTGGCCTTCAGGGGTCCCACACCTTTTGACCATTGCTTTTCTTGTTAGTCTTTATTACTGTATTCAACTGTTAACATTTTTTTTTTTTTTAAATTAACAACTGTAAATTAATAATATTATTAATTTAACTAATATTAATCTCTGTAATATTAATATTAATGTTCATTTATAAATATATCATGCATTTAATTAATTCATAACTTAAATCATGAATAATAATTTAATTAATTAATAATTAATAAGAATAGCAACACTTTAGTATAGGGACCAATTCACAGTATCGACTAGTTGCTTGCTAGCATGTCCATTATAAACACATTGGCTGTACCTAGAAAGCACATATTTTGCATGACCATATACATACCTAAACTCACCCAATAACTAAATTTTACGGAAAATAGGCAAAAAGAGGCTAAAGTCGTTGTTACTGGTTTGTTAACAGCGAGAAAACAAATGGACCTTATATATAGTGAAACCATAATAATAAATAAATAAGTTACATGCTGAAATGTTAAAAATGTACTATTTAAAAGGCTTGGCAATAGCATATTTATATATTTAGGCCTATTTATTTATTTTAATACAATTATTTATATATCCATTTATTTTAATTGAAAAATTGAAAATCTAATTATTTTAATTAAATGCTCTTCTACTAAAAAACAAAACAAACAAAAAAAAAAAACTAAAGAGCCTGAAAAAAAATAATAAAAATCACAGTTTCGGAAGAAATATTTAGCAGCATAATCAATTTAGACATGCTGATCAAGAGTCACTAAAGACTGAAGTAATGGCTGCCGGAAAATCAGCTTTGCCATTATATGAACACATTAAAAAATAATAATAATAATTAAAAAAGTAGAAAACAGATATTAATAGTTGTTTCGATATTTCACAACATTACTGTTTATACTTGCAGCTTTAGTGAGTATAACAGACTTACAGACCCCAAACCTTTGAACAACAGTGTATGTCAAAATCAACATCAAAATAAATGCAGTAAAATTATTGTGCATTGCTTACTTCATTAAAACTAACTAAATTTGATATAAAAGTGTTATAATTTAATCCATTTCTTTTCTTTTTCCAAGCACGGAAACCACAATCTTAAAAATCCCCTGATCTTTCAATTGTTTTCCATGGCGGCAGGAACCCTGGGACTCGAAAAGTCACATCCTGTCTGATTTATTGCACTGCACTTGATAAAAGCCCAGTTAAGTGTGTCAAAATTCATAGTGGAGAGGAGGTGAGAAGGAGAGGAACAGTGGGAATACAAATGGAAGGAAGGCTGGGATTAATTGTCCGAGAAGTGAAATGGCTGCGGTGCGGTTGCTGTGCTTTGAAGGCTGGGGGGTCTCACTTGTTGTTGGGGTTGAGGTCAGGAGCGGGTCGATTCTAATGGTGTCACCCAGCACGCTCACAATTCCACACTCATTACACCATTCACAATTACTGCTACCTATTTCCCCGAGAGGGCTGGGCCAACCATTATCACGGCGACTCAAATGAAGTGGATAATTGTGTCTCTCTGCGGCACATCAGGAAATGGGGGAGAGAAAGAGAGAGAGAAGATGGAGACAGAGAGGCAGAGGAGGAGGAAAGACAGATGGATCAGGAGGTGTAAGACAGATAACAACAGACAACAAGCCAGTTCAAACAGAAGGAACCCTTGTCACATTTACGAACACAAAAACCGTATCATTGCAAATCAAGCCATCTAAAGTTGGAATAACTTCACCAGTTCACGAGGGAGATTCAAGCTCGCTAATAACACAACCCTCGCGGTCGACTAATGCATACGGGCTCGGAAAACACTCTGTGCCACTAATGTTTAAATAGCCAGAAAAGGGAATTCATTCATGGGAAATGACCAAAAATAGAGGCGTCTCTTAAATGCTATATTTATAAGAAAGGGAGGCCAACTCTCAGACCGCAATCCAACACAGACTTGTCAAACCGCGTGCCATTACTATCCCTTGTCTTTGCGCACTTGTCATGTAAGACTTGTACTCAAATGAAATATTTATTCTGCATAATAACTTTCAAAGGGGAATAAAGTATGGAATTAATTATTAATCGTATGTATATTCAAAGCTTTTCTTTTTTGGGAGCGTTAGATATTCCCAGACAGTCTCAATCTGACGAGAGGCCCCCCCGATTATGTCTAAGACTTGGAAAAATATACGCTGAAAGACGTCAATGTCAGAAAAGGCGTAAGTGCTTGCCTCCTTGATTTAACTAGTTCACAGGTGTCAGAAGCGGGATGTTTAGCAACACAAATTACACGCCTCATTTGGCGGATACTAACTGTGCTCTAGTTCTGTGGAACAAAGTACATTTGCCGTGGAAGGGGAGTCAAGGTCAGGTCATCAGCAGACGTCATAAACTCCCATTAACGGGAGTGAGGAAATAAAGAAGGCCACTGATGAGAGGAAATGCGATCTGAAGCGATAGATATCTCATTTACTGCATTCTGCCCCATTTTGACACAATTTGCTTCAAGCCAGTTAATATGCAAGTTATCCATCTGAGAGGGCGTGAGACAGACCATTTCAGTGTCAATTTACAGCAAAAAAAGAGAATGTGAGTACCCTCCATTCTTCAGAGCTCTTTAGTCTAATTCAATTGTACCTTTCAATACCTTATGATATGCAGGAAGTGCTTGGCTCACCATATTACATTATGGGAGGATAAAATAGTAAAACGGATTTTTTTTTAAAGGCGGCAAGTATGCACTGGGATAAAAGCAGATAAAAAGTCAAGCTTACTTTTGCCTTGTCTGGGGGTTGAAAAGTGGCTATAAGTGCTTTAGATAGCGCTTAGCGGTAAATGCAAGGCATCCATCATCTAACTGCCTCAAATAGTAATGGGAGAAGTTATTCCTTATTGACTTTATTCAACTCTATGCCTGACAGACTATTCATAATCAGCTCTGGACATCACAGGAGCTCAAAAGGACGTGGTGAAGTTGGATGATGCAACGTTGCCCCATATTCGCACCTTACAAAGAAAGCAATGTTAAATAAGAGGGGTTTTGTAATATATATATATACACACACACACACACTATATACACAGTGTAAGTAGTTATCACTGCACATTTGTTTGTGACAAAATCACAACTAACCAGTGGGGTGCATAAAAAGGTTCGGCGCTTCAGCTCATGCAAGGCTTGCACATAGCCAATGCAATAAAGCAACAGAGATGTGTAGCCCCTGTCTTGAGCGTCCTGGATAACAGCAGCAGTAAATCAGGGCATTTTAACACACTGGGTTTATTCCATGATCTACTAAAATGAAACATTTGATGTATTTGGTGTGCTGTGGTCCAAAAAGTCCAAGATAGAGGAATCCCACAGACCTGCAAGTAGCGCATGCATTCATACCAAAGGATACGAATGGAAATTTGGAGCCGACTTTAAATAATCCTTACCTAAGCTGTAGGCAGGCATATTTCCTAGCATTAATATTTACATCGCATCAGAGAGGAAGGACTAAAATCTGAAGATGTGCGCTCGGACAAATTTAAAATGCATACATAAATAACAACAGCTGGTAGGAAATCAGGTGGCCTACACTTGACATGCATGAAGACCTGTCAAGCATGAAGAAACAGAAATATTTAAAATAAACTGTGCGCTTCTTAACATGATAACCAATAGTATTTTTTTACAATAGTAACACAAATTATTTTCAATTTATAACATTTTGCCAAGGGTGGTTTGTGTGGAAACTTTAAAATGCATGTAATGTGTCTGTACTTTTGTAGTATGTTGCCAGAGTGATGTACATATTTGTTATGCTAATTATCATAGTTAAGATGTATTTGCATTAATTATTAATTCACTATCCAGTTATATTTTAGGTTTAAATAATAAATAAATACTGTTCTTTTGAATTTGAAGAGTCAAGAAAAAAGTAAGGTTTTAAAGGTAAAGTATAATTTTCCAGCTCTTCTAGAGTTAAACAGTTGAGTTTTACCGTTTTTGAATCCATTCAGTCAATCTCCGGGTCTACTTTTAGCACAGCTTAGCATAGATCATTGAATCTGATTAGACCGTTAGCATCGAGCTCAAAAGGGATCAAACAATTTAGATATATTTACTATTTAAAACTTGACTCTTCTAAAGTTAAACTGTATACTAAGTCTGATGTTTAGGGCTGGAATTAGAGAATAGTTCCTAGTTATATCAGCCTAGAAAATCACAACTTTTTATTTTGCATTAGTCTTACTACACAATATAACAATAGTCAAATTTAAATAGAAATATATCTAAATTGTTTGGTCATTTTTGAGCGTGATGCTAACAGTCTAATCCGATTCAATGATCTATGCTAAGCTACAAAAAAATAAATAAATAAAAATACTCAACTCAACTCAACTCAAAAAAGTGGCATTTTCCTTTAAGCAGCACAGTTGTTTTCATCATTGATAATAATAAGAAACATATTAGAATCATGTGACTGTGAGGTAATGCAGTAATGGCTGCTGGAAATGCAGCTTTGCCGAATAAATTGCATAAATAGAACAATGATTTTAAACTGTAAAAATATCTCCCAATATTACTACTTTACTGTATTTTTAAACAAATATATGCAGCCTTGGTGAGTATATCAGAATATGTGGACTTTAATTGCATTCAGTGAAAATATACCCACCACAACACAACTCTTAAACCTCCTCAAAGAGAACACTATCAGCTTTCTAACATCAGTTTAGCACAATACAGCTGAACAACGAGAGGCTGAACTCTCCATCTTGTGATTCTGGTTATTGGAGATGATGAGCCTCTCATGTCGATGAAAATAGCAACTGCTGCCGCAACCCAATTACGAGCAGAATCTTCCCCGTTTTGTTTTCTCTTTTTTTTTACCTTGTGAACAGTAGGTCAGATGGGATCGACCGGGCAGCAGCGTTCAAAACAGACAGCTCGGCCCCTATTTGAGGATCAATAGCAGTTGCTAATGTCTGATCTGTTTCTGTCCATATTCAAATACGACGTGCTGGGATTGTAGCGCACGTCGTCTCCTCAAAGTCATGTACGATTAGGCACGCCTGAAAGACACAATGAGAAAGAAACAGTGAGCGAGACAGAAAAGGAAAATACGTTAATTAACGAGGGCCTATCCACGGTTCTGTGTCTCTGATTCAATATTAAAGGCCTTAACCGCATACATTTAAATGAGATCTGTACATATACCGCAATAAAAAGGTAACAGAGAGGGTACTTCCAAATATGAAGAAAAAATTGAATGAGATGAAATGAAACACTGACTAAGAACACATTTTCTAGCTCAGTACATCATGATATAGCTCCAGGCGCTACCTTTTGTCTAAATCTCCACACTGACTTAAACTGCGCATTGTAACACGACACCTCTGATTTCATGCAATATGGAGGATTACTGAATTGAATTGAACGCTCAGCGTTTTTGTTCACATTTCTAAATTAGGATTTTCTGTCTCCATAATGACAGAGAAGTCTCTCTTTTTGCCGAATCAATGCCAGCTATTTATATGAACGGTAATCCTTCACCCGGCTCTGATCTGCCAGCACTGTGATGGTTTAAAGTAATGACTAAAAAACAAAAAAGACACCGAATGAATGGAAATTGGCTTCATTCCATGTAAAATAAGATTTCACTCGGCATCGGGAGACCCGTACAATGGTGAACTACAAGGAGTCTGAAATAAATAATCAATGCGGGCCTATATACGTGCGCGCGACTGGGGGGAAGGGGGTGGTTAGATGCCCCGCTTTTGTGAAAGTAAAGTGGAAATGGCTTGTAAGGAGATGTTATGGTTATGCTAGCGATTCAAATATCCTCCTTGCTTCTTGACAGAGCGAGTCAGCCTGACAAGTAGGCTATCAGCCAAGAGATCATTAAGCTAAAGGGTTGAAGTGCCATCGCCAATGTGTGGGGGATGCCATGGCAACAAGGGTTCACCCTGCTTGAGAGACAAGATAAAAAACAATGAGAGGCAGGGTGCGGGGCCGTGTAACGATCGGCACTGATCGATGGCTCAGTCTTTCTCTCTTGTGCTTTGCCTCTGCTCTTCCCTCTTTACAGATGGAGGGAAAAAAGAAAGGGCAGCATCGTTTAGGCTTTGTGGCTAGCAGAGCTTAGGGGGTCCTTAAACACATAAGAGTGGGAAAACGGTAAGGACAGGAGCACACTGCGAAAATGTTTGTGATGATGTCATTCAGTGCAAAGTTCCTGAGAGAATCCTTCACACGTTTGTGGCATTAGTTCATCTAAAAATGAAACTTCTTTCACCATTTACACCGAGTCACAAAAGAAAATATTTTTGCAGTGTGTTACAATGAAAGTCAACACAGTAAAGCAGTCTGTTTCTGGAATTAAAAATCCTATTTGTTTCCTCCCCAGAGGGATTGATTTTAAACAATAACTTTTAAACCTTTAAAAACAGACATGCTGTGAGCTACAAGGCTGTTAATCGATGGCACATGCTTTTGTTAAAGTCATCAGTCTGCATTATTTTATTATTTTTAAATAATGTTAACAGCAGTTCCTGGTAGAGGGGAAAAAACCCAACATAAAAAGAAAGAAATTGTTCACCAATCAGACAATGTATCACGCAAATCTCTCTTTCAAGATTTAAAGAACTCTTTAGCACCTACCCAGGACTAGGGTTGCAAAATTCCCGGAATTTTCAAAGATGGAAACTTTCCATGGGAATTAACGGGAATTAACGGGAATTAATGGGAATAAACGGGAATT
>JAUMHR010000234.1:56731-71518 GCA_032361145.1 Enteromius fasciolatus | reverse complement strand
TTCTATTTGATAATGTTCAGTGCTTTGCTACAATCTGTATTGTTAAAAGCGCTATATAAATAAAAGTGACTTGACTCAATAAGCAGCAGTCTCAAACATAACGATTTTCAGACTTGTAGTTCTAAGTAGTCTGTTTTGTTTACCAGGTTGCCACCTGTGTAACAAGTCCGGAGGTCCGTTCTTCGTACCTCACTAACTAAGTTAGCTGGATTTGATTGTTGACGATTTCACGTGATCTTTGATCACTCGGTTCTTCGACGCTCATACGTGACTTGCTGTCATAGCAACAGGTCCGTAAGAGTAAACCTGCTCGGGAGGATTTAGGCTGTGCTCCTGACGGGTTATGATTGGTTGAAATGGCAAGGTCACATCTGATTGGTTAAAGAGCACGACAGACGCGGACTGACTCACGTGGGAAAAGAAAAGTATTTTGCAAGAATACACAATTTTACGAAGGTAAAATTGGTACGAAGGTACGAAGAACGGACCCCAGTCGTGAAATTTCCTCGCTACTAAATGTTTCATAGTAAACTATTAGTGCTATTATAACAAAGTGAAAGCAATTGTGAATGGCAGCAACATGGCCAGCAGTTGGCCATGTAAAATAAGCGGGTCAGCAAATGCTGAAGCACAAAGTGCACAGAGGTCACCAACTTTTTGCAAAGCCAATCGCTACAGACCTCCAAACTTCATGTGGTCTTCAGATTAGCTCAAGAACAGTGTGCAGAGAGTTTCAGTGATTGGGTTTCCATGGCCGAGCAGCTGCATCCAAGACATACATCACCAAGTGCAATGCAAAGTGACGGATGCAGTGGTGTGAAGCACACGGCCACTAGACTGTAGAGCAGTGGAGATGCGTTCTCTGGAATTATGAATCACGCTGCTCCGTCTGGTAATCTGATGGGCGAGTCTAGGTTTGGTGGTTGCCAGGAGAACTTGTCTTACTGCATTGTGCAAACTGTGAAGTTTGGTAAAGGGGATTATGGTGTGGGGTTGTTATTCAGGAGCTGGGCTTGGCCCCTTAGTTCCAGTTGAAGAAAGTCTGAATTATTTCGCATACCAAGAGATTTGGGACAATTCCATGCTCCCAACTTTGTGGGAAAAGTTTGGGGATGGCCCCTTCCTCTTCCAACATGACTATGCACCAGTGCACAAAGCAAGGTCCTAAAGACACGGATGAGTGAGCTTTGGTGTGGCCTTCACAGAGACACACTATGTACTGTTAAAAGTGCTATATAAATAAAGGTGATTGATTGATTGAAGTCCTGAAGTCCTGAGTTCTTACCTCAACTCATTAAACACCTTTGGGATGAATTAGGGCAAAGACTTCTCGTCCAACATCAGTGTCAGACCTCACAAATGTGCTTCTGGAAGAATGGTCAAAAATGCTCTTCAAAGGAACAGGCAGGTAAGTAAACAAACTTGAATAAACCATGGAAACGACACGCTAGTTCAGAGCAGTAACAATCAGTAGGCATGAGGTAAGTAGAGAGATGTTATCTCAATCACAGCCGATGATTGAATGAAGTGCGTGGGTTTAAAAGCAGTGACTCTAATTAGTTTCAGCTGACGTGATTAAAACTCTGGTGATTGTGAGCGTGTGAATTCGGCAGCGCTGGGCTCCGCGCCGCCTGGTGGTGTGACAATATGTTTCTCATATTGGCCTATTTATCCTTTATAATGTTTTTTCTCTGGTCGCAAAAGTGATGCAGGCATATGATATGAAACAATGTTAGATATGATCATGTGAATCTTCGTCTTCTGTTGTTTGCTAGTTTTTGCGCATGTACAATGAATCCACAGAAAACAAATATTACTATTTTTAACGGGCTACAAGCGCTTATTGTTGTAAGGCCTTCCTCTGTGGCTGTGTCCAACCGTCATCAGCAGGAACCATCGCTGGAATATTAGGTCTCTACCCGGACCCTTTTTACCTGAACACTTCTCGGAAATCTGCCTCTGGGTTTCACAGGCTTTGCCCTTTATAAGGCGAACGCCGAGAGACCTTCAGTGTGAAGTTTTGTCTAACTCTAAGCGTTTCTCTTGCAGATTATTGGATTGCCTTTTGGATTTTACCTGGACCGTTTCTCGACCTTGATTCTCGCCTGATTCCTTGACCATTGCCTGGACTAACGATTCTGATTCTCGCCTGATTCCCCGAACTCTTGCCAGGACCTGGTACTGTTTATGTTCTTTCTCTGTTATACTGTCTGCACTGTTCTGACCCACGCCTGTTTGACTAAGATATTAATAAACAGCTTGCAAATGGATCTACCGTCATCCGAATCATTATCACAGAAAACTTCGCCAGACCCAGATCCAGCGGCTGTATACCATCTGGCCCATGAAGTCAATCGACAAGGCATGCAGTTGAACACTCACCGGCAACAGTTGGATAAGTTGACTCGCCTTACTGAGAAGATGGGACAATCGCTGCTCGCTTTGAACACCTCAGTGCAGTCTTTGAACACAGCAGTCACAGCCCTCGCTCAGAACCCAGCGAACGCTCCAGCTGCTGCACCGGCTCCCGTACGGTCACCACCCACGCTGGCCAAGAACGCCAGTCACGCTGCACGGTCACTGCCCGAAAAAGTATGATGGCGCCCCACTCTCGCCAGCCCAGCTGCTTTACTGATGACGACAGTAAGGTGTCTTTGATCTGTTCTTTACTGAGCGGCAGAGCATTGGTGTGGGCGACTGCGCTTTGGGAAGGTCAAAGTATATCATTTGTCAGATATGCTGCCTTTCTTCAACAATTTCGTGAGGTGTTTGATCATGCACCCGGAGGACGCGATCCCAGTGACGAGATTCTAACACTCAAACAAGGCACCGCCACCACAGCTGACTTCACGGTTCATTTGCATTCTCGTTGAGGACCTCCGTCCCATACCCTACGAGCCCTTCCATCCAGCTCCTCATTCATGCCTTCTGAACCCATGCAGATCGGCAAAACCCACCTGACTGATGAGAAGCGAGATTGTTGCCTCCAAGACAACCTCTGCCTATACTGTGGACAGCAAGGACACATCCATTCCAACTGTCCGGTTCATCCACCACGAACCACACAGACCTGGGTGAGTCTTGATCATACTAACCATTACATGACTTTACCAGTAACAAAGGGGAGAGGGTTGTTACTACAGCCTTCATAGACTCTGGGGCTAAGGGAAACTTTATAGATGAGTCCTATGCTAAGCGTATGCTTATTCCTCTCCTTCCGTGTGGTTCCGGCGTGGCAGCCCTAGATGCCAGACACTTGGACTCTGGAGAAGTCCCCTTCATCACCAAGGACCTGAAGCTTCTCGTGGGCCCTGAAATCATCTGTTTATTCACTATTCACTCACCTGATCACCCCATCACCCTAGGACTTCCTTGGCTCGAACTCCATAACCCTGTCATCTCCTGGACTGATCGACAAATCCTAAAATGGTCTACTCTCTGTTAGGAGAGATGCATGCCGGGTGTTCTGGCCTCTCCAGTCACCACCTGCACAGTCGTTGACGAATCTTCTCATCGAATACACGGACCTGAAAGAGGCCTTCAGCAAGGAACGAGCGACACGTCTACCTCCCCATAGACCTACAGACTGCACCATAGAACTACTTCCAGGCACCACACCACCCAAGGGCCGAGTCTTTCCCGTGTCACACCCCGAAACATAGTCCATGAAAGCCTACGTCAATGTGGAGCTCAAAAAAGGATTTAGTTTAGCCTTCAACCTCACCTGCCTCCGCAGAATTCTTTTTGGTTAAAAAGAAAGATGGCAGCCTCCGGCCCCGCATCGATTACAGAAGACTCAATGACATCACCGTGAAGTACAGGTACCCACTCCCGCTGGTTCCCTCCACCCTGGAACAACTCTGCAAAGCCCAGTACTTCACTAAGCTGGACTTAAGGAGCGCCTACAACCTCATCTGAATCAAGGAGGGTGATGAATGGAAAACAGCCTTATCGACCACCACTGGGCACTACGAATATCCGGTGATGCCGTTCGGATTGTCCAACGGTCCCTCAGTCTTTCAGTCGTTGGTCTTTCAGTCGTTCAGCGATATCCTCCAAGCTGAACTGAATCATCACATAATTGTCTACATAGACGACATACTTGTCTACTCTGAGAACTACCAGGACCACATTCAACACGTAAGAGGCGTACCTCAACGTCTAATTCAACACCACCTGTATGCCAAGCTTACCAAATGTGAGTTCCATCAAACCTGCGTCTCCTTCCTGGGGTACATCATCAGCCACGAAGGAGTGGCCATGGAGGAGAGTAAAGTCGCAGCAGTATTAAATTGTATATTATTATATATTAATTGTATATTAAATACAGCGTTTCCTGGGGTTTGCCAATTTCTACTGCTGTTTCATTCGAAACTTCAGTCAGGTGGCCAGTCACCTCACAAATGACTACTGGTGGTCCACTCTATCCGCTGACGTCATCCAGTTCATCCATTGATGCACCACCTGTAATATAACCAAAACATCACATCAAAAACCAGCTGGACTGCTCCATCCAGCTCCATCTGCTACCCATCCCGCAAAGACCCTGGTCTCACATCGCAATGGACTTTGTCACTGACTTACCTGCTTCCGGTACTACCATACTAACCATAATCGATCGGTTCTCCAAGGCCTACCGCCTCATTCCTCTTGCCAAACTCCCTTCAACCTGGAAGACCGCCCAAATCATAATGGAACAGGTATTTAGGTTCTACGGCATCCCAGAGGACATTGTCACCGACCGGGGGCCCTCAGTTTACCTCTCGTTTATGGCAAGCATTCTGTGAACAAATTAATATCAATGTCAGTCTATGTTCCCTGTCTATGTACCTCCCATGTTCCCCTGGACAGGTGATCCCATCAGCTTACCCACTTTGGACCACTGGCTGCAAAGGAGCAAGGACACCTGGAATCAGGCCCATGTCCACCTGCAAAGAGCTATCAGGAGACTGACTGTTCAGGCCGACCGCCATCGCCAACCCAACCCCGCCTACAAACCTGTTTGGCTCTCCACACGGAACCTGAGACTCCAGCGATCCTGCAAAAAACTCAACTCTAGGTACGTGGGTCCATTCAAAATCATCTGACAAATAACACCAGTTACATTTAGATTAGAATTACCGGCTCAATATAAAATCTCACCTACTTTCCACGTCTCTCTGTTAAAGCCCCCTCATGCTCTGGAAGGACAGAGGGACCAGGACGAGGCCGCCGCTCCAGAGACGCCCCCCGCGTGGGTTTCACGGGTTTTGCCCTTTATAAGGTGAACACCGAGAGACCTTCAGTGCGAAGTTTTGTCTAACCCACAACTCTAATTGTTTCTCTTGCGGATTATTGGATTGCCTTTTGGATTCTACCTGGACTGTTTCTCGACCTTGATTCTCGCCTGATACATCGACCATTGCCTGGACTAACGATTCTGATTCTCACCTGATCCCCCGAACTCTTGCCTGGACCTGGTACTGTTTATGTTCTTTCTCTGTTATACTGTCTGCACCGTTCAGACCCACGCCTGTTAATAAACAAGATATTAATAAACAGCTTGCAAATGGATCTTCCATCATCCGAGTCATTATAACACTTATCCTTTCTAATTGAATGAGATTTTTATTTAAAATAATGTTGTCGGTTAACCGGTAATAATCAGTGAACGTGTGTCAGTTGTCGTCACGAGAAATAACTGAAATGAGCATCCCTAGTCTTCATATGAATTCACATATTTCAGTAGCGACTGAGTTGTTTGAGCAATCACTTTTTATGAGGTTGTTTTCTCTGTGACTAGACATTGTTGTGTCTAATATTCAATGTTTATTTCAACTTTAGTCATGCTGCAGTTTTGAGGAGCACCTCAAAAGCGACCAGCGTATCTCCTTGCTGTTGGACGCCAGAAAAGTAAAAGTGACAGATTTTACATTACCCCATCTCATCCCATGCCAGGCTCAATTGGAGCATTTAATTAACTTTTCAAGGAACATTTTGTGTTCAATTTGAGCTATGATAGTGCACTTGTGAACTTTTACACATTGCTACTTACCATTGTGAAACCATCACTCTCAAACATAAGGAGTTTGGGCCAATTAAATAATTTTCCATAGAGGATGAGAATGTGGTTAGTAATCAAATGCATGAATTGTTTCTATTAAACAATGTTTTCTCAACCAGTTGGGTTAAAGTTGATCTTGTAGAATATAGAGCTGGATTTGTGGTGTGCAGTGCAATAAAAGAGGAAATGCCAGTCTTCTGTCAAATAAGTGAAGTACTTTTGATTTACAATCACATTTATCTGTTGGTAAACAAACTTTTTTGATGAGCATACTCATCCACTCAGAGTACTACAAAGTGAGGAAAGGTGTATTATAAAATTGAATCTGACATTTTGTATAAGCCATTTGATATTAAAAGTTAATGCAGTTTTTATTTTGTAGATCTTTGAGATCCATTCTGCAGATATGGTCTAAGGTCGCAATTTCAGTCGTTACCAGCACAGTTCAATGATCCAGGGTTTCCCGAAAGCATAGTTTAAACGAACGTTCACAGTCAACATCACAAACGCGGATATAACTACAGCTTTGGACCTATGCTTAGAAGCATAGTTTCTTAGTCAACATGTGTCATGTTCAATACAGCAGAGTCATAGAGATCTCTAATCAGTTAAATAGCAGAGGTTATTCATCCACCAAATGTGTGTGACGTCATTAACACTGGCCCTATGTTGTTGAACTAACGTGTTTCAAACGATTGAGGTGTTGTAACTGTTTCTATGGGATTTATGAACATTTATATTGTCAAATCTGTTCTGATTTGTTGCCTATATCTGATTTCTTTTTAGTTGTTCGTTTACACGTTTTTTTAATTGTGACCCATATCTGATCTGTTTACACTTTCCATACAATCTGAAGCATCGCACATGCGTTGTTATTTACCACCTCCACACATGCTTATTCTTGAGAATAATATGATATGTGACCAGTGTTGACCGAATGAGTCACAATTAGCAAATTATAGCAATTATTAATTTTTATTTCCATATTCACCATTGATGATTTCTTGTAATCTGAGAAAAAATGCCGTTTGCGGTTGAGTAAGCAAATATTATGATAAAGACTGAAGTTACCCTCCTGTTCTTTTATTTATAATTACTACTTTAATAATCACAATATTGCAATTTTTTTGATTTTATATGTAGGCTACTATAAATAAGATAAATAAATAACTTAGTATCTTAGAAGGAAACAAACAATGAATTACATTTTATCTTTTTACATCTTAGGGTTAGGTATCTGTTACACATCAGATAGTTTTCCCGATCAGCTTCTCAAGCGCTTACTTAAGACAGAACAGATATGTTTGATGTTTGATGAATGCTTAAATAGCCTACTGCAATTCTGTATATATGTGTATTAACCGGGATCACGCGCTGTCGGAAATTGCCGTTATATGCGCACTCTTCTGATCACCATCAGCATAAGAAGCAAACTGAGAAAAGGTAGACTCTCTGCACTCAGATGGGCTGAGTCTGTTTGGAGTCAGACGGGCCCGGCTGTCAGCTCATACGGATCGTTTGCTCAACACTTTCTGGAGGTTTTTGGTCAGTCTGATCAGATGACCTCTGCTGGGGAGGAGCTATATCATCTGCGACAAGACACAGCGAGTGTACAGGAATATTCTGTGAAATTCCGCACCCTAGTGGCATCAAGCGGATGGAATGAGCAGGCCCTCCTAACCACCTTTGGACAAGGTTTGGAACCAAACATTCATCTAATGCTTGCTTCCCATGATGACTCCATAGGACTTGAACGATTCATACAACTGGCTATTCGCTGCTCAGCCAGGGTAACCGCTTACACGACTCCTTCTCCGAGCATTGTCAATCCTCCCCCCTGCCCGCCAAGGGACCACAGCCCTCCAGAACCTATGTCTATTGACACTCGAAGCCTCACTCAAAATGAACGCAGACGCCGGATAACTGTGGCAAATCTGGGCATGGTATCCCGGACTGCCCAACCAGACCTCCACGTCCCGTGTTGAGTACCATAATGCCTATGAGTAAAAAATTAAATCCTCTCACCACAGTCGTCACACTTACTTCAGAAAATCTCTCAGTTTCAGTGGCAGCCCTCATCGACTCTGGGTCAGCAGGCAACTTCACATCATTCGACAACTTAGAGTTAAAACCACGCACCTCCAAAAGAATTACCAGATCCAATCGATTACTGGACAATGCCTCTCTAATAAGAGTGTGACCCATCAAACAGCGCCTATCCATTTTCAAATAGGTCAGTGTCACAAAGAGGAAATTCAACTATTGGTTCAGGAGGGCTCAACAATCGACGTGGTCCTAGGGCGTCCATGGCTGGCGAGGCACAAACCTGTTCTCTCTTGGGGTACTGGAGAGGTTCTTCAATGGGGTTCCAATTGCTGGCCTGAATGTTTCTCACAGTTACCTCTTCTGACTCCTACGTCCATTCCGCTGCGTTCTACATCCATTGAAAGCCCTGTTGAGAAACAGTCTGTGGAAATTCCTCCGTGTTATCAAGAGTACTCCGATGTCTTCTGTCCCAAGAGAGCCGCTCGCCTGCCACCTCATTGACCATGGGACTGTGCAATCGATCTGCTCCCGACTGCCCCAGTGCCCCATGGTAAGATATACCCACTGTCCATCCCGGAGATTAAGGCTATTGAGGACTATATCCGTTCTATAATAATAGTTCTGGCACAAGGTTACATCCGTCCTTCTACATCCCCTGCTGCATCAAGCTTTTTCTTTGCTGCCAAGAAGGATGGTGGCCTTCGCCCCTGCATTGATTATAGAGCCTTAAATCAAGCCACAGTTCTCTTTAAATATCCTCTACCACTTGTTCCCACCGCCTTAGAAAAATTACATGGGGCAAAAGTTTTCACAAAATTAGACTTACGCAGTGCATACAATTTGATTAGGATTTGGGACGGGGACAAGTGGAAGACGGCCTTCATCACCCCTACTGGCCACTACGAGTATTGCGTTATGCTGTATGGTCAAGTCAACACAACCTCAATATTCCAGAACTTTATGCATGAAATCTTCCGGGACTATCTGCATCAGTTTCTTCTCATCTACATTGACGACATTCTTATCTATTCAGCCAACCTCCAAGAACACAAACGACATGTCAAACTGGTACTTCAACGGCTTCGGGAATATGATCTCTTCTTAAAGGCTGAAAAATGTTCATTCCATCAATCATCAGTCCTATTCCTGGGTTACCACATCGACCACACTGGCATCTCGATGGATGAAGGCAAAGTAGAAGCTATTACTTCCTGGCCCACTCCATCTACAGTTAAAGAGCTCCAGAGATTCCTAGGCTTTGCAAATTTCTATCGCCGGTTACAGTCTCATAGCCTGCCCCCTTACTTCATTACTAAAAGGTAAACCCAAGAATCTAACCTGGACTACAGAAGCTGAACATGCCTTCAACAAACTCAAGACCGCATTTACCACGCACCCATCCTCTGTCATCCAAATCAAGCTTCCCTTCCTGGTTGAAGTAGACGCCTCCACCACCGGCGTAGGAGCTGTGTTATCACAGCAGCAGGGGAACCCACTTCAACTTAAACCTTGTGCCTACTTCTCAAAGAAACTCAGTCCAGCTGAAATCAACTATGACGTTGGAAACTGAGAGTTGTTAGCCATCAAGTTAGCGCTTGAGGAATGGCGACACTGGCTGGAGGGGTCTCATCATCCATTCCACGTTATAACAGATCACAAGAATCTTCAATATCTTTGTGAAGCCAGGAGATTGAACCCGAGACAGGTTCGTTGGGCTCTATCCTTTAACAGGATCAGATTCTCTATTTTCTATAGGCCTGGTCCAAAGAACATACAAGCCGATGCCCTCTCAAGACTTCACCAGAGACCTGTGAACCCATTCTTCCTGAAAGCATCTTTGTCAATCCCATCCAGGGTAACTACTCCAGCCAGTAATGCATCCGATCCTGAGACACCACCAGAATGTCCTCCTAACCGGCAGTTCATTCCTCCTCAAGAGCGCATTCCTCTCATCCACTCTTTACATACCTCAGTGAGCACTGGGCACCCGGGGACCAACAGAACCCTCTCACTCCTACAAGATCAGTTTTGGTGGCCTGGAATGGACAATGATGTGCAGAGGTACGTGAGAGGGTGTCGGGAATGTGCGATGGCAAAGAGTCCACGCCATCTACCTGCAGGAAAGCTCCATCCACTTCCTGTACCTAACCGCCCCTGGTCACACCTAGGAGTTGATTTTATCACTGATCTCCCATCTTCTGAAGGTAACACCTGTGTATTTGTCATAGTAGACAGATTCTCCAAGTTCTGCCGAATCATACCTCTGAAAGTTCTTCCCACAGCATGGCAATCTTCTACTCTCCTCTTTGATCATGTCTTCCGACCCTTTGGACTTCCAGAGGATATCGTTTCGTATCGTGGACCACAATTCACTTCCAGGGTTTGGAAAGCCTTCTTCAAGATCCTAGGTGTGGCCGTAAACTTCTCATCCGGATACCATCCCCAAACCAATGGGCAAACAGAACGGAAAATTCAGGAAGTGGGGCGGTTCCTCCGTACCTTCTGCCATGGCCACCAAGACACCCGGAACCAGTATCCAGCCCCCACTCTTTCCCTGGAATGGCAAACCATCTGATGTACCCGCGGTCGATTACTGGTTCAGGGAGAGTGAGAGGGTCTGGGACCAAGCGCACCAACATCTGCAAAGGGCAGTGCGTAGGCAAACCACCAAAGCCGATCTTCGTTGTTCCCAAGCTCCTGTGTATCAAGTCGGTCAAACGTCTGGCTCTCGACAAAGGACATCCGCTTATGCCTGCCCTGTAAGAAATTGAGTCCCAGGTTTGTTGGTCCCTTCACAGTCGTGGAGCAGATCAACTCCATCACATACAAACTCCAGTTACCAGCACACTACAAAATCCATCCAGCTTTCCATGTCTCACTATTAAAACCTTTTCATGAACCCCTTTCTGTCTCCACAGAGCCTGGCCGTGAAGAGGAACCCCCTCCTCCGATGGTGGTAGATGATGGGGCCATCTACACCGTCAAAGAGATCCTGGATTCCCGGCGTTGTGGTGATAAACTCCAGTATCTCATAGATTGGGAAGGCTACGGTCCAGAAGAGAGAAGCAACCTGATGTCCAGGTCATGCTTACCCACCGACCTTCCATTGATGGGGTCATGATTTGCAGCGATGGCAGCCACGTAGACTTTAGGAGTGGAGGGAGACAGCCTTCACTCCAACCCTTGTTGCAGGAACAAAAGCACGACTCTGATCGGGCGTCTCCATGGGACTTCTCGTTGAGAAGAACACCACTCGACGAACAGGTTCCGTTTTAACGCGTAGGCAGCTCTTGTAGAAGGCGCTCTCGCAGAAGAAATAGTGTCAACCACCCCTTGGGGTAGGTCACCTAGAACCTCCGCGTCCCGTCCAGGGGCCAGACGTGGAGTTTCCACAAATCTGGGCACGGGAGCCAAAGGGTGCCCCGTCTCTGAGTCAGAAGATCCTTCCTCAGAGAAATTGGCCAGGGAGGGGCTGTTGCAAGGAGCACGAATTGGGGGAACCAAGTCCTGGTGGTCCAATAGAGGGCTACCAGCAGGACCTGCTCCTTGTCCTCCCTGACCTTGCACAGGAGCTGTGCTAGAAGCCTCACTGGGGGAAACGCAAATTCACCAAAGGTGACATCCGGCACCGTTTCCGGTTGACCCAACTGCCCCAATGGCAGAGTGCGGGCGAGAGAGGCGCTCTCTGAGGAGAGTTCCTGACTATCACCGTAAGACCAGCCCGCTCCCCTCTGGAACCAGAATCTCCGAGACGGTCATCTTCCCACAACAGGAACATGAGTCGTCCACAAACGCCGCTTTAGCGTGCTCAATGCCCAGGCACGTCAAACAGTGTTCGTGACCGTCCCCCGGTTCCAGGTAACGGGCATATCCAACAACGCACGGATGGTAAGACAACCTCGAAAGGAAGCTTCTTTAAAAAGATGTACCACCCGTGAGCCAGCTCTTTTAGGCTTTGCTCTTTTGTGAAAGGCCGAAGCACTCAGGGAAGATGGCTGCTCGGTACACAAAAGCAGATAGTGCAATACAATTACAATTGTTTATGACGTGACACCAGCCTTTCTTCGTCCGTCTGCAAAGTAGAATGGCTCAGGAACGTTCACATGAACTGCTCGGCTCCGAAGCGAAAAGCTAATGAACGCTCTATCCACTGACCTACTTATATTTGCGCTGCAATTGGGTTCAGCTGGATACTAATAAGTGTATGGCAATTTCATTGGCGTGTTTACATACACGCAGAGTAGATTGGACATCTCAAAGCGAGATTCCTATTCGTCGGTCACCGACGTGACATCGAAGTGACTGACTGAAAGGGAACTGCTGTGGGTAGCTCCAAGCTCTGCACTAAAAGAAAGAAAATAGAATTTCATGATAATTGTTAGACACTATTTGAATGGATTCACTTGTTGAGTGTGGTTTCATTTTATGTATGTGTTATTTTTATGCATTTATTTTCGTTTTAATGTACCCTTTGCCACGTGCACCATGCGCCCTGTGAACAAAAACAAAATTTCGACGTGTTCTGAATAAATGGAGCTATATAATCACTGAACTGCCGTCTTGTCTTGTGTGACTGCTCTGTGTGCAGGTAATTGGTTTTCTTCAGTAATATTTGGTGCATTTTTCTGCATTTAAACGTATGTTTCATGCCTGATTGTATTTGTAAAAGCACTTAAGATGTTTCATAATGGTTTTCATTGGCGGCGTCCGGTGCAGAGTTTTACCAAATGGACAATTTAAGCTGTATAATTTACATATCTCAGATGCTGTATTGTATTTCAGTGTTTTTATTTATTTTATTCTTGTTTGATTAAGATGTCTTATACGGTCATGAAGTAGTCTTGATTGCTATTTTATTTTTGCCTGCTTTGTTTGATATTTTATTGTCTACTGTTATTAAGTTCAGCAGAGTGAGGTACAACTGCTGTGGGTGGAGCTATATCATCGATGAACTTGCCGTTTTGTCTTGTGTGACTGCTCTGTGTGCAGGAAACAATAAAATATATGAACATCCAAGTCCAGATTACGTGTGCTGATAGGTTGGGACAAAACCAGGTCAGATAAAGGGAAAGCCCAAGAGAAAGAAAGAAGGTGATATGAAGATATTTTAATATGCATCTTTCTGTATAATAAGTGTGTTTTAGGTCTTTGTTTCATTGGTTGTTTTTTTGTCTTGTTCCTACCCTCCATCCTTCAGATCTAAGGTGTGAAAGACCAGCATTGAACAGGGGGGGTTTATGACACTTTAAGCTCCAGGGGGCAGACAATAGTTTAAATTACATATAATTATTCACATATAACTGATGTGTTATACTCACGGTTCTCAGTGGCAAATATGGTGATGTTGTGGACAGAATTGAGTTCTCTGTCAAGTGATTTGGCTGTGCTGATGACACCAGTCAAAGAATCCACATTGAATAAGCGTTCCAGGTCTGTGTTCCGGTTGATAGAATACCTGGACACACCAGAGACGAGTCCTTCAGTAATAACTGGGAAAATTAACTAATTCTTATGAGTTTGCCTCTTCTTATTTATCATCAATGATCCTAGCATTGCAAAATAATTCAACTGACTAACTGTAGCACATCTACAAGTACAAAAAGCTAAAGCTGAACTATTTTATTCTCCTAAATACAACTAGATGGTGCAAAAATTCACTGCAGCACTTACATAAACATCGTTTCATTAGTTTTTTTTACTCCCCTATTAAAAAAATCTTTTATTAATCAAAATAAAAAGAAAAGAATACAAACTTTATTCAGGTTGAAACATGAAGTAAGTATCTGTACATAGGACAATGTTTTATTTCTAAGTTTTATTTCACATTGCTTTGTTGGTTTGTTTTGTTTAAAAGTAGTTATATACACAGTGGTGAGTACAGCCTTTTACCTCACACTCTACAAATACTTAACTAATGACCTCAGTAAAGTTTGTATTCGTTTCTGTCCAAACAGTTCATTTACATCACGCGTGATCACGGGTCTTGCTGCAGTGGCTTTTTTACATTATTTTAAACCGTTGTTGTGCCTCATGTAATATCCACCAGGTGGAACAAGGAACAACATTCCCCATGGCCAGTGTTAAAACACCTCCATAGAGATGTGATTAGACTCCGCCCCGCCGTGTCACTGCCACTGCTGAAATCACACACCGCCATTATCTTCCAGTGCATTTGAAAGGTAAGTTACATTGAATCATACTTCAGCATTTATAATCTGGTGCTAATTCAAAAGCCAAATGTACAATATTACGTGCTGTGGAGCGAACGCACACTTTATTGCCAGGACTAGATTTGTCGATGACGTGATTAACCTACTTGTAGGTAGCTAGCGTTAACGTTACCTAACATTAGCTAGCTAGCTACTATTAGATTTCTACTGTCATATGTATTAGATTTCTCTAATACATAAAATAAGTAAGCTTGATCAAAGTCCAGGGTAAAATAGTTTATTCATGAAAAGTAGTGTAGCATAGTCTTCTGAATCTTAACCCAAAATGAGGTTTGTTTGACCAGACCTTATAGCTGACAAAATTGTAGAATCTACAAGAATTTTCTGTTCACTTATTGTTGCAGTTGGTGAAATCTCTTCTTATCTGTCTCTCCTGGCTGGCTATCGCCAATTGTTAGATTTTTCTGTATGGTTTTAATGGCTCGCCATATGTATTAGATTTCTCTAATACATAAAATAAGTAAGCTT
>JAUMHR010000234.1:0-12904 GCA_032361145.1 Enteromius fasciolatus | reverse complement strand
TCTTAACACAGAACAATGACACTGACATGTTTTAAGATATGTCAGAGCAAGATATTTTCATTTTGAGACAGCTCAAATATGCAATTTAGTCTGGGACTAGCTTAAGCCTTGTCTGTGAAACCGGGGGTATATGTACTAATTTACTATATGTACAGTCTCCAGGTGAACTTAACAGTAGAGGTAGTAAACATGAACTCTTTTAAAGTGTTGTTAAAAATATGAACTTGTTATCTTTCCATTATTTGAGGTCTGAAAAAAAATATTTTCTAATACATTCATACTGAAAATATGCTTATTTCAACCTGGCTATGAGAGCAGGTAGGTTTATATGGAATACCAATAAATAGTAGAGATTTTGAGCTGTACGTACACATAACTTAGAGCTCCAAAGTTTTGCAATAAAAATAATCTCAGAACAAAATTGTAATTTGTAATTCAGTACAATAAAACTACTGGTTCTATTGTAAATATTTTAGCAAAGTGCTGCATTTGAAGAAAATGTGGAAGAGAAATAAAAAGGCAACAGCATTCACCAGTCCCCGCAGTCTGTCTGTCAACCCAGGGCAGTGCAAACGAGAAGAGGTTCCAAGTCTGGGTCAGGTAAAGCAAGGCTCAGCTGATCTGAGCACTACAGAGCAAGGCTGATGCTAGCACTGTCTGACAGTGTGATGGATACTGCTGAGTGAAAAGCTGAAAGATTTTCTGTTGATCCCACGCCACTGTTTGCTGCAGCTGGGCCTATTCTTCCATCCTAAACTGAAATATGACTGAAAATATTCAGGGCTTTGGGGAAATGGTTCCCAGAGACAAAAAACATGTTATTCTTAAGCACCACTAAACGATACCTATTACAAACCTCGATGAGCAATATTTCACATGCCAAAAAATAAAACTGATATGTCTGAATTGACTTTGACAGAACTCAAAAAGACTACTGCCATTACACAATTAACAAAAACCAACCATCATTTCATGTTAGAGGGCAATTTTATCAAACTGACTGCAGGATGTTCAGACATTCCAGGTTAGACTATGTTTTGTTTTCTAAACGTTATTATTCCTCATAAACACATCTAAAGAACCAAACACACATAATTTGACGTGTGTTTGTGAGCTGCTGACCCATTTAGCTATACCAGATGAGGGGTTGGATGAGGCTGAGAATTTGTTGTAAAGAACAGTCATGTGTCCTGTGGAGAGAGGCCGCTCCACATCAACAGGACAGCCTGTGCTACTTAGCAAACTGCAGCCTCAGTCAGCACAAGAAGTTAAGAAACAGTTTCCCGTTAATCAGGGCAGACATGAGAGGTAACCTCACAATCCATCTGCCCGTGCACCTGCCAGCACTCTCAGCCCATGGCACATGTCTGTTCCTTACACTCAAATCGCTCTGGCATGGGCTTTCCAAAGGGAGGTGCCTAAACATCTGGCACTAAGGCATAATCAAGACCAGAGGACCAGGACGTCACCCTTATCTGACCTTGGACAGAATGTGGGATGAAGTTTTGGGACACCTTCAAGCAAGTCAAAATAGATTTAGAAGACTTTAAATTAATGCATGCATTTATAGAATAAAAAAAAAAAACTGGGAAAGGGATGATAACAAATGCCCAGCTAACAAAAATATTTTGGTAATGTTACCATCGGGTAATTAAAATGCCATTTCTGTATGTTCTCTGAATGTTACGTTTTTCTGATTTTTTTCTTTTTCATTTTATCATTTGCAATCATTATGGGGATGGTATTTTTAAATGTTCTCTGAACAGTCTGAAAACAAAGATGCCATAATGCTAAAACCCTCACCAAACAATAAAGCCATTGTGTTTACAACTGTGACCACAAGGGCTTATAAGTATGGCCACAGAAAATTAACAAGAAGGACCAACCTAATCTCACAGCAATTTGTACTGTACATATTACGAATTCATATGACTTCTTCTAAATCGTATGTATTTTATGAGTTGGCAATTTGTATGAATTTGTACGAATGACCTTAACCTAACCCCTAAACCTACCTGTCACAGGGTTTTGGACAAATCGTACAAAATCGTACTAGTGAGGTTGTAGGAATTTGTATGAATTAGCACGAATATGGGACCTTGAATACATAGGAATTGGTCATGATTGGTCACGTGTTTGCAGGACCAACAACCATAGGTGGGGTTTGTTGTTTTACTTCTTTTTAAGGGAGTTTGTAATTCAAAACAACTTCTTCTAATTCCACAGCAAATTATTCAAAATCCAAATAAAAATAATATAAAGTACAATTTTGCTTTTGTCTTTTCCTTGTGTGCAATAAATCAAATATTGAAATACTACTGACAATAATGCAGTAGCAGCACTCTAGAAAGAAGACACAACATCTTGGAACTGCAGTTTTACACATGTTGCTGTGGCAACATTTCCATGCCCTGAAACTTGATGCTGAATTAAAACAAACTAAGATTGGTTGTTTGACATGTCGGTCAAGCGGCTTCATGGGCGGGCCTATGAAAGCTGCCATGTACGTGAAA
Organism: Enteromius fasciolatus; assembly: GCA_032361145.1. Taxonomy (NCBI): domain Eukaryota; kingdom Metazoa; phylum Chordata; class Actinopteri; order Cypriniformes; family Cyprinidae; genus Enteromius; species Enteromius fasciolatus. The sequence goes on along the minus strand of JAUMHR010000234.1, from coordinate 10,391 downwards.
CCAAACACTTTCAAAAATATCTTCTATAGGAACTACGCTAGGGTGAGTAAATGATGACAGAATTTTCTCTCATTTCTTTTATTTTTTTAACTTGTTTCTTCTTTATAAGAAGCAATATCTTCAGCATGTTCTTGAGTCCTTCATAAATGGCATGCAGACTTGTACAGACTAGTACACTGTACTACCGCATGGTCATTATCTGATTTATGTTGAAATCTGTCAAAATGTACCTTTTTAAAACATGAAAAGGGCCTCATTTTGAACTACAACCTCCAACTCTTGAATGCAACATGCTCAGGAGTTCAGACATATCCATTCACAGTGCGCTACAAATGTCAAATTATTTTTGACACAAAAAGGTGAGATTGCAGCAGTCATGTTAATGTATTTGGATGCACATGCCTGACTCAGTACTGATGGATCTGCTGCTCGAATTGACTTGTGCTGCTAAAAAGGATTCAGAGATGTTCATGCTGCTGAGATGAGATGAAATGATCAAAAGCCAGTTACTCAACCTACTCCTTTTTATACACAAACATGCAGCCAGATATATGGCGCTTTGCCAGACATACTCTAGCAAAAGGTATGCATGCGGGCACCGCTGTGCAATTTGATTTTTTTTTTTCATGGAATTCATTTGAATAAGAAAATCCTTTTTATGCACAAGAATATTTCCTGTTTGCAGGGCCGCACTCAGTGGTTAAGCTTTCTGTATGTTAAAAAGCTCACGTTCTCTTTTTTATGAAAAAAAAAAAAAAAAATGATGTGATATTTGTAATCCAGAAATATGTGTGACGGCATTAATTCATTTGAATACAAATTGAACCGGAGCACACCGAGTTTGACTGTAGGCAGAACTGAAAGCTTTTGACAGCTGTATGCAAAATACTTAGGAAGTCTGACAAAACGGACAAAGTTGGCTGAGAACAGTTAGTGAAAGGTACAGAATCTGTCTGAGTGAGTGAAAGCAGAAACTGATAGATTTGGGTCACTTTCAGAGGATGCGTGTGTTGTGTGTGTGTGCATCTCTGGGGATGTTTTGAGTATGTGTTCAGAGAGCAGCCATCCTTGGTTAGAGTCACTATCATCACAATGCTGACAACAGGTGCATAATACATTACATCTATTATGGTTTCAGAAAGGGATAGTTCAGCTAAAAATAGGTTGCAATCATTTACTTACCATCATGTTGTTCCAAAACCTTAAGTCTTTCGTTCATCATAAAGATCATTTTAATAGTATCTCTTTTTTTTTTCTTTTTTTTTTTGTCTGTCCACTTAAAGTTCACCCAACCAAACTGACATTGTAAAATAATCCAAATAGCAGTTTAGAAGACATGATGGCATTGATTAATGTACATACATAGAGCTCATCAAATAACATTAAACAGAAGCTTAATCATGCTTGCTTGATGTGCTAGAACAAACTTTAACCATCAATCAAACATATTTGAGGCTCAATTTACCATATTTGGTAATGAAGCTTAAATTATATGCTCATCATATAAAGCCATCATGTCTCTTAACAAGACTTAGATTAAACTGCTTCCTTTATATGGATTATTATTCTTTTACAATCTCTTTCATTGAAATGTCAAAATCTTTGACATTAAGTGGAGAGAAAGAGAGATCTTCAAGGTTCCATTAAAAATATTTTGTAGATTAACAAAAGTCATGAAGTAAATGATGACAGAACTACCATTTTGGTTGAACTAAACCTAAGGGAAGGTGATGAAGGCTAATTCACACTGGTTGTTTTCCTCATCGGCATCTGTTGGACTTGGCTGCCGTGTATTTTTTCCTTTCCATCCATGTTCAGTAAGTGTTTGTTGGGTCGTGAGATGTCTGAGAAGTGACTGAATTAGAGTACTGTTAACTGGTGATTGTCTGTGTTTGATTTGAATTGTGAATTAACTTTTACTAAACACACAATTTACAATGCCGGTATATTGTCTACTTATACATCTATCTTCTGAGGTAATACATCGAAAAATACAGCCTGTTTAAAATCTGTTATTAAAATCAATATAAGCCCTGTTGCTCTAAAAGCTGAATTAACATTCTGGTTTTAGAAACAAAATCCTATTTCTTTTCAGTCTGTAAAATGCCTTATCATATTATTTAACTTCCTGAATGAAATGAGTAAGCAGTCCCAAACCAGTCATACTGTACTTAGTTTAACCCTTTTAAGAGGTTAAAGAAAACCAAAGAGGTTGTAACCAACAAGCAACTGAGAATGTGGATTTATAAATTCATATATAAATTCATATTTTAGATTTAATTATTAATTCCTATGAAACAAATAAGCTATGCAAGTTCAAGTTTGTTTATTATGCTTTCGCATTAAATAATAATTTATAAGAAAATGATGAATAAAGATACGGCTGCCCTTCTGACTCTGACTGTGTATGTACACTTGTTTCTCTCTCACACAAGTGGGTTGGCCTTTCTCTGTCAGTAATGATACATTTGTGCTAATAGTAGGTGGTCTTTCACTTCACTCCATAATAGAGTATACACACTGGACATACTCTGGCAGGCATCATTCAGGTAATTAGCAATAAGTTACCATTATTTTAGTATAACTGTGTTGCCAAGTAGAATTTCAGTTAATAAAAAAAATAGTGTATCATAGCAGCATTAAAATGAGTGATAGGAAACAATACATATACAAGGCCAGTATCATGCTATGATGAAGCCAAAAGCATGCCATCATCTGTGTCCATATTTGCCTCCGTAATTGACCGCACTGACTGGTGAGTTTGCTAGGTGGCAGCACTCATTGGGCCAAGTAGATTTAAAGGGAACACAACAAACAGTGACTTAGGTAGAAACAACAACAATAGATGTGTGAGGAGAACAGAAAATATGATATATAGTATTCGTAAGATGTGACAATTACTTGAATTTTAGAGTATTTTAGAACATTAAAGATTGTGTTTCTTTCAAAATATGCAGCTTTCTTCTTTGTTCAGTCCTTTCAAGTTAAGTCGATCATGCATGGTGTGTAATGTATGTGGTGTTCACAACCAGAAGACGTGTTGAAAGACCCCTGCCTCTTCTTCTCTCTGTAGGTAACTGATGAAACATTGGGCTGTGTGATTGTGGGCCTGGTTTAGGCCACCATGGGGTGAAAATTGTTACCTTTATTTTTAGAGGGGCATTCTTTACGTTTGATGCGAAAAAGAGCTGGATGGCTAATTAACTGAATGTCTGTGCCATTTAAGTGATGAAAAAAAGATTCCAGCATTAAAATTCTCCAGCTGTGATCACCACGCAACACAAATCCAGGGCCAGAAGTTCTCCACAGACATGGTTAGGTAATAACAACGTTCGGCGCACCAGCGGAACCAGCACCAAGCAAAGCCCCTGTGGGCGGCTACTGTGCAAATCAACAGGATTGTTTGAAAAACAGCTGGTGTTTCACAGTTTGACACTACTAGCTCCTGCCTCCTCCCTTCCTGGTGCTATCTTGCACAAACCATAAGCACACAAACATATTTTTTTTTCTTCGTTTAACTTAGCTAAAATGATAAGTTTCTTGTCACTTCTTTCATTATCGAGGATGTTACTGTTTACTGCGTTCCTTCTTTATAACAAAGAAAACCATGTTGCTTTGAAGTGAGACAAATACAAAGAGATGGTTTTCTGCATTCAACGATGGAACATGGAAAGCTATAAACCTGTTATTTCCCTGGGAGGAATAAGTAACATTACATAGACAATAGACAAGATACATTATCACTGTTATATGCTTTGATTCCCAAGGTAACGGCACACATCTCCAGTGTCACATGTCTTGACACACGTGTCTATTTCACACATGGTATCTTTGTGCACAGTGAATAGCTGCTGAGATCTCATAGTTGGGATAAACAGACCATCATATTCTCCTGTTGCTGAAAAACACAGCTGCGCAAACCTCCAGGCCAATCACACTTTTGCAGACAAAACTCTGCTCTGCTTCTGCTTATGTAACCCAGAGACAGTTCAAGCTAAAAATAAAAGTTAACACTTTAGTTTAGTTTCTCTTAAATAGTTGCTTATTAGCATGTGTATCATTAGAATATTAGCTATTTAATTAGTAGTAATTGAGCACATATTAATGCCTTGTTCTACATGACCTTATTCTGCATCCCTAATCCTTCTCAATACCTAAACTTAACAACTACCTTAATCGCTATAACCCTAAGCAGAAAATTAGGAATTCATTAAGGCAAATCAGTAATTGTGAATAATGCTTCCTATTCTAAAGTGTTACCAATTAAAATTTTGTCATCGTTTACTCATGTTATTCAAATACTGTATAGACTTCTTTCTTTTGTTGAACACATAAACAATATATATATATTTGAATATGTCCTATATGTAAGAGGGGCATAAAACAACATTTATTTTTGTCATATGGACAAAAGGGACATTTTTTTATTTTTTTTAAGAAGACAGAAGAAAGCAAGTCATAATGGTTTGGAGCGACACGAGGGTGAGTGAATGATGAGTAAGCTATTCTTTTAAGGGGGTAAAATAATATCTTGTGGTTTGAAAACAAAATAATTGATTTCAAATAAGCAGAGAACTTGTGGTTAGGTTGAGTGCTTGGGTAATAGCTGTGGTGTGGTTGGCCATAAATCAGCTTAAACCTTGTTTTGTTATAGTTTTGCCTGTAAACGGTAAAGCACTGTCATTTCAGGAGACGTGCAAACCACCAAAGAGCTTATCATTCATCTGTGTAATAAGAAGTTGCTGGGACAGACCCTTCACTTTGGTGGGACTCTGCTGCTTCACAACCACTTCAGTCAGATAATGAAGTTGGCAGTGCTGGTCCTTGTTTCATGGATGTGCAGCTCATTAGTGTCAAGCTTGTAATAGTCTTCTGTCTCTTTGAAATGGTAGACGAGGATTAATACCCTGCACCATTAAAGCGGGAATAGGCCTTGGCACTTTTTGGTGGCCCTATGAGAAAGTTAAGGATCTGATTGGGTATTGACATGCAGTGGGTCTCTGGATAGAGTCATGGATTCAAAGGTGTCACTAAGGTACCAGTGGAAATCTATTTGAGCTAAAAATGGGTCAGGCTTTTGGTTATCTCTCTCTCTCTATCCCTTTGTCTTTCTCTCTCTCCTTTATTATTTGTCTTTCATCTAATGTTCTGCTTGACTTCCTGCCGTTGTTCATCTGTGAGATTGAACCTCTGAAACGCTCTGCTGGCTCTCCACATAGCCGTCATGGATAAAGGTTTGCAGATGGGAAAACAAAGAAAGGAGAAGAAAAGGAAGGAAGGAAGAAGGAAGTTCATTACTGAGGTGATAATGCTGAAAAGCAAATGATTGGCAGCAATGGTCTGAGACTGCAGGAGGTGTTGTCCTTCACACAGTCATGGATAGGGTACAATTTCTCCAGCTCGACATTAATAAAACAGTCAGCATTCCTGTTTTCTGTTTTGCAACAAATATGTAGTTGCTGTATCATACAAGTAGAAAACACAAGTAGAAAATTCCTGCGCAAATGCCAAACCAAAGCACCTCATAGGCCGCGACGTGGTGTATGGTGGCCCATACTCAGAATTTGTACTCTGCATTTAACCCATCCAAGTGCACACACAGAGTAGTGAGAAGTGATCAAACACACACACAGAGCAGTGGGCAGCCATATCACTGCGGCACCCGGGAAGCAGTTGGGGTATATGTGCCTTGCTCCCTCCACCCTTCAGTCTCTGCCAGACCTGGGACTTGAACTCGCAACCTTTCGATTACAAGCCTGGCTCTCTAACCATTAGGCCACACCCTTCATTACAGACTGCTACACCCACCAGGATCCAATACATATATAATATGTATATGTGTTTATGTAGTTTCAAGAGCAAAGGACAAGCTAATGGTCTTAGAAAACTGTGATACAAGCTAAATCAAGCATTACATATGTGTCTTATGAACTGATCATGCTTCACATCTCCTTTGGGACTGTATGCCTGGTTGGCTCATACAGCCATTCAGTACACTGTAATTGATTTTCTGGAGTGAATGCTTGAACAGAGGCACCTGGTGGTCCAGATGTCTCTGTTTTTGACTGAAAAATAACACTCTTGAATAACTCAGTCGGGTGGCTTTATTATTGTGGGCAGTGGTAGAGTAATGGTAACGTATCTAGGCTAACCAGTTGCACAACAATAGGTACAATCCTCAGTAGTGGTGTGGAAAATCACAACAAGATTTCCTTTGCAAACACAAAAACACACACAGTCAGACAAGCATGTAAACACTTTACAGCTCAGCTGGTGTGGAGTTCATCACTTTTGAGTTTTGCTGCACTGTACCTGCTGGCTGTATGTTTTGAGGCTTGTAGAAAAAGCCATGTCATTTTTTTTTTTGAAAGGATGTCAGTGACCCCTCTTAACTAATTGATGAAAATCAAGCCTTCTACATTTAGGCGGACAAGCCATATTCCTGTGTAGCATCAAACATTTTCATTTAATTTGTGTCCATCCAAAGAGCTCCCCTCCATCTCCACCGTCAAAATCAATAAATCCATTCAATGCCACATGTCTTGGCTGAATCAATGGAAGACATGGTTGTATTAATGGAAATCAAAAATTGATCGGGTATAATTGTAATATACTTAAAATATTAGGCACTAAGCAGTAGAAAAGCACCGATGTAGAGCAATCAAATCAAATGGCTAAAATAAAAAGACAGAAAAGAAGGGAAGAGGCAAAGGGAGGAAGTTAAAATGCTGAGAGGAGATGAGTCCAGAGACCATGCAGACAGTGGTAATGAAACCATCATTCAGGGGCCATTTGTTCTATTTCACCAGTGTCTGTTTACTCCTTTTCTTCTGCTAACACAAGCCACACATCCCGCCTCCTCTTGTTACAAAAGGTTTTATCCTCTGTCACAGGTGAATGTTTTCTCAAGAGCCCCAATCCTGCCTTGCTTTATTAGATCAGTGCGAACAATACTTTTAGCACTTATTTACTGTAAATTAAAATGCTCCTCGTGATGATATGTGACAAGCTGCTGCTCCAGACCACTTCTTGTGTATATATAGGTTATAAACATACTTTTTATATATACAGTAGTATATATAAACATCTAGTCTAAAGCATGTTTTAGTATAGTCAACTTTCTTGTAAAAACAGTATTAAACCTCAGAGTTGAATTGATGATAAAATGTAAAAATTAAAATATTTTAGCAATATAAAAATTACTCAGGCACTGTCAAAAATCTGCAATTCCACCTTCTCTATTCAACCATTGTAACTTTTTAAAATGATGCACATTTTCCTCAGTCAAAAATAGACTGATGTGGTATTAAATCATTAACTCACTAATATGCAGTTACATCACATCATCTTTGACTAGAGATGTTTTGAAATCAAAACCCTATTAAATGCTACTGATACCACAGAGAATCAATAATAAAGAATGCGATTGCTGTGCTCCTGAAGTTGTGAGAATGTGTTACTTTACAACTGTAACCTTTCAAGCCAACGGAATATACAAAAGCAAATGAAGTGAGATGGGATGTCCATGAGGAATTAATGAATCATTTCAAAGTCTTATAATAAGTTTACTGAACACAGATCTGCAGCAAAGCAAGGATCTACTGTAATATATAAAATAACCCCTTCAAGACAATAAAGCTGTCTGTCCCACCAGAACAGTGCTGTCATTTTAAATCATCATCATCATCATAATTATCAAAAGCCCCGGGAATGGAAATGTGCAAGCATTTCTATTATATTTCTTTAGCTTGGGGATACAGACATGATTATCTTTTTACTCATAAGGTGACCTCATTCAATTAAACAAGAAGTTTGGAAGGACATAGAATCGATGGAGGACCAGAACCAATTAAAAAACAGCTAATTGCAGATGCATTTTTAAGTGGATTGACTAAGTAGCCGTCAATAACAACATCTCCTGCCAAGGAAATTATGCAAGAGACCAAGTGAAGTAAATGAACTCTTTAAGGCATATCTTTTCAGACGTCTTGTATGAAAGCATGTGGTAAATCTAACCCTATATCCAGCTAATGGACCTTTATAAACGACTTTGTTTATTTCACTAAATGAGTGGATAGTTAATCTTGGCTTACTGCAAATCCTGTCAGCTTCATGTGTTTTTGAAAAAGCACATCATTAAGTGTTTCACTCTCAGTGTTGGTGAATACCTTTACCTATAATTAGGCAATACAATGGGATAGACACAGTTCAAAGATTCATTACTTCTGATATTCAGATCAGGTGTCCTACATGACTGATTTTCAAAATGCCTCAACAGATCCATAGTAATGAAAAACCAAAAGGTTGCAAGAGAATTTAAGAGAACTTAGTAAACCCTTGATAAACAGATGTGCAATAGCTCACTTTATTTACTTTATTCAGCCTATGTTCTCTGAAATCAAGATTAAAATACTGATATTTCGGTTATAATTTGCGGGTTTAACCATTAGGCTCTAATGCATTGCCCACACTTTCATATCTGCAGTGTGGAGTACAATTAGACTTTTGACATGCTCAGTTGAAATCTGTGGATGAAACGTAGTCATGTCCTCTTACTAACTGGTTTTGCATAACACATTAAAATGTTGTTATTTCTCTTTATGTGATCTACCATTCATATTTTGAAATCATAAGTATCTACTGTCTATCACAGAAACATGCTTTATATAGGTTAGTGGATAAATGAATAAATACTTCTATGTCTAAGTCTCATAGTACTCACTATGATTTATATCATTAAGGTGTATCTGGAATAAAAGCACAGAAACAAGACAAAACACAAACTACAGGTGTCCAAAATGCTGAAAAAAGTGCTAAAAAGATTCGCATGTGAAATACATGAAATCATATGCACTGTAATTATGACTTGAGGTGTGAGTAAGTGAGTGAGTAAGTGAGATATAAAGGTTCGTTCACCTCTGAAACCCCACTGATCAAACTAATGGACTATGGACTCCCATAGACACACATGAATATTAAGTGAACATTTTCATTAATCACATTTTAATATAATCACCATTAAACACTATCAAATGTTATACAGTCTTACATAACAAAATATGCTAAAAGACACTTTGATGACACATATCCTGCTGTAAATTATATTTGAATAATAATGGAGTAAACTGTTTTCAAAGTTGAGTGTTTTCAATTTGCCAATAAAGATATATGACTGAGAACTGCTGGAAACCAATTGTCCTATATGTGGTTCTGTTAACTCATGATCCATGCTGCATTTGCACCCCACAGATATCCAAATACAAATTGTTCAACTCACAATACATGAGAAAAACTATTACATTAACATCTATAGATCCCGGTAATGTTTACAGACTGTATATTCTAATTACAAAGTTATGCAAACTTGTAATCTGGCCTTGTAACTGTGTAACACAGGTGTCATAAACAGAATTTGCAATACACATAGAAGTTACACATTGCACTTAATTCAGATGTTGGTCTTTCAGGACACATTAGAGGGGTGTTTTAACTGTTCATGGAAGAGATGGCCATAGGGGGAAAAAAGGTTCCTCTCATGAGCAGTGCTCTGTAACGCAACCTCTGAAAGGTTCAAAGAGTTTGAATGTGTGAAGGGTCAGTGATGATGTTATTTGTCCAAAAAAGAATTCATTTGTATTCTGCCTTTCCACTCATGCACTACAGTGACAATGTGACAAGGGCCGGGACTCAGGCAAGCGTAAAATCCAAATGCAAGCTTTAATGATACACAATGTGGTCAAACAAGCAGGGTTCAAACATTGGCAATCAGAAATTTCCAAGGGCAAAACACAATTGTAAACCATATCCAAGCAATGATCTGGGCAGGCAGCAAAACGTTCACAAAACAGAATACAGTCAGAGGTCAAAGACAGCAATCCAAAGTAACAAATGAGAAACAGACAAAACAAAAACAAGGCAAGGCTACGGCAACGGAAGAACACAGGATAAATACAAGAAATGCTTGGTAGAGTCCGCTTACAGCTAAACAATACTTCGCAACTTGCTCTTTGGAAAGTCACCAGAATCATTAACCACCTTGAATCAAAACAGACCATGTGAAAAAGCTAAACATTTATAATAATAAAAAAAACATGAAATAAATTATTTTAAAAATGCTACAAAAAAAAAAAAAATGCAATCTGAAAATGAACATGCTATCTCAATTATTTCAATGTAACTTCTCAACAAACCCTGCCAGATTGAGAACATTTAAAAGTTTAAGCTTAAAAAGAAATAAATATATTTGTTCATTCATAAATACATACATGCAAACTATAATTCATACATTATATATATATATATATATATATATATTTATACTACGGGGTCGTTGAATGCTTGAATCTGATTGGCTGACGAACGTTCTGAGGTGTGCAATTATTTTCAGGGAA
>JAUMHR010000230.1:31137-41376 GCA_032361145.1 Enteromius fasciolatus | reverse complement strand
CACTTAGGCTCGCTTCTTTTTCATGAGAAAATCAACTATTTAAGATCATTGCCACATTATTTCATTGTAGCTGACATGTTTTTGAGATATTGCAGGTTCCATATTACTGGACTTGACCAGATCTTTTCATTTTCTTCTGAGCACAATGTGCCTCTGTGCATGGTGTGTGATGTGTGAAGAGGTGTAGCTTCATTCATTCATTCTCAAAGCCGTTGCTGTTGGTCAAAGTGTCCTGAATACCAAGCTGCTTTAAAATAGGCTCAACTTCAGCCTATTTTTACTTGTCCAGCAACGGGATCTTTGTATAGTAGAAAGTGTTGTTAGATCTGTGGAGAAGAGATTTTGTAAACAATCACGCGATAAAGAATGTCTCAAGCCAAAGGTCACACCAAACCTCCGCCTTCTCTCCCACTCATTCTTTTCCCATCACTTTTTAGGTCACTTCTTTGTGAAGTCTGAAATTGCACTTTTAGTTCATCTGAAATGCTACAACAATCAGCCATTGTCTTGTTATGTAATTATCCACCAAGTGTGCCTCCAAACAACAATAAACTGGAATCATAATTAAAGGTACAATATGTAAGATTTTTGTAATAAAATATCCAAAAAAACACTTGCACGGTGTGATATATTTCATGCACTTGTGTACTTACATTATCTCAAAAGTTCTGTAGGATTCAAAGAAATTCCCAATTTAAATAATGAACCGTCCCTGTTCATTGTCGCCTTTTAAGGGCCTCGGTTTCTGCCTATGAATACTAGGGCAACACGCGTGGACAAATGCAGAAGAGGTAGTTATTTACTGTGCGTTTCAATATCATGGATCATGATTACTCTCTCCACAATCCCAAAAAATGTAGATGTATACAAACCGAATTGGATATTGAAACAGTCGACGAAATAAAGCGAGAACAAATATCAGTGTGGTGTTTCCGAAATTAAGGGAGCTTCGCAAAAACCTCGGACTGGACAGAGACTCCGCTCTCGCGTGTGTTTTAATAGACAAATATATATTAAGGATATATAGTAAGCAAATATATATTATTCATTGGGACCCTGGACTACAAAACCTTAAGCCGCTGGTTATATTTATAGCAATAGCCAACATTATATGGGTCTAAATGCTTTTTCTTTTAAGCCAAAAAATCATTTGGATATTAAGTAAAGATCATGTTCCATTAAGATATTTTGTAAATTTTCTATTGTAATCTTTAAAATTTAAATCTAAGTTTTGAAAAATTGACCCTTGTGACTGGTTGTGTGTGTGTTAAACAGTAAGAAAAAGAAAAATAGAAAAATAATGTCTAATAACTACAAAAAATAAAAAATATAGTTAAAAATATTATCTTCAAATGCAGAGATATGAGTCACACACTTACTTTTTTCCAACGTGACATTAGCTTTTCCTAATCTTAAAAGTTGTTTGCTGAAAAATTAATCTCATATTTATGCAAGATTCTTTTGTTTGATGTAAACAGGAACCTTTCTAACATTGACGCTTCCATACAGTGACCGCATGCTTCCCAGCGGTGGATAATGTAGCTTGTCTAATCGGGAAATGTCAACAGCAGATGTAAAAATAGACCATGATGCATGCGATGGGAAAGTCAGCCTTGGAAACGTCACCGGAAACCTTGAAGTTCTCCAGCTGTGGCAATATGACTCTTCGCTCTAGTCTCCCATAAAGTGCCTCTTTAAAGTGGTTAAACGCAGCAGAATTCAGTTTACCACCAGTTTTTTCAGAACCATCCCATGTGTAGCTATTCCTCGAGCTGACAGTCTAGGTGATGATAAAACACCACAGATGTTTGGCTTGTGATAACTGAAGTCTGCCTCATGCTTTGCAGAAGTCCATATGGTAAGATTTTAATCTGATGCTAAAGCCACAGATTATCACATATGGATCACTGTAAATACACTCTGTGGATTTCATGAGATTATGTGAAAGTGGAAAATGCATCTGGAAATAGCAAATGCCCTAAACCCCAAATTATTTTCTCATATGAACAAAGCCTATCGGGACCGTCAGGCTTTGCCAAATAATTTGTTTCATATTTGCCTTTTCGTGATGTTACACTGTCTGGCCTTTTTGAGTTGGTGCAGACAGACTAACACTGAAAAACAAGCTCTTGTAAATATGTCAATGGATTTTCAACAGAAATTTGTTCAGGTCTGGGTACAGTTTTCCTAAGAGACTTGCTAAGTTTATTCTTCCATTCCTTAAACACCATAAACAGTCACCCATTTTTGAAATTCATAAGGTTTTATTACATTAAAATCAGAGAAGTGATTAACATAAAATTATAAATAAATCTCACAAAAAAACATGTCTGGGACTGGGCCATATTCTATATTAATTCTCAACAATGATTCTCATTACTGTAGTACAGTGATCCTGCCAGCACACAATATATTAAAATCCGAATAAATTAAAACAAATATTACAACTGAGACGTCTTAATAGGGCTATATTTCAGATGTTAATTTCATAAATTATAATAAATGAGTGAAGAGGCAGCACTGAATGAGAATGTTGAGGCAGTAATGTCTATTCAATTATTTAAATGGTTTTTATTAAAAACTGAAAAATATTTACAATATTTAAAAATACATTTTATATTTAATATGGTATAAAATATAAATAAAGTATGCATTTGTATAATGGTATAATGTTTTATTTGTGTACTGTTCTTGACAGATATGTTATCTGTTCTTTGTCATCTGTTGCAGGCACTAGTACAGCTTTTGCTGTAATTCTCAGAACAACTGAAAAATCAGTATGGACAAATGAATTTGAGTGTAAGTCTTAAATGAAGCTGTTTTGTAAGATTACCAATGTTGAGAAGTAACTAGTTACATATAACAGTTATGTAATTTAAAGGGTTAGTGCTGGACAGAAAGTGCACAGAGGTTTGTTAAAGGGTTATTTCACCTAAAAATTCTGTCATTAATTACTCACCCTCATGTCGTTCCAAACCCATGAGGCCTTTGTTCATCTTCGGAACACAAATTAAGATATTTCTGATCATATCAGAGAGCTATCTGTCCCTCCATAGACAGCAATACAATATCCATGTGATATCAGTGGTTCAACTTAAGTTTTGCGACAACAGGAGAATATTTTTTTTACTTCTAACTTATTTTTTTGTTATAACAAAAATAACATCATATACTTAACTTTTCTTCTCCTGTGACTTACATTTTCCACCATTTTAGAGAACATTAATGTATAAGCGTACACTTTCTTATAGGCGCAAACAGCCACAGATTACACGCGTACAGTATGCATAAACAAGGCTGATTACGTCAAATACGTTAAAGCTTGCTTATACAGTGCGTTGAGCATGGTGGAAAACGTAAGTCACGGGAGAAGTTTAAATTGTGTTATTTTGTTTTATTTGAGCAAAAAAAACTATTCTCATAGCATCTCAAAAGTGAGGTTGATCCACTGTTTTTGCCACGCTTCTGGATCTGGAAGCATTTCAGTTGTGTTGCTGTCTATGGAGGGACAGATGGCTCTCTGATATCATCAAAAATGTCTTAATTTGTGTTCCTTATGGGTTTGGAACGACATGAGTGTGAGAAACTAATGACAATTAATTTATTGTTTGGGTTGAACTAACCCTTTAATTATAAATTAATGTAACTTTGATCCATTACAGTTACTGAGAAAAACGGGGTAACATCTGAATACTTTGTGTAAAAATCTAGAGTATGTGAAATAATACTAATTTCTTGCTTTGGATTTGATGTGCATGATGCCTCCTGCCATTTAAAAGCCATTTAGTACAGCTATGATATTCTGATGTTGTTGATTGGTTCTCATACATTTATATTGTAAGTAGTAAAAATAATAACCTTCCCAACACTGAAGATTGCCTCATTAATGTCTGCATAAATTAATAGGCTATTTCTTGTTTCTTTAAAGCGATTGAGTTGACCTGCTTGATAGAGTCCATTTCTACAAACAATCCCAGAATCGAATGGAAGAAAATTAAAAATGGTGTGCCCAGCTATGTCTATTTCCAAAAGAAGATTTCAGGTAACAGATTGTTTCTCTCATGCTGTTATTTGTTGACAGTGTTTAAGCTCAATTCAACTGCACTCAGCTGCTTTATGTTCTCAGGTGACTTGGAGCACAGGGCTTTGCTGAGAGAGCCTGCAAACCTTGTGATCCTGAACGCCAGCAGATCAGACACAGCTCAGTATCGCTGTGAGGTGGCGGCCATCGACGACCAGAAGCCCTTTGATGAAATACTAATCAGTCTCGCTGTAAGAGGTACTGTCAGTATAGTTCCTGTCACGTTCAGCAAGGGGAACATTCTGCGAGTTTTATTCCATCTCAGTAATGTTGCACTGAAATGCCTGTGAGAACAGATCTGATTGGACTGTCCGGACAAAAATGTTTCAGTGGGCTTGAGGGCAGGATGAATGCGTTGAGCTGATCAACGTGATTCCTCTGGATGCACAAAAATGTCCCTTATTATAATTTGCGATCTTACTGTTTGGGACATAAAGCCGAGAGGGAATTTATTGCCATGCAGTATTAGATGTAATGCGAATGCTGTTTTCTGTCTGCAGGTAAACTTAGTTATTTATAGCTGGTTATTTTTCTAAATTTATAATGAAACGCTGAACAAAGGTGCCGTTTTGTTGTGGATGTGTTGCAGTGAAGCCGGTGATGCCCAGGTGTAGTGTGCCGGAGGCGGTTACGGTGGGCTCAGGCACTGAACTGCGCTGCATTGAGAACGAAGGCTTTCCACAGTCACAATATCAGTGGTACAAAAACAACGAGGAGCTGCCAGAAGACCCAAAAACCAGCAGCAAGTTCTACAATTCTACATACACCATGAACACTGAGACTGGTTCGCTGGTAAGTGTTTTCTGCTCACGTGCCAGTAAAAACAACTTAAAAATTGTACTTCCTCTAAATTTCACAGTCTGTGTGACCGTGGTTTTACAAGGAAGTTTCACTGGGTATGAATATGCCCGTGAATGAATTAGCCTACATTCATTTTGCATTTATTTAAAGCAACAAACTGTAATGGAGAAAGTATTTTAACATTGACTTGACTGGAAACTTTGACTTTAAATTAAATAATAAGAGTTAGAAACAATAAGTAAAAATAGATTGTGATTTTTAAATACAAATTAGAGGTTTACTTTAAAGGTATAGTTCACCCAAAAATTCTCAAATCATCCATCCTCATGTCATTCCAAACAGACCTTTGTTCATCTTTGGAACACATATTAAGATATTTTTGAGCTCTCTGACCCTCTCTAACATGGCCAAGGTCCAGAAATGCAGTAAGATAAAATAATCCACTTGACATCGGGGGTTCAACCGTAATTTTACAAAGCTACGAGAACACTTTTTGTGACAGTTTTAACATGAATGCGATAGTTCACCCAAAAATGAAAATGACCTTCGAAGCATCCTAGGTGTATGTGACTTTCTTCTTTCAGACAAATCCAATCGGATGTCCAGACCAAGCCTTTGAATGGGTTTGAATGGGTGATAGCTGTTACACTCCGGAAGACGTGAAATAATAATAATAATGTACGTGTATTCGTTATAAAACATGGCTGAGGGGGGTGAATAAAGTTCTCCTGTAGACTCTTGGCTTGTATCGAAATCCTCAGACATTTTTCTTTGCAAATCCTTGGTTTGTGCTTCTAATTCATTACTGGCGTTTTGTTTTGTTCTCTCTCCACGCTCGTCACTAATCACACAACACAATGTGTCTTCCGTCATCCACCTGCTAATTGTATGATTTACATTTGATCTGCAGAAATTTCGGTCAGTGAAGAAAGAGGATGCAGGTGAATACTATTGCCAGGCCAGAAACGAGGCAGGATGGTCAAAATGCAGTCCTCAGATCATGGAAGTGTGTAAGTGTTCCACTTGAATATGCTGGTCGGTAGCTAACCGAAATAACGCTTAAGCTTTTAATATAGAAATGATTTATTCTCCCTTATAATGTTCCAATTGCAATAATTTTTTCCAAACCAAATCACAAAAGAGTGAGTATTAATTTGTATTTTATTTCTTTCTAGATGATTTGGACATTGTGGGAATATTCCTGAAAGTATTAGGCGGAGTGGCAGCATTTATATTTGTCATTGTGGGGATCTGTCAGATACAGAAAAGTGGCTACTGTTCCTGCAAAGACCACAGGGAAACCAAGTGAGTAAAAGCCATTAGCACAACATGAACTTTGAATGAATCGAATGCACTTTTGGTAAGATTGCAATGCTCTGTTTCTTACAGTTACAAAGTACCCCAACATGAAAACAGGATGGAATACGCCAGTCCAGATGAGGTAAGGCTGTGTGGATTTGTGACAAAGCACTACAGATATATATATATTTTCCCGCATTAGCGAGTGTTTAGAGGCTGCAGTGAACACTTTAAAATGTTCTTACAAGGATGGATGAAATATCATCCAAGATTTGTTAGTGTTGATCTTCTCAGATTACACCGCCGCGTTTCTCTGACTGCAGATATTTTCTTTTTATTAATGCTAGCAAAGCTCAAAGTGGTATTAGTGCAATCCTCAAGATAATCTCTTGGTGAAATCTCTACATGGAAAAAAAATTCGGCTGGATTTATGTTTCGCTTCTGTAGTGCCACATTTTAACTGCATATCATTCGCCTGCTCTCTGTTCTTCCTCAGGGACATTTCCGCCACAAGTCCTCCTTTGTCATTTAAAATCAAAGAAGAGGAGACGAGCGCCTAAGCCGTGTGAAGGCCTCGTGAGCTGACTTTTGAACTGTCAAATTGTGGATTTTACGCAGAGGTGCGACTTGAGCTTCATGGCTTGCCAAAGTTATTACAGAATCGAAAACTACTGTGTTAAGCAGGGAATTTTTACTCCCCTTATTTTGATTTAAACAGACAGGAATCAAACACAGGTTTACTTAAAACACCACAGTTTATATATGAAAATGACGTTCAATTGAACAGCGCTAAGATTTATAATTATTACATGCATCTTGTTAAGTAAAAATCATCGTTGCAGCAAATCAAAAAGGTTTTTATTGAGTCTTTTCCAATAATTGCAAGTTTTTGAATGTCTGTTGCACTTCAAATTGTAGCAAGGCTGAATCTGCATCCAGGTGCTGCTGTATGTTTGCCCAAAAATAGTCAACACATAATACCAGTGCAAGAATTTACATGTCTTCAAGATAAATATTATATTTCCCACTGGAAATATAGTGCGTGACTATGTGAAGAAGCCTGTCAGTGTAAATGTGTACAATGCCATGCCAAGACTGTTTTATCTGGGTCACTTTTGAGAGGAGGATTTTATGTGTTAGTGTTTCAGTAGTTGTTATTGAGTTGAACTCTAAATTTGTAGCATTTTAGTTTGAGATTTAATCAAACATCTCCATAAAGTCAGTAGGTTTATTTACTCGGTTCTTTTTTGAAATATTCCTCTAGATACAGATTACGCACTTGTGGGTTTTTAAGAGTGCCATTTCTGTGTTTAAGTGACCTTCAATGCTTTATAATTGTTTTATACGTTTTGGACATATTGTCCAGGTGTTATTGTTTTAATCTATTTATTTTTCTAGGTATATTGTAGTTCACTTCAGAGTAGTAGTTAGACTGTGGGCTGTGTCACAAGAATAAAACTGATTATGTGGAATCAATTGACATTGTCTATCCGTTCTTTTTGTTCTTTAAATATGTAGCTACATATGTAATTGGAACATTAAATTTACTTTGATGGGGTTTTTTCCCCACTTTTTGTAAGTAACTTTTGTAAGTAACACTATGACAATATATATTAGTCTTCCTCATGGCATGTCCCACTGTCTAAACATAGTTTGGGAGGTTGTTTATAGTAAAACAAATTAAAAAGAGAAACCGGGTTCGATCCTAATATAATTGTGTAATATGATGAATAGACAAAGTAAAATGGAAATGTCCTGTCAGATTGGGGCCAGATACTGTATATTCCAATATATAAACAAATGTAAACATTATCTTTTATCAAAGTGTTTGATGGCTAAACATTTTTTTACATTATTTCATTCGATTTGTTTAAGGCTCAGTGTTTTTTACACATTGAGAAGCTAAATTAAGTGTAGTTAAGCGGTTAATAATGAACTCACACTCTATTATTAATGTTCTTTATTTATATGCGCTTCCATGAAGAACCTTTAGCATCCATGGAGGATTTCCATTTCACAAACACTTCTTTTTACACTAAAAAAACAAAGTCATTTGAACAAAATGAAAGGTTCTTTTGGGTTCTTCTTATAGTTTTTGACTGACATAACTACAAAAACTTTTGTTTTTAAGAATGCTGGTGATGCTCAGCTACAATATTTCCAAACATTTCTGTATTTTACTTTATACTGTGATAAATATTATATGAAATACCTGACATTCCAGCTATGGTTAAATATTGAATGTATATCCTTAATATTTAAAGTTACCCTGCAAAAATAAGTATTTTCTTAATCAATATTTCTTTTCTTGATTTAAACACAAATCTAACAAAACTTAGTGAGGTGTATGCATAAATATGTTTGCATAATAGTGTAATAAACAAAGTCTTACACAAGTCAAGTCTAACACAAAGATGTAAAAGTTTCTTGTTTTAAGGATGATTATACATATATTTTTTACTTCAAAACAAGAAAAAAATATTGATTTAGTTGTTGTTTTTTGCAGTGTGTGTCATTATAATGAAATCTGTTATATGTTAAACTGTTGTCCAATTATTTTTGTATTCTCTTTAATGTGTGGTTTGTGTGATGTGAAATCAAAACACATTATTAGAGATGAAATGTGAATAGCATTTACCACGGAGATGTTAAATTCTTTGCACCACTACACTATTGTACTATCAAAAAATAATCCATTATATTATCCTTAGATTATAATATTCTCAGGTACAATTAAAAGAAATGACCATGTATGTGTACAGTAAATGTGGTCATGTAATCGGTTTCTTTTACCATTGTTATTTAATAATAAAGAAATTCTTCTATTAAATAGTCATATCGTTATTGTTTCGCAAATTTCAGAGCTTTTACTATGAAATAAACTGGAACTTTTATTTTGAAATGACCCCTGCAGGAAGATCCAGGAAGTGCGGGAGTTATTTTCTGGGCAAATATCCTTCCTGCCTGCTGCCCTGCTGTAGATTGAGCTACTTTAACTAAATCAGACTGAAATATGCATTAGATTTCGAGCAAAATATATTGATATCTCCATTTAATCGCGCATAAAATTAGTCAAGTTGCTAATGCGTTTGTTTTTGAAGGCCACTCGGTAAAAGGTAACTATCAGAGCGCTGGAGAACCTGTAGCTGCTGTCAATCAGGTGATCTATGATCGTACAGCTCTGACACTGACACTCGTCCATCAGACATGAGCTTCTTCGGCTTCGGACAGACCGCTGAGATCGACATCGTGTTGAATGACGCCGAGTCCAGGAAGAAAGCTGAGCACAAAACCGAAGATGGCAAAAAGGACAAATATTTCCTTTTCTACGATGGTGAAACTGTAAGTGGGAAAGTTAACGTGACTCTGAAGATTCCTGGGAAAAGGCTGGAGCACTATGGGATCAAAATCGAGTTCGTCGGACAAATTGGTGAGTTTAATTGTCTTTGAATGGACGTTTAGAAACAGCCCTGGTGTATATATATTTATAAGCATGTCCTGTGATTTACAGAGCTGTACTATGACAGAGGGAACCACCATGAGTTTGTGTCGTTAGTGAAGGATCTTGCACGACCTGGTGAGCTTTCACAGTCCCAGACCTTTGACTTTGAGTTCACCCATGTGGAAAAGCCCTATGAGTCTTACACTGGCCAGAATGTCAAACTGAGGTAAATCGTTCAGTTGCTTTATTACGAAGGTTATTACTCAACAGGAAAGCATTTAGAACTGGTGCTTGGAGTAAAACTAGTTAGTGTTGGTTCTGTAAACAGAAAATGATGGATATGTTGTGAGACACACACACTAGAAGTCAAAAGTTTTTAATGTTTACTGAAGAAGTCTCTTTTGCACATCAAGCCTGTATTCATTCGATCCAAAATTCAGCAAAAGCAGTAATACTGTTGGAAAATATTTTAAAAATACCATTTATTCCTGTTATAAAAAGGCAGAAACGTTAGCTACATTACTGTGGTCTCAGTGTTATTATTTAAAACCGTTAAATATATTTATTTTCAGGATTCTTTGAATAGAAAGATCTAAAGATCAGCATGTATCTAGAA
>JAUMHR010000228.1:0-12198 GCA_032361145.1 Enteromius fasciolatus | reverse complement strand
CCAGTTACGCAACCCACCAAACCAACGGTAGGGGAAAACAGGACGTGACGCGTCCCAGGTAACAACCAATCACCCTTTAAATAGTGAAGTGCCTCGTTCCAATTGGTGGCTGCTGCCGTCATTTATCTGACCTCACTACATTCATATGGCACTTATAAAGCATCAGAGTACTAAGCACACAGAGAAAAAATTATATTTCTCAGAAGTTCAGATCTCAGTTATGTCATTTATGTAGCATCTTGTTTCTTCAAAAATTCATTGGAAGAATTGAAACAGTCACAAATGAAAAAAACGGTGGGCCTAGACTGTAAGCAATATAATTAATGGATACCAAAGCTTAGATAATTTGGTATTGAAAGAAAAACAATTTAAACACATTGCTGTCTACGAGAAACAACAGAGATGTTAAAAGCCCTCATAAGTTTATATTGGAGAAAAACACTGCCAGGCAAGGGCATTAAGATCATTTTATTTTATTTTTTATAATCTGTCGATTTTTCCATTGTGAGGAAAAAAGAAGGATTTCCACAAGGTATAATTTAAATAAATTGGGAAAATTAGACTGATTTAATATTTCTGATTTTCTTTTGTTGAATATTTGTAATTATGTCTAATTAAATAGTATAACAAAATAGTGTTTAATATTAATATAAATAATTTGTTTCATTGAAAATATTGTAAACATGCATGCTTTCCAGATATTCTATGCCGGTCCTGATGCAATTCATACAACATTTTTGTGTATCATTCAATTATTAGTCATGCAGGGAATGTTCTTTACTGCACATATACCTGCTCAAAGACCTTTCAGATTATACCTTAAGATAAAGACTAATACATGCAGGAACTACCTCAGCATGAACCAAATAAATAAATTAATAAATAAAGCAGATTGTCTTCAGCACTTCTTCCCACGAGCGGGGATAGAGAAGGAGAGGAGAACTGAAAGACATCTTTGAGAGGGAAAACAGGGGTCCCACTGGGGAGCTTGGGGAGAATAGAGAAAAGGAGAAAACAAGGAAAGAGCAAGACAAAGACGGCGAATTGAAAAGAGGGGAAGAAATTTGAATAAATAAAAAGCCACAAGAGAGAAGAAGAGGACATGATACAGAGAGAAAAGGAGAGCGAGCGAGTGAGAGGGTCCTCACAGTCCACAGAGAGACAAGAGAGATACCGGAGATCAGAGAGGGATGTTCGAAGGCGCCAAAAGAGAGAAGGAAATGCTGCCTGGTACCTGAGCGTGGGGGTACAGGTTGGGGGGTGGCCCTCCCGGGGGAGGCAGGCCTGTCATCACACAACACAAAAACACTGCAGGCCGAGCCATGGGGATAGTAGGATGTGGGGAATAAAGGGTAGAGGGGGTTGGGACTGTGTTTCAGCCCAGGGGCCTCTTCAGGCACACAGACACTTCACACACAAAACGGCCACAATAATGCAGTGAATGCAAACCCAAATGTCCTTTACATGACTCCACTGTTGTACTCATCAGGTCTTCAAGATATCATAAAGGACATGTAATGTCAAAAACATTTGGCCCCAAATGAGGAGTGACAATTCCCTCTAGGAGGAAGAACTGAACTGGATGCATTGGGATTGTTGTGGTTGTAAAATAAAGACAGATGGAAATGGGTATTTTGTTCACTATTTTTTATTTTTGTTAAAATGTGTTTTATTTTATTATATATGTATTTTATTATATTAATGTTGTCATATTATGTAATAGTATTTAATGACAGGTGACTTGAGTTCCCATTCGCATAGCAGATTACAGTAACCGAAGTCAATCTGCTTTTCTCATCATAGCGGTGAGAATAATGAGAAGTAAATCAAAGATGGCAACATGTCAGGTAATAATGTGGTAATGTGGTTTTTAGTCTTTGTAGGAGGGTAGAGAGAGTCTGAAACAGAAGGGAGCAGCACTGGTGGAAGACAATGACCTTAAAACCATCAGATGATGCAAATAGTCCATATCAAGTTACCGAAGTTTGCGCTTCACATTATTAACAAAATTTTGTACGAAACTAGAAAGGCAGTGCTCAAGAAGTTAAAATATGCACCTCTAGACCTTGCTGTTTATGCACTGTCCTGCGTGTGTTCTCATCTGACTACATGGTTTGAGCACCACGCCAGTCAAGTTTAAACAAGTGCCTTTTGAAAAAACTCTTCTCTAGAGCCTCTGTTCCGTTCCGATCAGTTACCCTTTCAGTTCCCTTCGACGTTACATATGGGTACTCGCCAGAGAGACCAATTGCCTTTCAGCTTTATACAAAGGCCAATGAATATAGGCATGCACTCACCGCGTCAGTACAAAAGGGCACGAGGGCAGTGCACATGCAGCTTTTCGCTTCAAAGCTTTCGCCGTTCGGAGCTGGAGATCCCCTTGGCTGTAGTTTGAAGTTGGCTGTAGGTTGAAGTTGATGGTTGATCTACTGAAAAGAGTTCCAGTCTTTTGTTCTCTTGTCTGGCAGCATTTACTGGGCGGCTGTCAGCGGATCCTGCGAGTTGATGGCCTTTTTCAAAGCCGGCTGTGAAAGGCTGCAGGTCTATCAGGCTAAGGCGTTAAATCAGCTGCACGAGAATGGTCCTGACCAAGGGGTGATGAAGGAACTCCGTGCCGCGACCGGTCATCGCACGTGCCCTTGGCCAGGTGATGTCCACAGCTGTGGTCCAGGAGCAACTTCTCTGACTGAATCTGGTGCAGGTGGCAGACATCGACAAAACACTCTCTATCGATGCTCCCATCTCCCAGGTCGGCCTATTCGGCGACACTGTCTAGGACTTGGCCCAGGAGTTCTTGACAGTCCGGCAGCAGACCGAGGCGATGTCACACATTTTCCCTCGGAGGGCCAGCGCGGGATCCAGGGAGGCAGGTACAGTCCGGCAGCAGACCGAGGCGATTTCACACATTTTGCCTCAGAGGGCCAGCACGGTATCCAGGGAGGCAGGTAAGTGCTGCTCAACGCAGCTATACTCTTCCCCAGGTTTTGAAACAGCCTTCTGGGATCAGTCCCTGCCCATGTCCCCCTACAGGCTGCCCCACTGCTGGCACGGCGGTCAATGTTCCCTTGATTCCCCCAGCGACTCCAGCGACTGCTTTAGTGTTGGTTAGACGATTGGGTCCCGAGATGGGCATGGCACCGTGGCACACTCCAGATTGGCGTTTCCCTGCAGTGTCGTCACCTATTCAGCCCGTGGAGCAACCCTGCTTTCCAGGTGTCCAGGCATGTCGTGGTCAACACAGATGCCTTCTCCACGGGTTGGGGTGCTGTATGCAACGGGCAGGGTCAAGCTGCTTTGGCATATCAATTGCCTCAAGTTGTTAGCAATACTTCTGGCCCTGCGTCGCTCTCTCCCAATGCTGCGCCACAAGCACGTGCTGGTTCGGACAGACAACACAGCGGTCATTGCATACATCAACAAACAAGGTGGTCCACTCTCCCGCCGCATGTCACAACTCGCCCGCCATCTGCTCCTGTGGAGTCACAAGTGGCTGAAATCGCTGTGCGCTGTTCACATTCCAGGGACATTCAACCATGCAGCCAATTAGCTTTCACGGCAGTCCACCCACCCTGGAGAATGGCAGCTCCACCCTCAGGTAGTCCAGCCGATATGGAGCCACTTCGGCGAGGTCAAGATAGACCTCTTCGCCTCCCCGAGTCTGCCCATTGTCTGTTGTTCTATTCCCTCCTCGAGTCACTTGGCAGGGATGCATTGGTACACAGCTGGCCTCCTGGGCTCAAGTACGCCTTTCCCCCAGTGAGCCTTCTTGCACAGACCCTGTGCAAGATCATGGAGGACAAGGAACAAGTCTTGCTGGTAGCGCCTTACTGGCCCTCCCAGACTTGGTTTGCCGACCTCATGTTCCTCGCGGCAGCCCCTGCTTGGATGCACCAACTCATCGTCCGGTTCTTCTGAGGTGCGCGTCGGGTTAATCCCTCGAGACCACACCTCGTACCCTCTTGGGACCTTGCCGTCACCCTACATGGCCTTCGGCAAGCTCCCTTCAATCCCATTCAGTCAGCAGATCTGAAGTATCTGACATTGAAAACTGTACTTCTGACTGCGCTGGCTTCCATTAAGAGGGTGGGGGACCTACAAGCCTTCTCTGTCGACGAAGAGTGCCTGGAGTCCGGCCCGGCTGATTCTCACGTTATCCTGAGACCCCGGCCCAGCTACATGCCCAAGGTTCCTACCATGCCCTTCCGCGATCAGGTATTGAACCTGCAAGCTCTGCCCCAGGAGGAGGCAGATCCAGCCTTAGAGTTGTTGTGTCCTGTACACGCTCTGCGCCTCTACACTGACCGCACTCAGAGCATCAGACGCTCCCAGCAGCTCTTTATTTGCTATGGTAGACAGCAGAAAGGGAATGCTGTCTCCAAACAGAGGTTGGCTCATATTGTGGTTGAAGCCTTCTTCCTGGATTACTTGTACTTACTTGTACATCAAATACGCTAAAGCTTGCGACGTACAGTATCCGGCGCGCTGAGTGTAAGTGATGGGAGAAGAGAAAATTATGTTATTTTTGTTTTATTTGTGCAAAAAAGTATTCTCATAGCGTCGCAAAATAAGGTTGATACACTGATGTTACATGGACTGTTTTACTGATGTATTTGCTACTTTTCTGGATCTGGATCATTTCATTTGTATTGCTGTCTATAGAGGGACAGATGGCTCTCTGATATCATCAAAAATGCCTTAATTTTTTTTTTTTCGAAGATGAACGAAGGGTCTTATGGGTTTGGAACAATATAGCTAAGGGTGAGTAATTAATGACAGAATTTTTGGGTGAACTAACCCTTTAGTCTTCTAAAGAGTTGTAGCCTATTTGTATAGCTAATCTTTGCATGTTTGTCTATAATAGGCAATTCTGATTCAGGCAAAAGCCTCCCAGATTCTTGCAATATAGACAGATCCCTTTAGACATAACTGCAAATTTACTGCTATTAACGTGCACTCTGAGAAAAGGGCAAAAGCATAAATCAAGATTTACTTCCTATTCTGCACATCAGGGGCCATCTTCAGCAGTTTGAAGTCTGCATTGGTCGCATATTTCAGGACGTTTGCTGCAAGTATTTGTGATGTAATCTGTGTAGTTTCATTCATATACTCACTAACTTATTTTAAAAAGAATCAACTGCTTGTGCTTTTATACATAATTACAATAAATGGGGACTAAAGCTTTCCAATTTTATGAAGAACACAATTTTATGAAGCACATGCAAAAGAGTATGATTTGTCTTGTAAAGTCCTATAGATTTTTTAGAGAAACAGAACAAAATGTACTGTTTTTATGCCCCTATAAATTGCTGTTATCAACCAGATCATTGATTTAAATTCATGATCTGTAACCAGAACATGCAAAAGGTTCAATCCTCACATGACAAAAATACAGCAGTAACGCTGTCCATTTAACACTGTGTTTTACCTCGGCTGCACTGCAGGGCTCTGATGTAAGCTTCACCCTAATCAGAACACCCACAGTAGGTGTTCCAGCGTGAACCCGAATATGCCGTGGCCGGGGCTTGTTGTGTTTGATATTTATTCTAATTGCTGCGGGTAATTTGCTGTGAGTAGGACTAATGAGAGGGTCGGAGGGACCTAATGGATGACGGAGGCTGCATTTAGCCGTTTAGATATCACAGGTGGCACCACAGAGAATGAGGCAACATGAACTCTGTTAGACAAACCTGCATATATTACCGTTCGTTTGATTGCTCTGGCTATTCTCACCTCCTGCTGTGGCTGCCAATTGGCTGTGATTCAGTAAATTGACTGCAGAGTGGCAGAGGAGTGAGATAGCTGAATTATGAATGTGGAGCCATTAGTGCAGGTATCGGTGTGTTTAGCTGTTTATTCCACAGCAGTAATTATTTATCACAATGTGTGGTTATGATTACAACTTCATAAAGGAGATAAATGGACAGAGACACCACAATAAATCCACAAAACTAATAGAGCATGTGTACGTCACTCAATTATGGCAGGTGCATTTGCCGGAGTGCATTACGCATCAATGATCTTTGGCTTTTCTGATACCTGATCGATCTAGCAGCCTTCATTAACTAAACATATTCCATAGCAGGTACATGCTAGGACAGGTCTTTTTAACTCTTAAAGAGATAGTTCACCTAAAAATGACTTTTTCTTCTTTTACAGGAGATGTTTTGAAGAATGTTTGACAAAACAATGAAAGTTAATAGTTATACTGGACTCCACTGGCTTTAAAAAACACACATTTGTTTGCTAATGTTCTGTCCGTTTCTTTTGCTTCCATGTTAGCATCCCAGTTACATTGGCAAAAGTAATTATCTCTTTTCTTGTATAGCACTAACTCTGTGTGACATTTGGACATGGAGCAAATCAGCCCTTGATTTGTTCTTAATGGGGTCAGAATAGAATCTTGTTCGTTTGACGGAACTCTCCATTGACAGAGACACATTGATTGATGCTTTGTAGTGATTTCTCATGTTATATATTCGTTTCTTTTAATTACGTTTCCCAAGCATCATTAAGTGCCATTATAGTATAATGACAGAACTGCAGAGTCACAAGACAAGCTAATTGGTGATTAATGTTGTGTATCAGTGATGGAAGATTTGCAATTTAATGAAACAATTCTGTATTTAAATGCTGAATTGGTACAAACGTATACAGCGATACAAGATCTTTTTGTGCACCCCTTCATTTCTGGCGATCTATCTACAAACCACGACATGAAGACAAAACATGCCCCAGCTGTTCTTGTAACAATATACAAAACCATCCGAAAGGAATTATGGCTTATTAAAACGAGGCGGTTTTCGCTGTTTTATAAATACGGCGATGGGAAAATAAATGTTCACGTTTGTTTTCCCTTCCTCTTTGCCTCCGTTTCTCTCTGACTGTCTTTCTTGTGTCTTCATACAGGCCTTATAGTTTACTTGTCCGTCCATCCATCTCCGCTTTGTGTGTGTGATTGTGAAATATCTATCTTTCCATCCACACATCTATCCTCACCACCACCCCCGTGCTCCATCTTGGCGCGTTCATACCCCGCTCCTGGCTCATCTCCTTGGGGCTGGAGGGCTTGTGAAAGCCTCCTGTTTACAGGCCCTGTTGCCCACTAAAATCAGCTACAGATTCACATTAATTTCTGCTTGTTGCTGTTGTACCTCAGCCAATGAAACAGTGTGTGACCACAGCACAGCCCTATCCACTTTGGAGCCGAGGCTGCCAAGGCGCTGTTTAACCCTCTGTGCTGGAGAGGGCAGGCACATATAACTCTTCCTAATGTATTGTCCCTCGTACGGGCTTCGACAGCCCCTTCTACTTGTGCGGTGCTATTCATTACCGCTAATTTGACGTGTTTACGGCCTGCCTTCCTTATATTAGATACTTAAAGGAATCGATTGGGCTTAAATCGAAACACCTACAGCCGCACAAACATGTCAATACGGAGATGAGTGCTTAATCTCAAGGACCAAGGAACTTCTGTCCGGGGGGAGGAAACTTTGCACGCCTAATTTATGTATGTATCCCAATTACGCTCGAGCGTGTTGAAGAAGCTCTCGCTCGTGTCCTCCTCAGGGGACATACAGTTCTGTACTGTATCGAGGTAATCGCGTGCGGTGTGTGATATGGACCTTTTTGTGAATGAGTTCATCTGAGATGGGATAATAGGGATTCTCCATGACTTTGGAACTCTGGGAGACATTATGTGAGGACATGAATTTGTCACTTTGTAACCTCCATAAACAGCGAGATGTGATGTAGACCCGTGTGCGTGTTTATTTGTGTATAACACAGAAAAGTGGAGACTAATACAACCATTATGATCACACGCTGCAGCTATTATCTGGCTTCTTTGACGATTTTTAAACAGACATCCACAAAGAAGGGCTTAAAATATAATGAAAAAGGTGGGGAAATATGATAGTGAACACCCACGGCTACTATGGATGCAATAGCTGTCTGTGTGTGGTGTAGTGTTGCCTCAAACCTGTCTAATGGCTTCCAGACCTGCAGGTCAGCTGTGTGTTTCTCCATCATTTTGACGTTTTGGCTGTACTATTGGACTCAATCTAATCACGGTGCCCAAATGCCCTGCGGGCCTTACAGTTTGGTGTTGCTGCTCTTCACCTTTATTCTGAATTCCATCGAGTGAGAAGCCAGGTTCGAGTCTCATAGGCACAGTTGTAAAACTACTTCCTCGTCGTCACGCTGCTGTTTGGCACTTTTTGTGGATTGTTTGTTGTTGTTTGGGTTTTTTTGGGGAGGGGTTTGGAGTGATGTGGGGAAAGTGGTGCCAAAACGAGTCGATTTTACATGCTTTATGGATTTATTTTTATCAAAATGATGACAAATGTTAGATTCTTTCCACCACCAATTCACAGCATGAGGAAACGCTCAGAAAGGCAAACACTCCGAGCTGATTTTTATAATGAACTAGAGGGCAGTAACTCTTCCACCTACCCCCACCCCCGAGGCCAAGCTCTCTGTAGCCCACTTCCATTCTGTGTTTTTCTTCTTCGTTCTTTCTTTTTCAGCTGGGTGGGGGGCATCCAGAGGAAGCAAAAAATGGAGAGCGCAGCACATATTTCAGATTTATGAAGTTTGGACACTCCTCGCGTTCCAACATGAGAAAGAGAGAGAGAAAAAAAACTCATCTGGAAATAATTAGACTTTTTTTGTCGTTCTCTCAGTATTAACGCAACATGACAGCCTGTAAGCATTTTTGTGCCATATTTCAAAGTTATGGTTTATAAACATCTGGTGAAGCTCTCTCGCATACTCTTGGGAAATAGGGATCTTTTTTCCACATTGCACTCTGTTTGTGTTGGGCTTGAGGAGGTGAGAAAGTCCAGCGATGTAAGGGGCCGTTGTTCTGTGCTGGATGGGGAGAGGGAGCACGGGCGCAACGGGTGGGAGGCAGGTATGAAACTTTGGCCTCTCTCAGACCTACAGCTTCCTCAAAGAGGCTGTGACCAGCTGCCACATGCACATTAACAGCTACACTAAATGCCCCCAGCAGCATCCAGCAATCCTGAGCTTAGCCAGGTCACTGTGCTGCACATTTGTCATTGTGCCTCTTTATCTTACCTCACATTTTCTAGGTTTATTACCGATTACTTTTCAGAACTGGTTGCTTTTTTTGCTAAATTATAGATCCCAAACAGTGTAGTAACGCAGAAACATAAATTGCAACTAGTATATTTGATTCCTGAACAAGACACCTGTCTATCTATCCATAGTTTTATATTTTAAAGAATATTGGTAACCAGAAAATTGCCAATGAAACCGTTTTGGATACCCGTGACAAAAAGTATAAATAAATAAATTCACACACATACACACACACTTACGGTGAGTAAAAATTGACTTGGTATAAATGTATTGTTTATGCCAGTTATTAGATTGCATTAACTGTTCCTAAAAAAAGTGTATTACAAACAAAACTGTTTTAAATAAATGTATTTTTCTAAATATCTCAGAATAGTTTTTTTAACAATTTATCCTAGCTCTTCCAAGCTTTATAGTGCTTGTGGATAGCCGCCACAGAGAGAGTGAGAGTGCCGAATTCTGGCTTTTTGGCTGACTCTACGTAAAGTTGTATTGTAAGTCAAATCAAAAGTCAGCCAAGAAGCCGCAACTTAGAAAAACAAAACAATGGAAGTCAGTTATTTATGAAATATTTTGAAAACTAAAAATATTTTTGTTACAAAAACCCATCAATCAGGCTCAAAGGTTATCTGAAAATATCCAATTTACGGAGCTTCAAAATAATGCCTGCTATCCACCAGCATTACCAAGCTTGGACGAGCCAGGATATAAAAAATCAGACTGTGTTCATCTGAAATTAGAAAATCATATACACCTAGGATGGCTTGAGGGTGTGTAAAATATGGCATAATTTTCATTTTTGGGTAAATTATTCCTTTAAGGAACCAGAATCGTTTGGATGAATCTGAACCAGGATCGTTAAAACACTTTGCGATTTTTACATCTACTTCACACAGCATTGGGTTACAAACCTCTTGCATGTCATAGTACTCTGTGTATCATTTTCTTGCTTCTCACATAAAAATGCAACCCCCAGATTGACCACTTCACTTTCACATATTCTTGTGCAATAGGAAGGTTTGTGTTTCATATGCATGATCTTGCCAGATGCTCCGGTGGTCCTTGCTTGTGAAGTACTCTGTCAATTTAGAACCTCCATCTTGTAAAGTGCTCTTGGGAATATTTTAAAAGTCATGCTTCTTGTAAAAAAATACCCTATATATATTTGACAATAGTTCTCTTTCCTTTCACCAGCAACAAAGGATACATTGATTATGCCTCTAAAAGAAAGTCTGTCCCACAGCGGACCAGTGTCTGATGTGTTTTTCTTGGCTAGCTCAAGTTAAACTTTTGTCATTCACTCAGCATATTTGAACAAATTAGAAACATTAGAAACCCAAGCCATAGTGATGTTTTGGTTTCGACATTTCAGTTCCACAATTACAATTTAAAACACAACCAAATTGTTTGACAGCAGAATTGAAAAACTTAAAACAACTATCTATATTTGAAACACATGCTTTTGGAATTAAAACTCACAGCACCATTAAGGTCATGTGAATACTTTCTGCTTTGTCATATGACCGGTGTTAGACATATGTATTTTTCCCTCTGTAATAAAGTGAACTGTTACAGTCCATACTAACAGAGGGGGATCAGGCTCATATTTCCATGCACTTTAGCTGAACTAACGTATATGCACTTCCTTTATAAAAGCTGCCCCTGTACCACTGACACACCCACTTGAACACTCAACTCAACAGTCTGATCACACAGAGATCCAGAGAAACAATGCATACCAGTATCTTTTAAGAAACAACATCCTAACAGCAATGAGAACGCTCTTTGTCAGTGATGTTTTCGCATCAGAAGTGACCTGTTTTTCCTGGCCCTTTCATTGAATTTGTCTTGTACTTCAGCCAGATGGACAGAGTTGGCCATGGTCAGCACACACACAATAGCCAATGGGATCAATTTCTTGTGTGCTTCCATATTTAGCCTTTCATCTGTCAATTACTCTTCCCATATACCTCTTTAAACACCACACTAGCGTCCTTAAATTCAACTTCCTTTTGATATGGCTGTGGAAGTGTTTATTTTTTCCTTCTTCTTCTTCAGGATGCTTGTCCTGAAAATGATGTTTACAGTGCACAGTCTTTATTTTTGTTTTAGACTGTTGAGAAATTGTATCTGAATGGGATATTAAAATATTAGGAAATACATAAAAACTTGGGAAAGACTTAAGATGACATGTATAGGCCCCAGAAAGTATTTTGGACACTTGGAACATTTGAATTTCATTGCTTTTCTGATCATTTTTTCCCTTCATTTTATTAGAATATTTCACAATTATATCCAAATTTTTGTAAATATATAATGACATTTAAGTAATGGTTTAGTTTATCACATTAACAACAGACAAAAGTCACTTCAATTTATTTTTTTATTTTTTTATTTTTTTGTCTTTTGCACTGAGTTGCATGTGTTTTGTATTTTGCTATAGCTACTAAGACATTCTAAGACATCCATGCATTTTTAAGTGTTTTCTGTAAAACAAATAAATAAATGACAATAAAAATGTTGACAGCTATGGCTGCCAGAACAATTTTGTAAAAAAAAATAAATAAATAAAAAAAAACAGAAAAACTGTAAACACATTTACAGCCATTTAAATGTGCACATTTACATTTTACAGTAGTAAGCTGTAATTTACTAACAAGACAATTTGAATGTAAATTCAACAATGCACACAACAATGTTATTAAAATCTGTTTTGTCAGTTATTATTTTAACTTTAACATACTGACAACCACCATAATAATAGTGGTAAAAGAAGCCACATGAAGAATTATTTTTATATATAGTTTTTATATAGTTTAGTATATACTAATATATAGAAAATGCAAATACAACAGACCACCACGATAATGCACGTGACACTTGCAATAAACATTCATTAAACAACAGAAAATGTAATATAAAGCCCAAATGTACATAACTTATTACAAAACTAATAAAAAATATATATTTGAGCAAAGTACTTTCAAAAGTGTGGTGTCACACATGGAATTCTAGGAACATCAGTTCCCTTATCTGTCGTCCACTCCGACGTTATGTCGGAACGACAGATTGGGTCATGTACTTCAGGAGCCCTGATTT
>JAUMHR010000227.1:208625-222130 GCA_032361145.1 Enteromius fasciolatus | reverse complement strand
TAAAGATGAGAAGTAATCAGATCTAGCCCTTTTTAATGCTTTTCTGTAAGTTAGCATATTTTCCTGCCAGGCTAAACACAACCTAGCCAAATGGTAATCAAAGTTCTTTACAATCATACTGACATACAGTGTGGGCATTACATGCAAATTCCAATGAAATCCAGTGAGCTTTTTCAGGATGTGGTATTGATTGCACATTTAAACCATTTCCCCAAGTTTCCTTTCTATTTAGTTATAGTATATTTCATTTAGCACTGTTAAAGAGACTTTAACAGACTGATACTTATATCATAAAATATATCTCATAATACAAAAATATTAAGCAGCACTTGTTTTCTGACATTGAAAATCATAAGAAATATTTCTTGAGCAACAAATCTGTACATTTAGTATGAATCCTGAATAATAATGTTCAGTTTTTCCACCACAGGAATAAATTTCAGTTTAAATAGATAAAATAGAAAACTGTAAAACTGCTACAATATTACCGTTTTATTGTATTACTTGTCAAATAAAAGCAGATTTGTTATGCATGTAAGAACCTTTCTTCCAAAAGTATAATAAAGTAAAAATAAAATAAAGATGCAAACATTTTAAATGGTTTATAAAATCTCTTCCAGACAAGACAACTGAATTTACAGTACAATATCTTATACCCTGAGCTTGTAAATGACCAAAAGGTTGGCATTATCTAATGAAGAGTTAAAGGAAGCCTGTCAATGTGATAAATGCAGAAAGAAGCAGAAATTTCATTATAATCTCTCCTTTTACATGCTGTAGCAGATATTGGCTTTTTATGCAAATGATAGAATCTGAATACAGATTATACTTGGTTAATTTACTGAAGAGTGAAATTTGAATGGACTTTTTTTTTTTAGTTTGTTGGTGTGAATATCCTCCCTTTTCTCCAAAGTCCTTCATTACCACATTTTTTTTTTTTTTTTTCATAAATGATATTCAGAGAGCAGGATCAGCAGAGGAGCTGGTTTTTATTAAATATGAGCCTTTATTAGGTCTATTTAATCTGGAGGCAACGATATTCATTCTCTCCTGTTGTCACCTTTCACCACAGACAGATTCACTATTTATTATTTGAAGTTTGATTAAAGCAGCTGAACCCAGAGAAGCTGCAGCTCATTGAGTTTCAGACTGTGGTATGTGAAAGACAGAAACCTGATACTCACCGGAGAGCATTTGTCACTGGAGTTGGTGCATAAGCCGTCTGTTTAAAATCAGGAAAAAGGTATTGATGGGAAAATCATTAGACTTTGAACTATTATTCTTTATTATGTAACTATTAAACAATCAGAGAGATCTGTATGTGCTATAAGTATTTTCATTGCATCTCCACTGTTAAGGCCGTGTAGCCTACCTTAATATTCAGAGAAAATTGGCGCTCTTATTGGTTGCCTGAAGCTTATGTGTGAGTGAGTAAATCCACTTGCTTAGGGTGGAATGAGAACAGTTACTGCGGTAACAAGTTCATTCAGCTCCATATCCTGTATCAACCATTTAGCTCATTACAGAAAGCAAAAGACATTTGGGAAGCAATTCAGCTCAATGAGAAAGCGCTGAGAACTTTCTATGAAAATGACATGGACTCCTCATTACACCTTTTTATGACTTCTCACGATTTTCAAGGTTAAATCCTTTAGCCACAACCTCATTACTGACTAATAAAAGAGACTGATGTGTCATTTTAGGTAGAGTTGGTCTGAATGTGGTAGGCGCTCTCTCTCAGCAGGTCTTCTCCATGTTCTTGAGGGGCTTTTGGTTGCACGCTCCTGATGTTTCTAAGCTTCATTTTTAGCCAGCATCTCTAATCCCCAGGCTCACGTAATGAGGGAGGTAATGAAAAGTTAATCCACATAGCTCTACTTTATGTTGCCTTTGGCTAATGCTGCTTTTAACTCAGCTCTCATTAACTTTTAAATCACAGGCCATTAACAACAGGTTGGGAGGCTACCCTGCAGCTCGCCTCCCAAGCACTTTGTTACCACTTGTGGGGGACGTCAAAGCACAATTAGGCACAGAAATTCTCACTGCATGTTGACCACTAATTAGGATACAGTCTGGACTTTCTGGAGTTCAGCTGTCAGACTATTGATTTAACTTCAGCTCGCCACTCCTCCGGTGACACTCGGTCGGGTGGCATTTTTGTCTTCAGAAGAAATAAAAGAGTGAAAGAGGAATGCTCTTCACTAAATGCAGGGAGAACTTGTTGGTCCCTTGCTTATCTGTGCAGGCTTTTACATTTATGTGCTGTTTTTAATTATAGAATTGTCCCATGGTCTTGTAGTGCTGGAACTGCTTACATGTGCAGTCTTTAATTAATCTAACACATTAAGTACAAACCATTCCTGAATGAATGATTAACTTCATAGTAAGCCACTTCCTAGTAAATCAAAACATACAGTGCAACCAATGTAGTCCAAACAATTTCTAAGGGATGTTTTAACATAGTTTCGGGAAGAGC
This sequence comes from Enteromius fasciolatus, assembly GCA_032361145.1. NCBI lineage: Eukaryota > Metazoa > Chordata > Actinopteri > Cypriniformes > Cyprinidae > Enteromius > Enteromius fasciolatus. Next base: position 219,654 of record JAUMHR010000227.1, on the reverse strand, counting down.
ACGCTGACTGTCAGCACCATTGACGCTCATTAGTATTATCGCCCACTAGCCGATTGATTATTCCTAATTTCATTTATCCGCCTCGGCATAAATACCATAGTCTCACTCTTCTCAGTATCTAGTTTCGCATGATCCCGCCTTCCTCCCCTTCTCCGCCTTTTCCTTCGCACCTTCAAGGGGGCGAATGGGACCGAGCCTCGCTCCGAGCTCTGCCCTCTCTAGGGTTACTATAAGCAGGGCTCGGGGTCCGCCGAGCTCCAGGCTCGCTCCCCGGACAGCATGCCAAATTTGCTTATTTAATTTAATGAAGAAGTGCGAATTCGTGAAACACACAACTGAGTTCTTTTTAGCAAATCAAACAAATTCAGCTTTAAACAGCTTTTTTATAACAAATAAGTTCATGACTAAAATATGTTTGCACCTTTCTGTTCATTTAGCATTGTTACAGTTTATTGTGATATTAAGAACTATTTTCAGATGATATTTGTGCTGCTTTTTAAATTAGTAATTGAATTAAATAAAACACTTTTTTCAGTTTTAAATGATTTAGCATGTTATTAAGGCCAACTATTGGATTACAGTTATGCTGCCTTAAAAAGTCTGAAAGGTCGCTGTGAGGTCTGTATAAACACATTTTACAAGAATTGTTTAAAATGTTTACTTTTTAATTCATCTCATTATATTTGCATTCCAGTTCAGATTTTCTTTCCAAAAACCAGCGTACTAAACAAATTGTTAATGAAACCATTATTAAAAAACCACAACCATTAACAGATATCAGAACCGGAAATGAGCTCATTAAATTCCTTATGATTTCCATCCCTAATGATAAAGATTTTACCACTGCAATCAATCGGAAGATGATTAAATTGCATTTTCATTTTTTTCCAGAGCTGATTAAAACAAATGACTTAATTTCAAACATTCTTATATGCAATATCTACACACATATGACTCCCTGCAGGAAATAAGAAACACTCCCGTTCTCTTGACGACTTGCAGACGTGACAACACCAACTCATAAACCACGTCTGACCGAGCCAACAATAAATAGTGATTTGATTACAAATGGTTAATGCAGGAGCAAACAAGTGCGTAAATCGTACATTCCTGGGGCTTTCTTGACAGCTCTCAGCTGATTAGCAATTCATCATCTCCCAGGCATGGTGACACACAGCTCTACAGCTCTGTTGCTCTGTAGAATGTGAATGAGGTTAATGAATGTGAATGAGGCTAATTCTGCCATCCTTGCCAGACCACCAGCCACATTAAACCTCACTTGGAGATATTTTATTGCAAATGTAAATTCTGATCTGTCTCAGCGTTGAGCAGAATGAATGTGTTTCTTGTGTGAAGGGTACTCTAGATGTCAAATGGTAGTTATGTCCTTCGCTATCCCTAACCTGCCCCGCGTCTGACTGCACACTTCACTGCTATACACAGTAAGCATAAGAATAAAAGTACAAACATTTGCATATGATTGTTCTCACTAGATAAAGTGTGTGAAATCTTAGTAAAAGAGAAAATATGTTGACAGGGTGTTCAAATTCAGTGATCATTAAACAGCAAAGAGGATGTCAGGTGCGCACCCAGTCATTGCTGTTCATTTGGAGCAGGCGCTGTTGTGTCCTTGTTTAAAGTTTAATCAAACGCAGATCAGACAGGCAGCAAGTGGCTGGGTCTCTGTTAGGGCTTTTATCTGGTCTTCAGGGATTCCCTGCATCTCCGTTTGGACTCCACCTGTGTCTCTGTCTGCCTTATTGTGCCAATCAAAATAGCCTTTTCCCCTCTGGAGGCTCAGTAAAACGTATCTGTCCCAGTCTGAGAGACATGTGTCTCTTCTCTTTATCAGTTGCTCTTGTTTAAATCTCCGGAGGAAAGCAAAAAAGCAAATTAAGGTAAGACAGCTGAAGAGTTATTACCATGAAGCACATCTGAATCTCTCATAATGTGTGATCAGTCCATTGTGATTGCATTCTGCTCTCTTATTTCAAACATGGATATGAGGGCAATAAATGTAATGTCACCAAATTCAAATCACACTGACAGGTATGCCATTAGGAGAGAGAGAGAGACGTAAAATGCTTCCCAGATTTTCTTTGGTGGACCTTTGTAATGGTTTATCCAATGGACGCAAGAGAGGGTTTTATATTATTAATATTATCTTTATTATTTGTAGATGGGATTGAGTCAGATGAAGCATGAAGATAGATTTGATACATTGATGTTTGTAATGGATCTCAGATGGCGTAGGATAAGAAAATTATGAAAAATAGCTGATCTAAAGCTATGGGGAATACAGGCTATACTGTAAGTGGAAAGAATGGTGGGCATGCTTGCCACAATCCTGCTTCAACAGGTTGCTTGCAAAAATAATGAAAGTTCTTTTGTTTACACTTTTTATTTACTTATTTATATTTCTTTTTGCCAAAAATTAGCGTTGTTTCACTAAATAATTGCACCTTTATTGACAAAACTTAATTTTTTCCCCTGTAAATTTGGTTTCTCTATTCATTAAGTGCTTGCAAAACCCAAACATTTTGATTTCTCTGTCGTTCATTCTCTTCTTCCACATTTTTTTCTTTCTCTAGTATTGTTGATACAGCCTTGACATTCTCTTGAGATTTAATATGGGCAGACATTAATTTACAAATTTGCAAAGTAATTTACTTGTTCTTTGCAAACGTTTCTGTTGAGATTTATGATTGGGCATCTGCACAGTACATCAAAATGTGACAGATGTTAATTTCTTACAAGTAGCAATAGATTATTTACTACATGTATGCCAGCCGTATGCTAATGAGCTTCTTCTTTGATTGCTGTACACATAACATCTAGTGCTCCTCCTTGTGATGATTTAGATGTTTTAGTTCATATTTTGCATGTGACACTGCTGAATTATTAAAATATTCTGACTTATAGAAGCATTATAGGATACCAGTGCAGTACTTTCATTGTAAGTTACAGTTAATTGAGAGAGAAAGAGTAGACCTCATTCGCAACGTGCTCATATTTAACAGAAGATTATTAAACAGGAAGTGCTGCGAATGTGTTTACAATTTTCTCAGCCTGTGTGGGCCTTGGCCGGGGACACTGGCAGCTTTTGAGTCATGTCTCTATGGACATCCCAGGTGGAGTCCATAACCAAGGGGTTGATCTGGAAGAGCATGCGCTGCACTCCATGATTAATTAATTATAATTTTCTGCTCAATAGGCCTCTAAGGAATGTAGTGCAGTGTCAGCAGTTTCCGCTCTATTAGGAAGTGTGCAATGTAAGTCACACAGCAGACTGCGTCATTTTACAAATTAGTACTGCCAAATTGATAGCAAAGCTTTAACTGGCAGATTCATTACGCTCGATATTAAACCAATATTAAAAGAAATTAATAAACAAAAAACCCATAAGCAATTAGAGTAATATTGGACATGCTATCTTGAACTCAGTTTCTAATTACAATTTAAGAATCAACTGAGAATTCATCATTTTTAAATGAGGGTAATTTATTCACATTGTTAATATATTTAGAAATGGATTTAAAGGCTCTGAGTTCTGATTGCTTGTGCTGCTTTTTAATCATATTGGTCAAAGGGAAGGCTTTGGTTATGAGTCAAACATAGAAAGTTTATTGGTTGCTGTAAAATCAATTGAAATGACTTCAGTGTTTCTAACATGGTACAACGTTTATGTAGTGTTTAGTCAATAATGAAACATCCACATGAAAGAAGCTGATTGGTTTCTAGTCTCATAATTTCATTATGAATTGAGCATTTAAATTATTGATATTTATCTCAAAATAAAACGTTTTGATTTGTGGGAATCAAATTAATTTATTTTTTTGTTAATAAAATATTTAATTTATTATTGTATGTATTTGTATGTTCATATTGTATGTTAGCACAAGAAAACATGAATGACATGCCTGAATAAAGAAACATGGTCAAAATAAGAACTGCGGGGAACATTTGAGTGCTTTTTCCTTTGCAAATGTAGAAACCTTTGTAGAAACATAATACACAAATATTTTAGTTACAGGTCTGGTTTAAAGGTTTAATAAAGACATTGAATCACCAGTGCTGTAAATAGAAACACGGTTTAAAGATTTTGTAAATCACATTTTTACAATACCATCAGATTTTCTGTCATATTTAAAGTTGATGTCATAACATGAAGTGAACTACCATGCATAATCCTATAATCCTTTCTTTCCAATAACACATTGTAAAGGGTGGCTCATGGTTGAACCGCGCTAGGTTTGTTTATAGCTTTATGTTGTGTTAGCATGTCACGTCTCTGTTACATTGCCATGTGCAGTGTTGCCTTGGCATTTGAATAACTGGCCAGCTGAAATATTGGAGTTTTTGCTAAGCCTCGGCTTGAAAGCTGTGCCTGTTTTCATCAATTCGTCCCTGTTGGAAGCACTTTGGCACGGATAAGACATTCTTCTCGCCGCCTAATTCAGTCCATTTCACCCAAACAGCCATCTAAACAATCTCAAATGCCCCCAGTGGAAGTGCTAGACCAGAGTCTGCTAACTAGAGTAGAGCGAATGTGTGCCTAACTGGACATCTGTGGCAGCCCAGTCTTTTTTTTTTTTTTCTTTCGCTGAGGTTCTGCATTGTTGATGGTATTCCTGATTGCAGCATGTATGGAGGAACATTTTATATATTAAGAAAGTTTATTGTTGCATAAGAGATAAAAAGGAAAATAAACATGCAATCAAAAAAGAATTAGCATAATTATAGTGGGAAAGTCACTGGTGCACAAAAGGCGAAGGACAAGACGAAGACGATAAACTGCTGTGGTGCAATATGTTCAAATCTAAAGCCTGTAGCTGAGGTATTCTGCCTGCTATCATTTCTAAAGTTTTTTTTTTTCTTTTAGCTTTTTTTGAGTATACTAGACTGACCAAGAACGTGTAATGTGAAACTCTACCTTGGTTGAGTTTTTCAAAGACATTGTATCATACAGACCATTGGTGCCAGTGGTTTCTATGATGCTTTTGGGAAACATGGCCCAGATCTGTCGATGAGTGGTTTCCATCACTTGTGATGTGTTGTGCTGCATTTTGTCTGATGCAACCTAGCTTCTTGTTAGTACAGACTTCAAAACCTTAAAATGGTTGTGTCTTAAAAAGAAGCAAACAAAATGTCTTCTGTTGAGTGAGTACGCAGGACCAGGGTTGAGAAAAACAGTTGTTGTTTGCTTTATCCTCTTTAAAATAAAAGTAAAAACGAGTACCATCTGACCTCCTCGTATATCCACTATTTTTTTTTTTTCATCTTCCACCTTTTTCCCATATTTAACTGGTTTTAAAGCAAACGCTCAACTGAGAATACTGCCACCCGGTGGATCCTCCAGTTAGTTCATATTGTTGCCTTATAAAATGGATGTCTAATGCTATGTCATGCATTGTTGTGCTAAACATGACAAAACTCTCAAAAAACTAGTAGGATGTATGGCGTATGAGTTATTCTGTGTGATTACTATGCAAAGCTTTACATGCTTGTGTTTCTTTAGCTCCACCCACAACAAGCCTCCATGACCTTGACTGTTTTCAGAGAGATGTGATACAGCTGTATCTGTCTTTTATGCATTATCTGATAAAACTACAGGCTCTTCTAAGATAATAAGGATACAATACAGTACTACTCTTAGGGTACAGCAATTTTATGTTTAACACATGTTTTACTTTTTATTCTCCTGGCCAACCCCCACAAAACTTTATGAATTTACAATAAAGGGATACTCCACACACACACACACACACACACAAAAAGAAAATTCTCTCTCATAATTTATTCTCTCTCATGCGTTCATGAGGGTGAAAAAATGGTGTGTGAAGTGTCATCTACATGGAGTCTTGCCATTTGCATTATAGTGACTCACAGTCACATATATATATATATATATATATATCCGAGATGACATGATGATACGTACAGAATCATGGTTTATGGCTGAGACATATAAGACATGTATGAAATGAAAGAAAATAGAAAGAAAGATGAAAACATTGATACCTGTTTTGCACAACGGCACGTCATGGGCATGCTGAACTCAATATATTCAAGCAGAATGTGTCTCTCCAGTGCTCTCATTGCAGAATACATTACATTGTGAAATTGGCTAAGCAGGGCTTCAAAATACAGGAGATAGAATTCCGCCCCACTAGCCAGATACCATAATATCAGTAAATGATAGTAAGATATGCAGTGTGTTCCTCTTTCCTCCCCTCCTCTTGACATCAATATGGAGCCCATTGGTGTAAAGCTCACCTCTTTATCGACCTGGAGCAGTGCAAAGAATAGAAGTGCATTACCTCTACCTTTCACTGCGGAGACTTATCCCAGATAAGTGATTTTAATCACACCGACCAGCGCTATTGATCAGGAAGGTGTTGTGTTCAATATAAAACTAATTTTAGAGCCAATTACTCATTAATAAGAATGTCCTGCCCCTCTCTGCACACATCTGATTTGCCTCAGCAGCTAATGGGTATAAACGTACAGTGTAGAGGGGAGCTCGATACAATTTTCAGTGTGAAGTAAGTAAAAGGTTGAAGATTTTGCTATTCTCTTTGTAGTCCAAAACGTGGAAGCATGCTGTCTTAAAGAAACTTACATTCCTTTAAATTATTATGTGTAGAAGCAAAGCCTCCATATCCACACGCCGGCTGTCGGCACACCATACAGCCTCCATTTTGCCATGCCACGGGGTGTGGTATTGAAAACGTGCTAAACATTATAGGACAGGTGGCAGCTGCAGCCGTAAAGTGTGCACAATGGACGATGACAAAGAAGAGATGCATGCACTGAGCATTGCTGGGAGTCATTAGAGCACTACAGAGCCTTTGTGAAAAGCCACTGCCTATTTGAACTTAATGGCACCGAACACAGTTATCAACTGTACACATTCACTCTGCTGCAAACTACAAAGCATAAATATACAATCAACTGATTATATGCCACTTAGTGTCAAGGAAACAAACCTGTTGCATTTTTGTAAACTTGTGTTACATTTGGAGCAACTGTAGGCATTAATAGAAAAGCACTAGCCTGAGGGGTGCAGCTGTCTGTACAGATTTGGAATTCGGTGTATTTTTAAAATATGCAGTAAAACTGTCACAGTCCAGTTGTGACTAATTGGTGCTGCCAAAACAGTGGCAAAAACACTGAAGTTTATTTTGTAGGAAAAAATAATCCCAACATCTGAATGCTAATAAGGTCAAATGGGTAAAATATGTCCTAAATGTGACCCATTGTCTCCTGAGAGGCCGATTTGCTGGACTATCCAGAAACGGAGAGAGAGATTGATTGGAAAGTTAAGCGAGAGGTGTTTGGGCATGGCACTGAGAGAATGAGAGAGAGCTCTGACTGCTAGCCAGCCGTTAGCACTGCAGACCTCATCTGTCCTCATTACCGCCTCTTGTTTCCCCACCAAGTATACGAGTGAACGACAGACTTCAGGAAAGTAGTGCTGTTCTGCACCCATGCATCAATGGCACCAAATTGCATGTTGGATTGGTCTCTTCCTCCAGGCTGGCTCCTCTGAGAACAGACCAAAGCATATTGTGGGTGGCTAGGAAGAGAGTGCAGGTTACAAATTATTTCCATTTTCTAGCATGCAGTCTATTACTGTTCTCTTTTGCAGATACAGCAAGTAAATGGTCTAACACTGGATAGATATCACCTTGGATTATGAATGCAGTGATACTGTGGAAAAAGTCCATGCGCATCGTATTTCTTCCTTTATTTTTTTCTGAGCTACATGAAAGGTGTTCGGTCTTAAAATAAAAAGTCTCTGCTTTAATCTGTTTCAGGGTAGATAGAATATTTATCTCTTTGCAGAGTTACTTCAGGTCCTACAATTGATATCCTTTTTTAATAAATTTAAAATCTGCGATTTAGTCAAGCTGTATGTGAACAAAAAGAAATGTATCCCGCCTATGGTTTCATATTCCTCTCAGGTTAGGCTGTAATTGCATTCTCTTGAGTAATTTGTATTTGACACTCCACTTCAACAATGACAGTATTGTAATTGCTCAGAACAGTCATGGTTCCTCATTGTGAGATATCAGCAAAGCACATAGAGCCGAGTCTTTGCTTGCGTTTACGCTTTTCCGATGAGACACAGTTGCAAAGTGTTCTGTCACTTTGCCTGCACAAATGATCTACAAGTCTACTTAACAGATTCAGGTTTATGTGAGCTTTGTTAACTGGCAAATGTGATTGAGGTGCATATTACGTTGTATTATTTGTTTATGCATTTACAATTAATTTTGATCTGTCATTTCCCCTGTTGATTATGTTTTTATGTTCTTAAGTAAGTGGGGGAATTGGATTTGTAGTGTAGTCAAAACACTTAAAAACAAGCTGATGGACTATCAGCTTTGTCAGAATATATTAAGAACACTGCTTTATACATAATGGGTCATTATGTTTGGTTATTTTTAAAAACCCTGTAAGCTTGTTCAGCACAGCTTTATTGACATATTTTTTACTTGAGCTGAAAATTTGGGCATGACACATACAGTAGACTATAATTGCATCACGACCATAAATGACTGATCATTTCAAAATTATATATGGTGCAGTGTGTCCCTATATAAAGATAAACGTTGATAGACAATGATAATGTAAATCATTGCAATGTCACTAATTTGTTTAATTAATTTTGTCCTTGATGATCATTAATAATAAACACTGGCAACAAGAATCAACACACATGGACAAGCGCACGTCATTTTATTTGTTATTACAGTTTTGTGCCTTTCAAGCTGAGTGACATTTCTGTGGTTAGATAATAAATGCAGACATGATAATCAGATTTACTTTCAAGGCACATATAGTGTCCTCATCTGATCATCGAGCAGTAATAAAATGATCGGTAACACTGGCTCATTAGATAAATATTTTAGCTACAGATGATTAGATCTTCTGAGTTAAAATTAATGCATAACCTCAGTAAATTAATTAAGACAGATAAAATGTTCGGACTTCATTTAACAGAATAAAATCTGTAAATAAATTATTCAAATTAATGGTTGTACACTCTAAACCAAAGAACAATATGGGTTTAAAACACTGAATTATTTATTAAATTAAAGGTATAGTTCACTCAAAAATAAAAATTTGATGTTTATCTGCTTACACCCTGGACATCAAAGATGTGACTTTGTTTCTTTAGTAGAACACAAACTAAGATTTTTTTACTCAAACTGTTGCAGTCTGTCAGTCATATAATGGAGGTCAATGAGTACCAAACGTTCCAAAGCTCTGAGAGTCCAAAAAACAAACAAACAACAAAAACATACACAGTTATTAATATGAATCAAGTACTTTCAGTACAGTACTTGAGCAGCAAAATACCGTACATCAGCGTTTAAGTACTTGCATGGAGTATGTTTCTGGCCTTATCTGCAACAGATAATCTGATGCTGTTTTAAAATAATTTTTGTTTAGCATTATTCAGAGGTTGAGAAAGACAGATGAGAGACGCAAAGGATGAGAGGCGATGTAATTAAACGTAGCAGATCCCTCCAGGTGTTTAACGCTATTCGCAAGGTCGACACATGAAACACTGCTGATGAGCTGTGAACGTCCGCGCCTCCGCACCGCACGCTAGGCCCCACAGTTGCATGCTGTTGAAGTAAAATGCAACAGAGTCGCTGAAAGGCGTTGTAACATGGTGCTCCAAATCGATGAAGCGCACCGTCGCCCATCACATAATGATATATGACTGTACCTACGGGATTACTGAGGCGACAACAGCCCTGGGAGGGTCCAACAGACCGATAAAAGCAACAAGAGAACCGTGCCGTAGTCATCACATAAGCATGACAAACACAAATGAAACTGTTGTGTGTGAACCAGGACGCAAGCAAGATCAGATGGTGCTGAAGCGATTTCCTCCTCTGAATGACATCTTAGTATTTTAATTCTTTGTTGTGTTGCTTTTGTTTTGAGTGTTTTTGTTGGCATTACTCGATCATGTAAATTCCTCATACACCAGCTAGATCAGATCAAAGTCAAAGCCAGCAGTAGAAGCTCATTTACTTTCATACATGCCTTTATGTATGAAACTAATGCTATAATTTTGTACATCGGAAGCAATGGCATTCTTTTTACATTTCTGCACATCTTGCTTTGCTGATTTTCTTCATATAAATGATTTGATTGCTTTTCTTGATTGCACTGTATCTACTATTTGTCTCACAAATCTGTCTTAATAGGCTATGAAACTTAAATCACAAAACTAATTGAGAGAGAACCATATGTCTCACGTCACTCATGTGAATATGCAGCAGATATGTTTTGAATGACTGAAATCGCACAGGCAGAATTCAGAAGGGACCTGATTGCACATTACAAATGTTCTCACAGTATTCTGGCTAAACACGGGATTGAAACCAGTTGGGACAACTGCTTTTGCAGAGCAGCAGGTGCTACACACAGTCAGCAATCAGTGAAAACACGATATGACCCCTTCGGTTAAAACACTAAAAAATGTTTCATGAAACTACAATTTTATTGAACAAATTTCTATTAAGTTTACTGATGATCTGTTTTTAATCACTGTCAAGCTGCAAACCCTTCAAATTTAATAAGTTGCCTCTGTTTTCTTTCATTACTCCAGCGATGCTGTAGGTCATCTTTGGTCAGCGGGAGTCAACAGTAATTTTTTAGTAAAGTTTACTTTATTTTAACCCATCCCGATAACGCTGTAGTGAACTCTAATAGTAGTCTGATAAATAATCGGTGAACAGTGATGTTATTAAGCACAAGAGTTGCCAGCAGCAGTTTTTATTTAGGGTTCTTTGCGGCTTGTCTGATTCTATGTCGTGCACTTGAAACGTAGCAGTACTTCAATTTTTCTGTTTATTCTATTGCCTGACTACAGTATGTGGTCGAATAAAGGCTAAGACTGTAAAAATCCTATTGTAATCCATTCCTGCCTTATGAGCCTCATGTTTTGAAGACCTTTAAAATCTCTTTTGAAGGGGCCTTATTGGACTTAAACACAATTCTG
>JAUMHR010000227.1:192342-208525 GCA_032361145.1 Enteromius fasciolatus | reverse complement strand
TAGATTATAAGTATATTTAATTCTTAATAGCTCTTTAACAAGTTTTGTCAGAGAAAAATCTTAGTATTCTGATGTGAACAGCGTAGCTATTTAAAAATCTTACTGAACTCTGAAATCTTATTCAATATTCATTAATGTGAATGCTCCCTAACTACAATAGTCTCTGCTGGTAGGCCCGAGCTGATCAATAATTCAGCACTATGTTGGTGCACTGACAGCCAAGTAACATGCTCCAGTACTTTTTTTCTGACCTTATGATATCACCTACAAAATAATACAACAATAAAATAGAAAATCAATGATTCTTTGAGCAAGAGCATCACATGCATTATACGTTGCCTTAAATATACTGAATCACAAATTCAAAATAAATCCCATGGATCTTCTGGAAAAATTCCACATCTATCTATTTACAGTCTCCATTCAGAGAATTAGCATGCTATTGAAATACAAGACTTTCTTTTTGCCCTTTTAAAATGCCTCTCTCTCTCTCTCTCTCACACACACACACACACACACACACACACACACACACAGGTATTCACTAACACACACACAAGGAAATGCTGTGATGTTGGGAGCCCGGGGAAAACTATTTTATTTTCAGGTGCTGCAGTGATTGTGTGGGTCATCTGTTGAGTCTAGCTCAGTGTCAGCCCCTCCAGGAGAAGAGAGGAGACTCAGGCAAAGCTGAGCAGGGTGGCTGATCACTGACATCCCAGGCCGCATCTCACTCTCCTCTTCACAGGCAGCCAGAGAAAAAGACCACGGCATTTGTGATAAGAGAGGCATTCAGCTGAGAACACCAAAGACCTAATCGGCAAAAACAGCCTTAAGATTGCTCCCGATCCCAGAGGGCGCAAAAAATAAAAAACAGAGAGAGATAGTTGATTTCTGTATCAGGCACTAATATATATATATATATATATATATTAACTTTCAACACATCTTGAACAAGATTAGGATCTAATTCAATTAGCTTTTATAAAAAAAATACATCTTGGGAAAAAAAGACAAGAAAGAGATCATGACTGCACTTCAACAAAGAGTTTCACATACTGGAATCACAGTCATGTTTCTGTGTTGCAACAAAGTGGATTTACATTGCAAATCAAAACCCAGATGGGGTCGATTTTGCATTTTAATGTGCTTCCTCTGGAGAGGAACTCTGCCACTCTGACAAGTTTTGGCTGCCCTGGTTTGCTTCCTGAACAACAACCTGCTCTTGAATGGAGAGGAAATGTAGAGAAGGTAGCAAACAGTCAGTAGAATCACATATTTACACATTTCAAAAGAATCAGATGCAGAACAATTGGAAAAGCAAGAGGACGCCAACTCTTTATTTCGCTTTCTATTGCCTTTTTATCTAGCCACTACAAACACACATAATTTGACTGATAAACACATATGAAGAACAATCAAAGAAAGATTCTGGTAAATCAATGTTTAAGGCTCATAGCGGGCTCACGAACAGCTAATATACAAACGCGAGCATGAACCAGTCTCGCTTTTGAATAAAGAGTACTGTATTCAAACTATTGGAAGAAATTTCTTTGTAGAGCCATTGATTTTTCTTCTCTTTTTTGTTTAGCCAACCTTTAAGGAGTCCACCAACAATCCCTGAGAGGGCTGTTTTGTTCATTCTGAATACATCATATTTTCAGTGGGTTCAAAGGTCTGTGGTGCATCTTCTTAAAATAACAGAAAAAGGATGCATGCAGGACTCCGCAGCTGCAAGTATTATGCATTTAGATAAAAGTGTTGTGAAAACCTTCTGAAGAGAGAAACCGAGCAGCGTTGCAAACCATTGGAGGTGATAAAGTTCATGCGATAGGGCTACACAGAGGAATAGACAATAAGAGTATGCTAATAACGCTCGGCAAACGGCAAACCCGCCAGGCATCTCTTCTTGAAGCGCCGTCTTGCATGCAAAATTGTTGATTCCGGTGTTTTTAATTAGAGTCACAGTAAGAGGTGAATTTTTTAATTTCACATCAGGCTGCAGACGTCCACTTAGACATGGCTTCGCAGGTATGGACCCTTTCAGAGGGGATATTATTCTTCTAGCAGTGCTGCTTATGAGCACCTCATCACTATTTAAGAACTGCTGAAGAGGGCATGGTGAGTCTTTATTGTCTACATCCCGCTGTCATCTCCGCATTTCCACGGGTCATCGAGGCTGCACGGGGGATTGTGATTAAAACACACGCTGTGGGGTTACGGCGGTTTGCCCGCTTTACAACGTCGGCGTGTCTTAGAAGAGTTCTTAAGTGTTTGCAAATGATGAAACAATACACGCCGTCTATCGGAAATGTTGGAAAAATGACAGGTTGTCAATTAAAGTTCTCGTAATCACCCCTGCCATGGAGCTGCCAGATTCCATTATAGCCCCTGCCAGGACGGCAGAGTTTTCACATTCTTAATTGCACTGCTCATTTAAGGGAAAAAAAATAAAATGTTTTAAACAGAACATTCCAGCTAATGTTTCAATTGTGTTTTTATCTTGAGCATCGTAAAAAGACAGAGAGAGAGACATCTTCTCCTGGGAGAGCCTCAGCTGGCAGTATTCTCGAGACTCTGTGACAGCATTAATGAATGACAGATGTGTCCGTCGGATCAAAGATGCCCTAATTTATCTGATTCAAATCTCTCAGGACATGTAATATGCAGATGCAGAGAGAAACAAGCTGACTGTCTCAATATACCTTTCTCCTGAAAATTAGGTGTGAAATGAAGTGGACGTGTCAAGCTGCACTTCGCAAAGCGCATTTTCATAAACACGTGGTCTGCTTGAAACTATGGCTAAAAATAGCTCTTTTTGTTCCGGTCGCATTGGTCTATCTGTATAAAACTTTGAGAAGCTAAAATTTACAGTAGCATCTATCATGAAAAACCTACTTGTAAAATATGTCTAACGGATGTTTTATACTCGTGCATGAAGCAATCATTGGTACTAACGCAGTTATTCCAGAACAGTAACACTGAGATGATTTACAACACACATGGTGCATAACTCACCAAATTTCCTCTCTGAACTTCGGTAAGTGTGTGGACAGCCACAGCAGTGCTTTCTGGGTCACAGACTAGCTGATCAATGAGCGTGGATAGAAATTTGGGACTTTGGAGACCGCAAATGTAAGCAGCTCTGACCCACTTACAGAGCCATGTGGGCAGTAAAAGGGCACAGAGATAATGAGAAACTGGACAGGCAGTGGCACTGCGCAGCATGCAGATGTAGGGTGAGAGATTGCCACTTGCTGACAGGTGCTCCGTCACTAGACAGGCAAATCACAGCCTGCTGTAATCTCTGATTGGCACTTAATGAGCAAACGTCACTGACATGAAGGCCACAACCTTTGGACGCAAAAGATCTTGGCTTGGAAATTTATTTAAAATGGCTCTTTAAAAATATCACAAACCCATGCCCTGGGCCAAAGTGTGCTTACTCTCCACACTATCTGCCTTGAATTCAAAATTACTTAAATCACATTGAATTTAGGATGTATATGCACATTGAGATTCAGGCAGTTTAGTCAAATGACACAGATTAACTTAATGTATTATTTTTGTTTCACCGTTATGAGCCAGAACTGTAATTTTTTTTTTTTTTTAGTCAGTATAATATAGAATTATATAGGCTATATGCATATACATAACACATCAGAAATAAAATGAATAAATAAATTAAATTAAATAAAGATAACCTTTAAATTGGTGTAAAAATGACAACAAAGCTAATCTAAATTTAGATAAAATAAAAAAAACACTTTTTCTTAAAGATTAACTTTAAATTGGTGTGAAAATGAAAGAAGCATCAATCCTTTCATCAATAATAATATCCAGTATTGACCATAAAAGAAAGAGAGATGCAGAGTGCATCTCTTTATGCATATAAGCGATATTAAAAAAGGGGCGCATATTAAAATGCAACATTTAAATGCTAAAATGCAGTCTGTCACAGTTAAAGCGACAGAAAAATCCATTCCACTATGCGTAAATGTTAACAGTTCCATTATGATGTGGTCGTGTCTCACGAGGACTGATAGGATATGAGAACGTATGATAAAGACATAATTGAATTGGGCCCCAAGTGCTCTGCTGTAATATGGGGACCTAAGAAATATATTCACTTCCAAAACCTCTTTTAAAGCAGTTAAGCCTCCGTAAAGCAGGTCGTCTCGACGTACCACTCAACAAATGTCTTCAGGTCTACCTGGCTTCCCGGAACAGGTGCCAATACTTTACAAAGTCCCTGTTGAGGGCCTCTCCACTTATCTTTATCGGATAAAAAAAAAACAATAGCTGATCATAGCTCGCACATTCACACATTCTGCCTTGGCACCTAACACTCGACTTAGCCCTCTGTGCCTTATCAAATGTCTCATTAGCATTCCCTAGCCATAGCACTTCATAAAAGGAGCTAGTAATTCCGGACAGGCTCCCGCTGAGATGACTTCTTCCTCAGCCATTATCAGATCCCTCATGCCTGCGCAGAACGGTTTCCCTCCGTCTGCGACCTGCATACTGTCTGGGATGGGTTTACCTCAGCCATGTGTCTCCTGATTACACTACCCATTCATCAGAGCCCGGCTGGAGTCTCCAGAGTTCAATCGTGATGCGAGAGTGCTGGGAATCCGTGGTGAGGTCTGCGCTGACCCCTTCCGCACAGCAGGGATGGATGGGGAATCATTCATTAGTGTACTGAGGTAAATTCACAGGATGCTACATGTAAATGATTGATTGCGGGAGAGTATGTTTGCATCAAAAGCAGTTAAATGTCACTCGGAAGGTTTATTCCAACCAACATTGCATGGATTATATAAACAGGATTATCAACATGCATAGGCAGGCAATGTGGCTCTTTAGGGCATGCGTTTCCACGATTGGATTACACAGGCCTGTTTCATATGCAAGGCACACATGTCTTGAGCAGCAAGAGGCAAAACGCAGGGGTGTTAGATAGTTGGTGAACTGTTAGTATGTAGTGTGCATGGTGATGAGCTGCACGTGAGCTGGTGCACATCACCAGTGATTATATCAGTTACTCATAAAGAAGGGAGCAGCACAATGACATGACTTTTAATGGCTTCTTCTTCCTTAACTGGAAGCATTTCAGCCTTTCAACTATCACAGTTGGAGTTCCGACATACCCGCCGACCTTGTCTCTGACTTCAGTACTTGGAATCCTTATTTTTTCTTCACAAGTAGAAAGAGCAGAGCTCAATATATCTGCTTTCCTAACATCTCTTGAGGTTTATGCTTTCATATGTCTCAATTGTTTTTAATTCATTGGTCAAGTTCTGGGTCTATTTTGAAGTTCTTTGCTAATTTACTTGGTGTTTGGTCAGTAGTAACTCAGCAATAAAAATAACCCTGAAAAACACATAAGATTGCTTTGAAGTTTCAAGCTAAAATAAAAAAAAAACCTGTGAATTCTATAAATTATATGTCACGATGCCCAATAACAACTTATAGAACTCACCCCTGCTGACTGATTAATTTTGGTTCTACAAATATTCTTTTTGTCTTCACCCTTAAGGTAGAATTCACCCAAAAATAATCAACCCCTTGATTTTTCTTCTGCGTTCTTACACTCTTATAAATGCTAAAAAAGTTCTTCACAACGAATAGAAAAATAATTTTGGTTTCACAAAGGACCATTCAATTAAAGGACCATCTCTTTCTTACCTTTTCATAATAATCTAAAGAAACTTCTTTCCACACAAAGAAACAGAAATGCTCTTTAGATGTTAAAGTTTCCTTATAGAACCATTTAGGCAAAAAAGGCACTTCTATGGCATCACTTCTATGGCACCTTTATTTTTAAGACTGTACCATATTGCCATATTACTATTTGTGTTCTGTAAAAGAAAGAAAGAGAAAATTATATTTTAATTTTTGGCTAAATTATCCCTTTAGTTATAGGACTTAATACTGTATGCCTGCTTTTTCTAATTATCTACTGACCCTTAAAGGGAAAACAAAAATGACTCTTGTACTTTTCTCTCCTTCTGGATTAACAGTTTATAGGAATGATCGCAATGTCACAATGTGACTTCCATACATACCTAGATATGGATTCCTGTCCATCAACTAAAAAGAAATGTAGATTTCGCGAGAGAAAGATGATAATAGAGATGCCATTCATCTTCAATCGCTTGTGTGCACATGGCGATGATAAGGATCAGCGATATTAAATGAATTTCTCGTTATTTCAGTTTTTTAATTGGGTTCAGTTGATAAAGGAATCCGTTATCTAAGTAGGAGGATGCTTGTGTCTCTGGGCAAAGACAGACGGATGTGAATCGTCGAGAGCAAACATTGTCACATCACTACAAGAACGATTGTGCTCGACTTGAATCTCTTTTCTTAGACATCAAACTCATTACACGCTGAAGCACCAGACTCTGAGCAACAGTGTGAGCGGATCCCTGGAGTTCACTACAAAGGGCAAGAAGAGAAATAAGAAAAATAATAGAATACCATTCAGGGGTCAGAGGGTAAAGTGTGAAGTGGTCTGAAAGCAATCAATCATAACAGGCTCCGGCTGGTGAATCTCCATGGTGCCACTGTCTGTGAAATGCTACGAGGATCACACTTTGTGCTAAACAGTCTGCCTTAATTCGTGCACAGTCATTAAAGCAGCAACTGATTATTCCAAGCAATAATTTCCCATTTGATAATGCCATTCAGCAGGCCTATCTCATGCTGCTCAGCTAGCAGGCGGTCGAGGAAACAGTCCTTCATACAAGCTACAGGCACTTTATTCAGCTAATTTGTGGGTGAAAAAAAATATCTACAGATGGACTCTTTCCAGACTCAAAATGAATTCCTTTGAGGAGGCCTATTGATCCAGTCTTTTTCTACCCTATTAATGACGCTTTCCCTCACTGCCCTTGTGTGGGGGGACTGCTGCTACTGATAGAGGGGTGGAGTTTGACAGGCTATAACTGGAGCTTCCAATGCAGCTCATACAGCAGGCCTGGATCCTTTTATGCACAGTGACATCTGAGGAGCAAAGTGTGTGTGAGAGGGGAGGTTAAGGGGCGCAACCAGACAGTGCTATAGCTGTGAACAGTCTCGGTGTAATGCTCTGCTGGGTGCATCACAACAGGAAGAAGGAAAGCACCAAAGGTCATGATACCACAGGGAGAGGACAACAACCAGGCAGAAACCCAAAGCAGCACTAGAAAGGCAAAACTGTGTTGCTGACTAAACACAGGAAGAGTCAAATATCTGAAACACTGTTATGCGTTCAAGAAATTAAAGAGGTTCTTTAATGGAAAAGTTTAATTCCCCTTGATCTTTTGGAACAAAAAAAAAAAAAAAAAAAAACTTTCAAATGCCCCATACATATCCTCAAAGTTTGGAAATGAAAGAAACTTCCCCAGTTCAACTAAGTTACAAAAAAAAGTTGTTTCCAAAGTTCATTCCAAACAACTGAATACATTAGTATATGACTGTCCACATTTACACCACCCAGTAGTAATGAGGAGGAAGCAGGATAGACAGTATTATTCAGAGTCATCAGAAAATCATTATGCTTTTGGCTTAACACCAACAATAAGAGTAAGATATGGAAAATGCACCAAATCTTCCAGCATTTTTTTTCATATCAAAATGACTGTGCTCAGCATATTTTTAAGTTGTTTTTTTTTGTGGGTGTGTGTGTCTTAGCAAAGAGGTTGTTTTTGTAATAAGGGGTAAAGCAAACCATATTGTACCTTAAAGCAAACCATAAGTGTTGTTACTTATTTCACCACAAAGAAGTTATTTAATTATGAACACTGGTTTGTAGTGCAAACAGTTTTACGGTTTACTGCATGTTGTTATTTACCTCACCCATAGGCTTACTTCTGCATTCAGGAAAAAGGTGGATAATGAACAGAGCACAGAGTACCAGAAGAGTGACCCTAATACTACCCATAATCCATAGACTAAAATGAACCGCCCATTAGGAACATTACATATAATATAAACAAGGACTTGCAGCAAAGATTGTTTTTGTTTCTGATCCTGGAGATTCGCCATCCTGCCTGTTGTGTTTGGATTGCTAAGGTCTATCTCTGTCTGCTCTGCTGCAAAATCCAATTTTTGGTCCAGGGTGTTTGAAATGTCTAGTGACACATTTGATTCGACCTACTGCACATTTTAATCTCATTTGGGTGATTTTAATTGATTAACTTAATATAATGATTGTTGGTTGTCTCAAAATAATGATGACAACAATGATTAATATATTCTATGTATAGTTTCTCAGATAAGGGGTAACTAAACCAGCATGCATAGTTAAAGCAAAATGTTATTACAATGCTAAATGCATGTGATATAAAGATCCATACACTAGTGACTATGATGTTCACATATCATGTATTTCATACTATAACAGATTACAAGAACTGAAGTTACAAACTTCCAAAACTTATGGAAATAATAATGCGTTTATGTTTTTTGAAAAGCAAGGGGACTGAGAACGTATTTTTGTTATGATCAGAGAGAGTTATTGTGTAATTTGCTTGCTTTTGCACTTCTGGGGTATACATCCACACAGCCTTGCTTGCTTAAGCCTGGAATACTATGCGATTTTTGCCCCGATTTTACAGTCTGAACAAGCTGACGCTAGTTGAGGACAGTCAAGCCAGTCTGCAGATTGAAACTGCAGATTCCACAGAATATCGGGTAATGTACGATGGTTACAGACTCTGATTTTTCAGCTATAGACTTTGATTCTATACAGCCAGAGGATATGAAACATGTTTGATATTTTCAGACGATTTTAGAACATATTTGTTTTTCATTTGTCACGGGTCTCCTAGCAACAAGGCACACGTTTCTACATGAGTTTGTTGTGACCGGGAACAACTTTGTTCTGGTAGTGTATGATCCTTGTCATGTAGTCTATGATGCCCAGTTTGTTTGTTTTTTGTCACTATTTACAGAGTCGGTAAGTGTATGTTGCCTAGTGTTTTAAAAATCTATTCAGATTTTAAAAGTCTTGTAGTATATTCCAGCCTTTAAAGTAATCATTTGTAACAGTAATAATATAACTGCTTATTTGTATGGCTGTTATTTCATTATTTTGTTACACAATACACTGATTAAGTTAATTGGATATTTCAGAGTCAGACAAAATAAGGCATTTAATATATGTCACAGAAAGTTCCTTTGGAAGTCAACATACAGTATAATATATCATATTTCTATATTTATGTTATTTATATTTGACATGTCTTGCTCTGTCTACCTCTTTTTTAACATAAGCACCTAATCTCGGTGTTAGATTTTTACTAATTGGTCAAAGGACATAATTATTTTTATTAACAATCAAAAATAAAATTTATTTAATGCATTAATTTGATGTTTTAAAATTACAGCCCTGATTTTTATCAGATTTGTTAAACACAATTTGGTTATTCAGAGTCATCTAAAATCTGATAAAAAAATGTGATGCGTTTTAGTTTTGACATTTGTGATGCGGCTCATAAGTTCACACATAAAGTGCAGTCGTGTCATTATTAAATAGTGGGTGAATTGATGCATTTTCACACACTTGTCATTCACAATGCAATGAATGTGAATAAATAAACAGGTGTGTGGCTTCAGACACAACATATGCACGAAAGTATAAATACTGATGTACTAAACATTAAATTTGCTGTGTGCAAGCTTTCCCCCCAGTTATTATTATAATAAGGTTTCAGAATGAAATTTAACAGACAGTTTTAAATTATCCAAGCATATGGATCTAAAAGGTTATGCAAGACCGCCCGTAGACACGGTGTGAAAATTGCTATTTAGGTCACAAGGCGCTAATAATGATTTCTGTAGGCAGGCCACCAAAAGCATGTTAATCAGTGGTCAAATGCAACATGCTTTTAAAAGTGTGTATTTAAGTAAGTATAACTGATTTGCTTTATCTGGGTTTGTTGCTAAAAATGGCAGTTTATCAGTTTGATAGAATGTGTCCCGTGGGTTTCCACAGCAACAAGGTAGAAAAAAATCTCACAAAGTCAGCAATGTCAAGGATAGGCTAATAAATGAAGTGTGTAAAACTGAATGCAACTGTTAGGGTTAGGGTTATCAGAACTTGATTATCAAATTCCATGCGAGCCTTGCTTCAACAGTCAGTCTAAGAAAGCTTCTTAGAAAACCTCCCGTGGTGCAGTGATGTCCAGTGTTTTTTTTTCTTCTCAAACAGCAGGCTTTTATTTTTTCGAAGTCGTTCAGTGGGCAGGTAATAAACACAGCATTAGTGCTAAATACAGGTGAATGTCAGTGCAGGATTGTCTTTAAAGCCAGCTTTAATCAGTTAGAAGTCCCTCCAGTGGGATCAGCAGCTTGTGAAGATATTAACTTACCCTGCCACTGTGCAGCAGGCTTTATCCACATGTATGAGGGTGTAAGCCTTTTATGAAGAGATTGAAATTAATTATGAGACATGCATACGTGTGGAGAGGGTAGATCGAGGTGTTGCGTGTGTGCATTAAATAGAGAGATCAATTTTGTCGACCTTAAAAAATGGTCAACGACTGGCTTAGTTTTATTACAGCAAAACAATACAGCCATACGAAATGGATGAGTGCCAGTGAAATACGGCAACAGGTTTGTTTCTATGTAATCTCCTGTCTCAAATGCTTATCGTCCAACATGAGGGATGTGCCGAATCATAGAGGAAGTATGAGAGACGCGTGTGGGCTGGGATTTAGGAGGTAATTGCACAAGTAAATCTGGCTGAAGTGTACAGTTGTCAGACTTCCCAGAAACGCCTGACTATGCTTATTTGAGTGTTTGTGTTTGATAGCGTGGGTCTGTGACTGTGTGCGTACGAGTTTAACAGGTCGCCACTTCGGCTCTGACACAGCTGTGCAGATGTGCTTATTTTGTTATCCAGATCTCGGAGAGAAAACAGGATGCGGGTTTAGTTGAATGAAGAGTATGTGAATATGTCTGCAAATATATTCCTCTCGTTTAATTTCGAGCTTTATCTTTTGAATCGTCATTTTGCATGAATTATGGTGCTGTTAGTGAAGCCAAACTGTTGTTTTTGCATCGTGTTTCATTGATAGATGCTTTGATTAGATGCAGGTGTAGCCTCATTTCTCGGTTCGCTGCGAAACAAACCTCTGCAAGCTTGTCGTCCTTGTTTATAGGCACAGCTACAATGATTAATAAAGCACTAGAATCAATGAGAAACATTCTAGCGATGTTAGCGCACTGTCACAAAAGCCTAACCTTTGACACAAACCAGGTGCAGGTACTCATGTTTTCAGCGCATTTGCTGTCTTACTGTATCTGAAGAGCTCAGTCAGTCAGCACTGACTCAGAGCCAGCTCTTTCCCCTCGAGGGATGGATGTGTTTTGCGTGGGTCGCGCATACGGCTCTGGATGTACGAACATCGCATGTCATTCACTTCATGTTGTCCACGTTTGAATTTGATGCCTTCCCAAAAGAAGATTAGCAGCTCTGCTGGGGCTTCATGGGCTAATTTGAAGTACGATCTCGCGTCACTTGCCAAGTGTTCCTTTTATCGCTTCCTTCTACTTTGCACTTATCTTATACAAGCCATATTTTAGAAATGAGTAATACATTTCTGTGGGATTTGTCCCATTCCTCACTAAGTTCACCCTGGCTAATTTGAGTAATTCACAGCTCTGTTTTTCCTAATCTTGTTTTCTTAATGGAAGGTTATCTTAGACCATGGTTGCATCAACATTTCATTCCGGTTATCTCTACCTCAGGAGCGTTTCTCCCAATTCTCAGCCCATATTGATAATAAACCCTCATCTATAGATCTCGGGTAGCATGACTTAATGTGAACATTGATCAGATTAGCAGTAAACTATCTCCCTGAAACCATATGGGACCTGAACATCTTGAGGAAAAAAGCTATGAAAAAGTAAGATTGGATTTGAAACTCAGCGAGACCATGGATTAGTACCCCGCCAATGACCTCTTTACACCATAGACACCGTTTGGATTTGTGTGTGTGTGTGTGGAAGGGATTATGATGACCTACATTCTGTGAAACGGGCGGTTGCTTGGGGTCTTATTGTCTCTAGGTGATGTGTTCATTGATGTCTAGTACAGGTAAGCCCATTAGTACAGCCATAGAAATTGATTTATGTTTGTAATTTGTGGTTGAAGTGAAAAGTGCATGACTATAATCTTACAGCAGATTTATTTGTTATATAAACATGTATATCATTATATAGATATTTTTGCTGAAAATTCAATGAGGAAATAGTATAAAGTAAAAAGTAGGCATTAGCACACTGATGTTTAAATTTTTACAAACCGTTCAAATATTTTCAAAGAAGTCTTTAATGCTTACCAAGACTGCAATTATTTGATCTAAAATGCAATAAAAATTTAATAGTTATCAGCCTTAACTCTTCACATGATCATTTGAATGTTTGATTATTTTAAATTAATTTGACGCTGAAAAAAAGAGTTGTAATTGTTGGAAACGTTGCGATGCTTAGAATTCTTTGCTTGTATTTTGTGAAATGCAGTATGATAATGCTAATTTTTTTTGCAAAAAAAAAAAAAAAGGTTGTCTACGCAGCTTACCCTGAATAAATTCCGTATATGAGTTGTGTTATTTATTTATTTAGGAACATGGACAGAAAGACTTTCAAATCTGACTGGATGACTCCAAACCCAATTCATAGTTCTCAGTGGCCAGTTTGTGATCCTCTTACAGCTAAGAAGGTAAACATTTAACATGGCAAATGCTGTTGATATTGTCAGAAACAGATGTCTTTGTTTCTCATAGAGTAAACAGGCCTCGTATTAATAGAGGAAGGTACTCTCACAAACCCGTTAGAAGCCCTAATGTCTTGTTGAATCTTGTTGAATGTCTTTTTTCAGCCCAGTTCGGGTGCCTGTCATTTTGATAAGAATCTGAGCAGTCCAATCACACAGACGTGAGAGAAGTCGTGAGAGGAAAAGCTATGCCAAAATAGGGCAAATAACAGTCATTTGCATGGATAATAGACTTTTCTGAAACAACCCCCCTCACACACACACACTCTTTTCCTTTTATTCAATAAATAACCAAGTGGCTTGTGTTGCTAGGCAACCGTGACACAAGTACCCATTGCGTTATTTTAACACAATGTCAATGCCAGACACAGGGCCCACTCTATCTTGTGGTTATTGGAGGCTTGCTAAAGAATTTGCATGCAGCACATCTCACCTGGTATATCGTTCAGTTAAATTTGAGACCTTGAAGATGGATGCCAGTCACTTTTATAACTGTGCTCGGCATACAACATTTCTGAACGGATATCTTTGAAGTAGATGAAATTGGTGTGCAAAATGATTTTTATACAAAACAGCCAACAATAAGCCACCAGTGAGGCATACAAAAGATGATCATATCAATAATCTGATGTCAAATTGAGAGTGTTGGTATTGATATTCGGGTTGTGCATCCAAGCTTTTGATTACCTCTAAGTATTTAGTGTTTCCCTCCACAAACCTGCGCCCTTGAAGTGCAAGAATGTCCAGTTCATGCGCTATTCCACCTCCTAAAGCGAATCTGACGTCTAATCAACACCTGCAACCTCCACACCCAGCCATGTGTCCAAGTGAGACTTCTAAAGTCGTGCCAAGCTCACACTCACAGCGAGAGTTGAGGGAAAGGAGGGACTTTAATCAAAGCTCCACAAACATGAAATTATTTTTTCCTCCCCGAGCATTTTATAACCTGGGCAGCGCTGTCTGGCCCTTGTGTCTCTTTGAATTGTAAGATAGCTTTTTTCTCCAGTCGGCCGGAGAACAATTGTGCCCCTCAACACTAGCTTACAATGTGTATCTAGAGAGCCTTCACCTTATATTAGATTTGCCTTCACATTCTACAAAGAGGTGGGAGTACTGCAGTGGCCGTTTCAGCTTTAGACAATAAATGCCCCATGAAATACATACAGATCCGCAGTAATGACTGCCATCCATCTTGGCCCGCGTTTCAATGGCTTGTGCATTTACTGGGGCCTTTGTGTCTTCTTATTGTTACCCCTGGCCGATTCAGTTAGAAAGATTTGAGTACTTGATGCTCGATCTGTCTGCCTTTAGAATTTGCCTTAGAATACAGAGACTTTCGATCTCATTTTCAATAGCGTACCTCTAATATCTTTGTGCATGTGAGATGCCACGATAACCTCAGAGTCATTATTCATGCGGAAAAAAGCATTTGGATTGCAGCAGGACCAATTGCGCTAACGCTGCCTCTGAGTGTGAGAGTGCAGCCAAAGACTTTCTTACTTAATGCCAGGTACAATATTCTACAGTGGTTTTATTTCAGATGTTACCAAGAATTTTCAGCCCTAAATATCAACAGCCACTTTTTCAGACACGTCCCTGAGCTCGGCTCTGCTGCACTCCTGCATTCTCATTAGACTGCTGGGCCATACTAATTACAATCAATCTGAGGTGACTACGTACGACCTTCAGAGCGGTGAGAAATTCACAACTGTGAGATTTACAGATGTTGCGACCCACAGCGCGGGTTCAGGTAAAACACCACAGTCATAATACAGAGTTTGCACCATTATTATTTAGATTCAGTACGGTGTGAAATACTCTGGCTTTTCCTGCCTTATCTCAGCTTTATGCCAGCTTTATTAAGCATTAGGATGAACACATGTGCCTGACAATCCGTTTAGTCCTTGCCCATTAGTTTCCCTAATTTTTTCTTTTCTTTTATTACGGTGAGTACGTGGGAGGCTGTTTGGGAAACAACTCTCTAATCAGGTTTTTCCCTTTATCTTCCCAGTGAACTCTGATATTAGAAGTGTTCAAGCTGGCAGATGGTGTCAAGCTACATAGTGTGGAATTGGTTGGAGATTTAAGACAGATTTCCACGTCCTCCACATCCTGTAAGAGAAATTACAGGAAGTATTTAGTGGAATTCAAATGAATGATTCAGTCCGGTTGTGGCTTACTTGGAAAAGAGAGTTCAATTTTCCCTTTTAGAAGGATTTTGTAATAACAAATATCATTTAGTGGCGTGACAGTGTTGTATGTGATGATAAATTAATCTCTGTTTAGGGGGAAAGAAACAAAACATTACTGAGCGTTGCCTGAGCCGCTGAATGAGTAAGCTTTGACTTATTTGACTTATTGAATTTTTGTATTCACAAATAGTCATTTTGAAGTGATTATGAAAACGTATGCCTTGAAGGACACTTTTTGACATGAATATTTACATCCCTCGCGAAAATCAAGAAATTATTCATCGCTTCAAAAAGTAAACAAGGGCTACATCTTGATGTTGCTCATGCTTGAGAAATTTATCCAGTGTTCTGTGGCTTCCTGCATTACGTAAATAACATACTAAAACCAAGGCATTTAATAATGCAGGCGGTAGACCCTTTCTCTCAATTATTCATTTCAATTGTTCCTCTGTACAAGGTGTGGGTAAGGTCGTTAAAGATTTATTTTCTCAGAAGTCTGGAAAAAATAATATAATTTGAGCGTATTTTGATAGACCCAACATAATAACTTTTTTATTTGTTTATGCGGGATCGCTGGAAATCAAAGGAAATATGTAGATTCACCACCAGGAAAATTGCTTATTATTTTTGAACCCAAGTCTCACAGGTATAAGGTACAGAACAGATAAACAGATTCCTTTATTGATATATTCATTGCTTCTGTATTTTTCCCCACCGCAGAGCACAAGGCATTTGCATTAGTTTTGTTAGACAAGATTTACGGTGAAGTAACTATATTTAGGAGAAACTTGGTCCGATTGCTTTGCCTTAGTGAATGCTGTAATGTATCTGTGGAATTGATGTTGTGCTGTAGGTTATACTGATTAAATAGGCTGAGACAGCACTCAGCCACAGTTTTATTATTGTTCTTTTGAATTTCATGGGTTTAAGATTCAAAGCATTTCAATCTACTGTGTGTTTCCTGAAGTCACAGAGCATAGCATCACACATTTTGGCAAAAAATAGCTCTCAGATTTTGATGTCTTCATCTACGTTATGAGCATTCATTTAACAACAATTAACATCCTTGCATTAACCCAACATATGGTTTAAACCGCCATTAATGAAAAAGTCTAAATATGACCATATTATGAGTCAGATGTTCTAGTCAGACTAAATGTGTGTTTTGATTTGTAATATGGAAAAGAGAGAAAAAAAGTTTGTTTACCTGTTCTTTACAGAATTG
>JAUMHR010000227.1:149021-161349 GCA_032361145.1 Enteromius fasciolatus | reverse complement strand
TAAACTTAACAACTAATGTACTGACTATTAATAAGCAGCAAATTAAGAATTTATTAAGGGAAATGTCATAGTTAACAAGTGTTACCTATTCTAAAGTGTTACCTAATCCTTTTAATAATCCAACGACTGGGAAACATACAGGCAGGGTAAACCACATGAACAAAACCTTAATACCGGACACAGAGACAAAACTGAAGTGAACTAAACAGGGAAGGCAATTAACACAAATGAGCGAGACACACCTGAACACAATAGATAATTAACAGAGACAAGAGCAAACGGAAACAGAGCACATGGGGAATGAAAATAACAACAAAACGGTCCGGGGCGTTACAAAAAGAGAGATTATACTATTATGTCTGTGCTTTGCTTTTGCATGTGGTATTTCATATTTCTTATTTCAGTAACTTTTGACGGCATATAACTTGCAAAAATTCCTGTTAGGAATTTGCAGCTAAAAATCAGACAGCATGTGGTCATTCTAGTGATTTATTATTAATTCAAACAAAAAAGAAAATAAATACTTGTACCAAATATTTCTATAACCAAATATGGTCCCACTTTATATTAAGTGCCACTAATACCTGTGTACAGTATGTGTATGTAACCACAGTGTAAGTACACACCTGTAAATAGTATCTACAACTGTAATATTACTGTAACTACACACATGTAACAACCCTCAGAATGGTGTGTGTGTGTAAGTACAAATGTGTAACAGGACTAACAGCACTTTTTGGTAAATAAAGTGGTACACTTTATATTAAATAGACAATTGCTTTAGATTTAGCATGTAATTACTCTGATGTTGCACAGCAGCGGGCAGTAAATTAGGCTTTACATATAAATTGTGGTTGGTGTCCAGAATGTTACACTTTATATTAAGTTGGCAGTTCCTGAGGAGTTACCATGTATATACACTAGTATTACAGAGGTGCACCGACTCCACCCACTTTACATATCCCTAAACCTACCCAACTATACCCCCTGATCACCCCCTGTTCCATTTACTCTTATACATACTGCTGTTACAAAACGTAGCTATTTAATTCCTGTGTAATTACATGACTACTTAATGAAGTGAAAAAAGTGTTGTTACCAATGTCCTGTTACATATTTGTACACATAGCATTCTGAGGGATATTACAGCTGTAGATACTATGTAGCAATGCGTACTTACACTGTGGTTACATACTAGATACCTGTGTACTTCCATAGTAACTAGATGTGTATTAGGGACACTTAATATAAAGTGGGACCAGAAATATTTCTACCTGGTCTCGTGGCATAAATGTACCTGGGTGCACTTTTTAGCGAGATATGAAATATGTAACAATTAGTGCATATCACTGCACTTTCCAAAAGAAACAAACACTAGAGGCAGTAAAGCTTATTTTATTCCTCTTCACACAAATTTCAATTAATAAAGCATCATTTTTATACAATTACTTGAAGAATTTCATGTTATGATTTCAAAACAATGTTAATACGCTGGCAGATTTGAAAACTGATTCTTTTGAACTACATTACACAAACATAAATCTATATACTGTATAGGTTTTTATATACTGTATGGTAGGTTTGTTCAGTAGCTCGTGGAGTACAGAAATGTACTTGAGAAGTGAGATGCTCAATAAAACAGTTCAAATCTGCATGAAAGGAAGTTGAAATGGCACGGTTGCATCAACAAATGTTTTGCATTTGTCAACATTATTGGGTACAGTAAGTTTAGGGTTGGATTTGGTGTAAGGCATATTTCCAACACGACTACTGTCCCAAAATATTCCATGAACCATCGCAATATGTATATGAATCTAAGTAATAAAAGCACCTAAAATGTGTGCCTACTGTATATAAAAGTAATAAAAACCTTAAACCTGTGTTTTAGCGCAACTCCGTTAACATTTCTCTTTGAAACTGCAGCAAAACGTGCTGTAAGGTACGTAAAAATGGTGTTGCACAAAAAGTGCAGTTTTACATATTTTTATGAGACCAGGTTGAAATATTCAAGTTTAAACTTTTATTTGAAGAAGTCAGGTGTGACCTATTAATTACGTTTGAGGAGATTTCAGACCAGAGTGTAGCTTGACCTTGAAGGTCTGGTGGCCCTGCATTGCTCACCATGATGATTCTTCAGTTACAGGCAGGGCATTCTCTGACAGGAGATGACATCATGTTTCATCTGTACTGGACGGTCTCTTTGCTTCAATTGTGTTGGTGTGACTTGAGGCGAACCTTTGGCTTTGATAAAAACCATTTTGTCCAAAGTTCGTCTCTCTTTCCCATAGAGATTATATTGGATCAGTGTCAGCAGATAAATTGTTGGTGTATGACTGAAGTCAAGTAAGGTGAAATAGGAACATAAAAAGAAAACTGAGAAAAAATGGCCTTGTCTTTCTGACTCTCATTAGAAAAGTTACATGTGGTTGAGTGCACCAACAAAAGGTCAACAATGGCCAGTGTAAATGCAACCAAGAGTGAAATAATCTAATGTGGGGCAGTGCAGCATATTGTCAGTTTTTTTTTCCTTTTTATTTATTTATTTTTTTCCAGTCCTCATCTCTCAAAGGCTGTGCACAAAGGTTTGAGTGCAATGCCAAATCAATATATTGACTTTTGTTTAAAAATTGGTTGATGTTTCTTTGTGCTGACAGACCTTGATTGATTGGTTGACCAAAAGTACCAAAGCATTTCAGGTTTAATTTTGATCACTAAAGATATGAAAGTAGAAAGAATCATCAAAGGTGCATTTAAATTCACTTTTGTGTAAGGATTGCATTATTGCTTGTCAGATGATTTTTGGTAACATAAGCTATACCATTTATTAATTCTTCTTAGTAAATATTTTTTTAATTCATTTTCAATTTAGTATTCTAGCTTTGTATTTTATCCGTAAATGTTGAAAGTAACAAAAAAGTGAAATATAATTTATCAGCCACATAATCAGCTTTTTAAATATTAATATGTGATATTGTACTTGTATAGTCCAGGTTTAAGCATTAAAATGCATTTGATTTCTTTTTATCATGGCTAAAAAGCATGCATTTTGTACAAGAAGGTCTGGCCAGCAGGGTTTTTGCTTTATTTAATGTGAATCACAGTGTTCAGGAAGAAAACAAAAGTCAGCATGTGTTTTCTTATGAAGAACAGCTGGTGCAAAGGTATAGCTAATGATTTCAGTCACCCCAGACCTAGAATATTTAAATTATCTACTGCAGGCCCTTTTACTTCATCCTCCTGCTTCAATGTTTTGTGTCTCCTCTTAAGGCTAGTTTGTTTTTATATTAAAATAGCCCTATGTCATGTTAACAACTAAAGTAAGCCCATCATTGGTTGATTTCCAAGTACAGTAAAATGGCTATGAGGTGTTTTCAGATATTTCTATGTTTGGGTATTTTTTGCGGTTCTGTGTAGTTCTGCAGAAACTGCAGTTCCCCTTTAATCAAATGGAAACTTTGCAATGTCAGACTTTTCTCCTTAATGACTTCTACCATGACTGCATGAAGACTGATCTACCAAAAGTACGGATTTCAGATCCAAGGCTTATCCAGAGAGGGAAACTTGTTCAAGCAGTGTTAGACCCTCATGAAAGGTAATTGAGATTGTGCTGATCACAGCCAAAAGGAAGAGACTGGAGCTATTCAAGTCTACTGGAATTGAAGCTTGGCATTGGAGACAGTTGGAGGCAATACAAAGCATACTGGACTTCCCTCACTTAGCTACTAACTGGGAAACCATACGTGTGATATGTGCTGCAGTATGGATGGATGTACTGGTACTGTCACCTCACCTGCCTCATTCTGTGAGG
The DNA here is from genome assembly GCA_032361145.1 of Enteromius fasciolatus. Classification (NCBI taxonomy): domain Eukaryota; kingdom Metazoa; phylum Chordata; class Actinopteri; order Cypriniformes; family Cyprinidae; genus Enteromius; species Enteromius fasciolatus. The sequence continues at coordinate 157,541 of JAUMHR010000227.1, read as the reverse complement.
AAATCTGTCTGCCCAAGAAAGCGGTCATCAACAATAATAAGTCCTCTCTCCAGAGATTTGACAGGGCTCAGAAAAGCAAGGAAGTGGTCTACAAATCAGGAAGCGGAATGGAGGACAAGGAAACTAAATTGAACAAGGATGTAATGTCTGCAAAGAGGGATTGCAAGGAGCTGCTGGACCATGACTATACAAACAACAGCAGTGTGAACATCTCAAAAAATAGTCAGCAGGTAGTTCAGAGGCGAAACTGTTTCTTAAAAAGGAAAACACAAACGGATGTACATACAAAGACGCAAAAACAATTCAAATTTACCTAATGTACCATTATGGTGGTCAGACTTCATGTGCAATAGTTTGAGCAAAACCCTAAAGAGGGTAAATAATAGATAGTAATTACTTATTCCATCATACATCTGTTTGTTTTTATATGTGTTTCTCATGTTTGATGCTGTTAAGCAGTCTGTCACAATGATCTTTGATCGTGATGACAAAAACAATCTTATTCTGTATAAAGCAATACAGGTTTTTATTAGTTAAGTGTTTATTTTCACTTGCTGGAAATTCTTATTTTATTACTGTATAAACCTAATTAGCAGCATTTTGTTTCTATGGTAATGACCATATAACTCTTAAACTACAATACCACACTTGAAGTTGACATTGTGCTATAGCGTTGAGCACCTTAAAGACATTATATTTTTTGTGTCTTGTAAAAAAAAATAGCATCTGAAGTGTAAGCTTTTAACAAAAACTTAGTTACGTTTGGAATCAGTTACTAGGAAACAATAGAAATACTAGAAGAAGTAAATGTCTAGTTTTAAGAAACAGGTCGAATGGAAAGTAATCTAAATTAGTTTCTTTTCTCAGCGGATGTTAACAAAGGCTTGGCTGGGTCTTAGACTGGCAGCTAGTAGCCAGTTGAACTGTGTACAATCTCTTGACCACTGACATGAATAATTGGTTGGTATGATCAATACCATCTGTCCCTACAACTTGCAACATTTTATACACTTGAGTTGCACTGGAGTTCTTACAAAAGCAGAATACTTTGCAGTAATTGGTATAGTTTGAAAACCTACCTTTTAGGTACCTAGTGGGACACAAGGGTGACGATAGACTTGTCAGCTGATGCGCTCTATCCTTGAAAAGTGCTTGACCTGGTTGGCTCTAGAGTGTCACTGTGCCTTGAAGGATACAGCCAGAGGTTATAGTGCCCAGGACTCAGGCGTCAAGCCTTGTGGCAAAATTGAGGCTTTTGAGCAAATCACATCCACCAGCAGACAGTCAGAGACAGCAGAGTTTGACCTATGACACCACACTGAGAAACAGCTATAAATGTGTGCTATTTCATTTAAGAATTCTTCACTCACCCAGTGACATGAATCCACACCCTATGTTTTTTTATCGTTGTGGTTAAATAAGTACAATTAGCGTTTTCTCAAATAAGCTGTCAAAACGGTACTACATAACAGAATGTGATTACTTTGCTACATGTCTAATATAGTCAATGAGCTTTCCAAATAATTCATAACTTGGCTGTCTCTTGCAATTACAGAACAGTTGATGTTGATTTCCTTATGTAAAGTGATTTTACAATTTTACAATTAACGTGTCTTTTCTGCAATTTCTTGCAGACTGGATGTTTTCCCATTACTGCGCCAGCTATATGAGATGGAAATAATAAATAGCCATTTACCCTTACCTCCAAAGGTTTAGTATATGATTGGAAATGTTATAAAATATGTTTTTGAAAAAAGTGTATCACCAAGAACGCATTTATTTAATGTAACGTACAGTAAACAGTAATATTGTGAAATAATATTCCGATTTAAAATGTTTTGTATTTTAATGTAGTAATAAATGTAATTTCATCCTGTAATAGCAAAACTGGATTTTCATATGATGATTTGCTGCTTAAGAAACATTTTTTATTACCATTATTGTGAACATTTTTTGAAGTAAATATTTTCATTTATTTGAAATAGATGACAATTTAAACGTTTTACTGTCACTTTTTATCTATTAAATGCATCCTTGCTGTAAATAAGTATGATTTTAGTTTGCCTAAGAGGCTTAATAGATAAAGTATTCAAGTATTCAATAAATAGATAAAGTATTCAAGTGTATTTTTGTCACTTTATATTGATTAGACCAACATGTTAATAACACTGACTTTAAAAAGTAGAGGATTGTTGCCATCTCTGCCGTTGAGCTCAAATTATATCACACACATCTGTGAAGTGCAAAGTCTCACCTCAGCCATTGGCTTATCCAGCTCTTCCCCCACTACCCAGCATTTCACACGATGCAAATGCAAAGTGTGGGTCTTATATACTGTATAGGTAGATCATGGCTGGGGGCAAATAACATCCCAATCACAATCGCAACCTCACACACCATTTATCTCTCATCAAACAAACCGAATGTGCCCTAAATATGGAATAAAATGAGGGGAAAAGTGGTTGCTTATCGAGGAACTCCCAGGTGGCAGTGCTTAATGTATAATTATGGCGTGTGGCATGCGGCTTTCATTTTGAAGAGAGCACCAGTTTAATTACAGAGCTACCTCTGTTGATAGGAGTGTCTCGGCTTCTGCTGCCGTTGTCAGCTAAAAAACTCTGTGTGATCCCATGTTCACATACTCCACATGTCTCATTAACCTGCCGCCACTGCTTGTGTTTTTCCTTAGCAGAACTGCAAGACGTTAGTCTTCTAAAAGGCAGTAGAAGAGTGCCTTCAGCAGCCTTTGTGTTGGAATCGAATGTTTGAAGTCCCAGCTCTATATCTGATAGTCAACCACAGGACGAGATGCAGATGGTACACATGCAGTTGTGTGTAAAGGTATTCAATGATGAATCATCCATATCCATCTCATTATTGTCAAAATAGTAAAACGATGCTGGCAAAAATATCGTAAAGGTGGGTTGCATCATACGAGTATGCCATCTATAGAGCTACAGTAGCACCTGCCATCTGTGATATGTCGCTGAATGCCAGTTGTTGTTGTTTTCTGAGCACATATTAGCACTCGTTCGTTGAAGGGGTGGGTTTGTAGCCGTGAGTCAATTGCCCATAAGTCTATGTCAAATAGTCTGTATAATTTTAAATTGTAATATTTTGGCTAAAATTTTAATGCGTTTCTCACACTGACACATTCTGAAGACTTGGTTCCGCTTGTTCAGTTTGAAATCCTATATTTATAATTCCTCAAAAGATTTTTGTTTTGTCTTCATTGCAATTTAGCAGTTCAAATAATCATCCTCTTTTGTTGTAAGGAGAGCAGATTCTCTGACACTTTTCCTTAGATCTACTGTAAATTTAGTGTCATGTACAATATTTTTGAAAAATATCATTGTTAAAGTCATATTATTGCTCATAATAAGCAGTTTACATGAATAAAGTTATAATATTGAGGCATTGTTTGTTGATGTAGAATTGTAAGCAAATAACTTGAAAGGGACATTCTTTTAAGATGCGCTATATGAAAACCATTGCTATTTTCAAAACAAAGACATTGTAATACAAAGTGAAAACAATACTTTTGCATTTCAATCATATTGGACCTAATTGAAAAGAGTAAAAAAGAACTGCTGCTGATGCGATGACTTTAATCTTATATTGCTAGTACATACGACTCATGAAAGGCATATTCTCCTTTACATATACTTGTAATATTACACCTTTTGACTTTATGTATTTGATTAAACAATCACTTACTTAATTCTCAATGTTATGACTTCATTCTACTTTTATTCTATGTCATGTCATAGTTATATTGGTAAACCGTTGACTATATTCTCCTAAGAAACATAATGAGATTAGCCTCAAAACACTAAAACAACTTAATGATACAGCTTGATGCTCAATTTTGAATCCACACATTATTATTTCAGTTTATTCATGTTATAATTTTAGTCTTAAAATGTTAACCTTGTTGCTTTTAATGTTAATATTACTACTTTAAATCACCATTTGAATGTTACAGTTTTATTTCCAGAACATCATGGCTTCATTTTGTAAAATGACTATTATGAAATGATTCTTGCGACTTTATTTTAAATTTTGTGGCAGTAAAACTCAAACAGTCATACATTTTGTGTTTCCCAGAAGAGAGATTTGGAGGTGAGTAAATGATGACAAACATTTTGGGTGAACCATTCCTTTAAGTCTTTGTTATTATCATTTAGCACTGTCAATATAAAAAAGTTATGCAAAGATCAAAGCAGAAAGACAAGATGAACTATTTGAAATGCATTATTCAGTAGTGGTGGATACTGTTGAGACCACCTAGAGCAGATTTTTGAATAATTTCCCCCATAATGGCATTGGCTGTGCTTTTTGATGTGAAAGAAAGATAAATATTTCACATGCTGCTTCAGAACGCCGTCATTAATATCACTATGGCATCAAGAGTGACCTGTGGGAATGTGTTCTGAACAAAGCACTTCCTGTGGCATTCCGCTATTTGATTTCCTGCAGTAACCTTGGCAATCGGTTCTTAGGGCCAATTAATTCAGGTCACAGTTTCATCTTATTGGTCCATGCAGCAGAGTACCCAGCGCTGATGCAGCCTGAATACCAGCCAGGAAGAAATGATTCTCCGATCCCCTGGCTCCTATTGGCGCCTGCCTGACACCACTCCCGAACTGGGCAAGTCCTTGGTCTGAACCCAGTCTCAGCTGTCAGACCAGGGACCTTTCAACTTCCCTTTTAATTTACCCAGTGTGCCTCTTTCCTAGGAAAAAAAGTCAATCTTTCGTAAGCCATCTGTAAAGCTGTTCGTTTCTGTTTGCGTCTCATGGCGATAGGGTGTGAGAAGACGACGGCGTGTGTTTGTGTGCGTTTGCATGAAAAAGGGGAGGCTTGTGTTCTGTGAGCGACTTGCAGATTACAAATTAGGCCCACATCCTTTGCAGAGCTCGTGGGCCTTAGTGTGAGAAGCTCATTACCTATTCAGTTCACTATGGGACAACAAAGCTGGTCTGCTCAGAATAAGCTGAATATAGCCAGTGCACTAAGGGACGCTCGGCTTATTCAGGCCCTTGATTTCAGCTCCTCCAATAAAGTGGCAGCTTTGATGTCAGGTAGGTAGGCCTAATGGACAACTAATGAGCCATCACATGGTGGCCAGGCATTTTGAATACATGTCTGATCTTAGGATTAAAAGGCCTGCACGTCTCCATATTGAGATCTATGCGGCTTGAGTCGCTGTGAGATGAAAGATGAAAATGGCTGATTATTCGAATGATTTTTAAGGCTGCATCAAGCCATACATGTTTTAGCCGTGTAGTGTTGTTGGTGTGTGGTTTTTTTTACACATTTCCACAGTAGATTACTTGATGCATCGGTAAGACAGGAAAGGATTCTGGAGTACAAGCTTCCATGTATGTTGCATAATATTCAAGGTCATTTATAGAGCAGCGTAGCAATGCCCTTCAGTCTTTCATAAACACTGTAATTTTCCAACCGTTTATGTGCCAGTCTTCCCAAAGTCCTACATTTTTGAGCTTTACAAAGAGTCCATATTGGTGCTTGATGTATTCTTTTCAAATATATATATATATATATATATATATATAGCTTTGTATGGCAACTGAATAGTTTGTGAGTGGCATGATTGCTTTCACTCTAACTGTTAATGTACCGGAGCCCATTTACCCCGAAGACCATCATTTGTAGGCGAGCGAGAGTTGAGAGTTGAGTGTATTATAATGCGATACAAATTTGTGAATTAGAGTCGATTTAAAGCTGCTTGCCTGTCGCCACTCTCTGTTGTGCTATTTTGAAAGGTTATAGGGTTTATAGCACGAACCAGGCGTGTTTTGTAACCTTTAGTCATGATGTGCCAAGCCCCTCTAGGCTGATTGCTGATGCATTAGTGCTCTCGCTTTGACTTCATCATGCAGTGTTTAGAACAGGACACACTCACAGTTCCCTTTAAAAGCAGTTGTGACCCCTGCTTGCTATGTGCTGCTGGCTTTTCAGCTTGGTCCAACACAATAAATGTGTTTCTATTGTTACAAATCAAAAGAGCTCATATGAAAAGGTTGTGTAAAATTTTTAGCAATGTTAGGAAGCACTCCTGCCATAAGACTGTTTTCTTAATGTGCTGTATGTGTGCACAAGGACTGCATTTATTCCGTACATAAGATAGTAAAACAATAATGTTGTGAAACCATGATTTTTTTTTTTCAAGGAAGCTCACAAGAACAGCATTTTTTGTGACATTATGTATTCTTGTAAATGCATTCTTGTCAAATAAAAGTATTAATTTCTTTAAAAAGTAATATTAATCGTACTAATGCCAGATTTTGATTTATTATATATTCCGGAGCCCCACACATGACATGCAGACAAATTGACGACAACAACCTTTTTTGCTTTGTTTTCCTTGTTTTAGTTTAATTTTGTCCAGGAATTAAGAATTTGTTCTCGTGACCTTGTCTCACCATTAATTTGTTCTCTTGTTTTAGGAAATCATGGTCACATTGTACTAATTTGTTCCCTCGTTTTAATTAAATCAAGACGAAGGGACAAATTAGTACAATATGCATGATTTACTAACACAAGAGAATTCATTCTTAATTCTCAAGAATGTAATCTTCCTAAGTATATGTAATATATGTACTATACTGTATATTTATAGGCCCTATATTTATTTATTTATTGCTTCATGCAGTGCCACTTTCATGGCAATAACAATCACTGATGAGTCATATTAGGGTGAAAATCAATTGTCTGAGCCTCATTGCAATTGGCATTGGTGTGCCGTCGACTCATTAATATGGAGCCCATGAGAAGAAAACAGCCAACTTCCTCCTCAGTGATGTCCCAGTGAGCCCCTCTTCCTCTTCATTGATGCTAAATGTTAAAAATTAATATTAATGCAAGGAAAATATTTTGTCCTAGAAGAGGGCAAGCCAGGAAAAATGCTGAAAGCGCTAATGCACCACATTGTTAGTGGTGAACTATGTCAAAAGTGATAAACGTTACATTGAAATTCAAACACAGGCATTAATGTGTTTTTATTAGTACTGTCAAATGATAAATTATTAATTGCATCCCAAAATAAATGTTTTTGTTTACATAATATACGTGCATGTGTTGTGTACATTTATTATGTGTGTATATATACAGTATATACACATACAGTATTTATTTACATGTATGTATTTATAGTCATAAATGTATATATGTAAATACATTAAACATATTTTGTTTAAATATATACATTAATGTAAACACACATATATCATGTCATAAAAAAACTTATTTTGGATGCATTTTATCATGATTAATCGTTTGACACCTTAAAAAAAAAGTCCTTATCTCCCATTAGTACTTTACAGAGTCTGTAGGCATCAGTTCAGGCCTGAGATGAACCTGATTGCCATTATATGATTGAGATGGCGATTCTGAAGAAGCAACTTGTGTATTAACTGATCCGTTGAAGAGGCGCAAATCTGTGAAAACGCTTTGCTGCTTTGCCTTTGTGAATCTGGCAACAGTGTGCTGGTGTTAGAGCTGTACTGTGTGAATATAGATGAGTCTCTGATCCCATTATCTAACCAGTTTAACTTGGAAATCCCCTTGGCTAAGTAATCGCTTTTGAAAAGCCTTTAAATATGAATGAGCTGTTTGTCTTGCTGTAGGGGTTACAGTGGGGTAGATGAAATGATAATCAATGTTTTAATGGTGAAAAGCAATGCTGAAATTAGTAATGATAAAGAATTGATGAGTAGAACTGTTGCAAAAAGGAAAATGTATGAGTGTGATATTGTAAAATAGAAAAATCCAATTGATCAAAAGTGTGGCTTGGTTTGTCGTGTGTGTGTGCATGTTTGTGTGGTTTACGAGGACACAAATTTGCATAACATGACATGGGTATTACATAGGTATTACAATTTATTACACGGCTCTCTGGAATGCTTGATTCTGATTGGTCAGTTGAGACATTTGCAGGTTCGTTCTTTTCAAATAACAACTGCTCCAAAGTAATAACGCATAGCCGGTACTACTTGTATGTTTAAAATCCCTCCGCACCAACAAAGATTACAGTTTGGCGCCATCTTGTGACAAACACTGGACAACCACAATTAACAATGGAACAACTTGTAAATAAATAAAATACATCCGTTATTATATATTCATATGTAGATATTATAAATTGTCTTACTAACTGTAACGGAGACTCAGACTCGTGATGATCCATAAGCAGCACTTTATTGAGACAGGTCAGACAGGCAATGGTCAAAATCACAGGCATACAGGTGTGTAGAGGATCAGACAATACCGTTGTCGATGAACAGGCAGAGTCGGGGCAGGCAGCGAGAATCAAAGTCGAAATATACAGTCCAAACAAAACCAGGAAAACACACGGGAAAACGCTCAGAATTGACTGACTAAGGCAAATCAAGACTTCGCGCTGTGTATAGTAAAGTCTGGTGCTGCGTCCGAAATCGCTTACTTCCCTACTATATAGTATGCGAAAAACAGCATGCGAGGCGAGTAGTATGTCCG
>JAUMHR010000227.1:112657-138661 GCA_032361145.1 Enteromius fasciolatus | reverse complement strand
CGGAAGTAGTAGGTCATCCGGGTACTTCTCGCCTACTGAATTTCGAATGCTATGAATTCGGACATACTACTCGCCTCACATGCTGTTTTTCGCCTACTATATAGTAGGGTAGTAGGCGATTTCGGACGCAGCTCCAGTGAAGTTCTGCACAATCACTAGTTAATTTGAATCAGGTGTGTTTGCACACATGGAAACCTTGCAGGATGAGGGCCAAGGTTCCCCACCCCTGATGTGTGTGTATATATATATATATATATAAAATTGTATTTATTCATTTATGAATTAAGATCTTTATTGACACTACCTGGGAAACGTAAAAAAATAATTAAATAAAATGAAATTATATTTTTATTGAATTTATATCCTCTCTGTATGCATACAGCAGCTGAGAGATGGTTCAGTGAGAAGCCGCTGTGATTTTAGCCAACCTTTGCACATTTCTGATCTTGCTTGAGAGTGCAATCCATCTTGTCAAATTACTATAATGTTGAAAGAATAGTCCCAATCATTTTTCAGCCCACTCCATTGTCACTTTTGGGTTTTTATAAAAGGCTGTTGGCCTACAGTAGCAAGAAATGAACATAACAGTTTTGATTCAAACAGAGAAGACAGAATAAGATCTCACAGGATCATTCGATCCCTGTCAATACAAAAGCCTCAGGTGCTCTTGTTCTTTTAGTGTGCGATTCTTCTTCTCTGTACAGGGTATATCTGCCGTCTATTCTTTTGCTGCTGGGAGAATGTAGTCACCTCTTTTGCTTTTCTCTTCTTTTCAGATTATACCAAGCGTGTGGCATATGTTGCCAGAGTATTTTACTGACATGCAGAAAGTTTAGGTCAACTAATCAACCCCTCCATACTGTATGCTCGCTGGACTAGCGGGAGAGATGCGTCACCCCGATTGGCGTGGAGGATAATGCCGGCTGTGAAAGGCCAGTCTTTAATTTCCAGCTCTTCTATCGGCTCTTTTGTCCTCTCGAGAGGGGGCATTGGCAGCTGTTTTCTAGGAGCTTTGGCACATGTCCTACATGCTCTGGATTGAGAGGAGTGACCTGGGTCAGTCGATGAGTATACCAGCTCAAGACTGGCCTCTCTAAAGGCCACTTTCCTCAGACAGCCAAGCTTGAGGGAGTCGCAGCTATCACAGAATCAGGCGTGGTTATGATATCATATTTCTGCCTTTAGCCCAATTACTTTGTGGTGGCTTCCTCCCGGTGCCACAATGAATCTGGGCAGCCGGCGGTAAACACAAAACAGTGTGTCATTTCTCATTTGCAGGGCTGATTAGGGTTATATTGTGGGGACTACATACAGATGAGGCAGCGTTCGTCAGATTTGTAATGGTAGGTAAGAAATGGAAGGGCTAATCAACCTTGTGACTGACAGTAATGATCGACCTCAAGTTCTGTTGGAGTGTAAACAAAGTGGAAATTCCCCTGTGATGCTTCTCTTAATGATGTGCCTGAGCATTTAGCCTCGCTAGAATAACTTCTCACTTCTTTGCATTACTACAGATGAGTACATATCTGTATAACTTGTTTGTCTGATACATTAAATAATGTCTTCACTGTAGAAGATAGATCTGGCCTGGTAGAGTCATGTTTGGTTGGTTGGTTGGTTTTAATTGTCAGATAGAAATAATATACCTACATATCATCAAAAAGATGGATCATCCAATCAGAAAAGTTGCTGTTACTATGGAAATGGGATTAGTGCCGACTCCAGTTGATCTTCCCACTCTCTCAACTTTTTTTCTATACATGAATATTTTCAGCATTGTGTGCCATTCACAATGAATTGGAGGTATAACTGTAATTCAATTGGTAATGTTATAGAGTGAAATTAATTGAAATTTGAACCAGTACATAAAGTTTGATATTTATTAATTATACTTTTTTGTACCAGAATAGTAGAACACTTACTTTTCCAGAATGTTCATGTCATTTCAGTAGTGTGTGGCCAATTCAAATTCTATTCAAATGTTACAAAATCAAAATAAGACAATTTTTTTAGTTCTGAATTTGCATCTTTTGAAATGCATGCATTGTTTTGGAAACGAACTAGCTACACATGACTGTTACATGCATGTGGTGGAGGAATATCTTATGCTATTTAACTGATTTGAGATCTCCAAGATGAAAATGACACCTATTGACTAATTTACTATTTTTTGTTCACCGAAATGTTCCTTTTTTTGATCTTTGAATCACATCTTATGCCACACTCCGAGGTTCCTTTAGCCATTTATGCACATGCGCACTTTTCAAAAACAGCGTTTAGAATGGACGCCCAAAAATACATAATTAATACGACTTTTATATTTAGATAGAATGGAAAATAAAAACAGTTAGTTTTCTTTGTGTGGCCAAGAGCATATTTATTAAAGCCCATACATCTTATTAACAAGAAACTATGCTTCTAACTACAGGTCCAAAGCTGTATTTCCAACCACGTATGTTTGTGACGTTGACTGTGAACGTTCACTTAAACTATGCTTTCAGGAAACACAGAATCGTTAAACTGTGCTGGTAACAATGGAACTTGCGACCATTGTATAGGCTAACCATGCTTTTAGGAAACGCACCCCTGGTTCTAATTCTCTTGCGTTGTTCATTTATTTAGTTAGTTATTTTATTTTTAATGTATGTATATACTTTATTTACTCACAATTCAGGATTTTCCCCCCCGAGGGATTTGAGATGGACCTCTAAGGGTCCATAAACAGCAGTTTGCACAATTCTGGCATATGTAATGTTGCCTGCGAGACAAGTTATCTCATTACGCTGTGCAGTTCATTTTTGGCACTGGATTTCAAACCTGGCTACAGTTTAGCAACTGATTGAATTAGTATTGGCTACGTTATATGGGTACATTTCCTGGCAGACAATCTTTTCCTTCCTTCCATACTCTTTGGACCCATTGTTTTGCAACTTGTAAATCTATAACCCTATTCTCTATTGTAATGAACTCTGACTTCCTGCAACTCTGACTTCACACTGCCGGATCCTTCTCCCGAAGAATCTCAAGAGTTATAAGAGGAGTACAGAGAAGAGCATGCACTTAACATGAATAGTCTTCACATAAGAGAAATCTGATCTAAGTTTGTTGCACAAGTTTTATGCAGGTGCAAGGTCTTCCCTTGCCGAGGCACTTTGCAAGGCCAGGGCAGTACATAGCTCTGTGAGTCAGACAATAGATCAAACAAAGAGTCACCTCTGCTTCTTTAGTCCTTTGATTTGTATCCTCATTCACATCACACATGGGCTTCTCAGTTCTTTGTTAATACCACAATTCCCAGTGTTCTTCACTTTCAAATGAGTCTGACCTTCCAGCACAGAGGCACTTCTCCTCTAGCCTACTGTGCACCCCAGGCATCCCTGCACCTCATGCAGATGGGCTGTAAGGCTGCATGCAGGTAGGCTCTGTGCTGGCTTCAGGTCGATCCGATTACTCTCCTGTGGTGAGGATAATGGCCTTGCCTGAAGGTGTGGATCTTTAGGAGAGGCCATTATATGCCTGACAAGTCCTCCTTGGTCTTCTGCACAAGGCCAAAGTGTCTAGGCCAGAAAGGTAGCCGGGCACAGCAGCACATCAGTATATAACATGCACTTAAAATGACAATATCCTGCACTGCTGATGGTAAATAATGCGACATTGTTTTTTATTGAGGATAGGGTGTTGCAGAGATAGAGCCAGCTATTCAGTTTAATATAGTGTGTCCTCCTCTTGCCAGACTTAAAGGGCTAGTTCGCCCAAAAATAAAAGTTCTATCGTTGTGTACTCACTCATGCTATTCTAAAGCCTTTTGATTTTTTTCTTAAGTGGAAAACATAAGGCTGTTATTACCGTTACAGTGAAAGCAATTTGGAAGTAAGGGGGTTGATCTTTGAAGATAACTGAAAAACAATACAAGTTGTTCATAAAACTTGTTTACTGTACTGTAAGTTTTCTGAAGCAATACAGTGAAATTGTCCAAAATGTTTTCCTCTCAGTTTGGTGTATTAATGAATTAAACCTCATTTTAACCTCATTTGACAACCATCATCTTAAAGCGCACCTACTATGGATGTTTTAAAATGACCTGTTCAGTGTGTAACCTAGCTCTTAGTGAATAAAATCATCCTGCAAAGTTACGTCTGTGTGTAAAGATATTGTCTCTCAAAAGAAAGTTTAACTCACCATTGAAATAAAACCATTGATCCCTAGCCCTTTGATGTTGACCTCAACATGAAACATTAGCATATTGCCCGCCCACTTGGTCTGAATGTAAATGCAAATTCATTCTTTGCCACTAGGTGGGTAAACTAGTTGTTTCCTCGTAAACTATGTACTACGTTCAGCTGTTTTGAAACAATGTGAGGGCGATTGATATACCGTACATCAGAATTACAATTTTTGTGTCAATGTCTCTTTAAGACATCCTTTACGGTGTTGCTAGTGCCCAGCCCTTATTTGCACCTCTATGCCATGATGTGTTCCACAATTAGCATCCAAATTAAGAGTATAAAGAAAGAAACCTGGCCTGGAGATTTGTCCCTGTCCCAAAATGCACTCCCACAAAGGGCACAGCAGGGTTATATCTCAGTACTGACAGTCCAAGAGCATTTTTGCTGCAGTTTAGTGTATGGCTATATTATTAAGCACAGAGGTTGCTTCTGATATCATTTTTTTAATTAGTAATAATAATAAGCTTTTAATCTTTTACATTCTTATCTTAAAGATAATTATTTTTTAAGTCCTTTTTTCTTCTCTGGAAATTTCACTTTGCCCTCCAGCCATTGCTTGGTGGGTATGAGATACAGAACTGGTCCCAGAGGTTGGCCTGAATGAACAGTGGGTCACAATGAGCCCTTTCCCCGCTGCTGGAGCAGCTGCGGTCCTTTTGATAGAATGAGGTCAATTCAGGAATGGAGATGGCTGGAACTGATTGAGGGGCCTACTCAAAGGAATAAGGTACAAACTGTTTTGTATCGGTGGAAAAGAGTAGCACCCTTCCCCTCTTTTTCCCTCCCCTCCTCCCTCTCTTATTTCTTTGCATGTCAGTGTCAGGAATAAATCATTTAAATTGTTCTCTGATTCCCCCTTCCACCATTTGGCAAAATGATAATTGAAACATTAATAGGACGTTAATAGGATGTGTGTCCCGGTAACCTTTGAGATAAATCTCTGTATAATGGGAAGAATTCACCCTGACCAACAGGAATCCAGAGTAATTAAATATGAGGTGACGAGGCTCATTTAGGCGTGCCTTATAATTCATTTGTAGCTCAGAGCAGTATGCGCTGCCATTGGAACAGATTTAGCAGTCGAAGGAAGAACGCATTGGTTGGTCATTACGCTGAGTTTGTTTGCAGAACTAATGATGAGGCCTGCAAGCCTTTTTGAATTAGATGCTTGACTTTTAAGCCTCAGGTTAAGTGTAATGTCCTTTGAGTGACCCTGACTCTGAACGCCATTAAAACATCATAATTTAGAGTAGTACAGTCACTATAGCCAGTCAGTTGCATTCGAGTTTTGCAATGGGGCACCCCTCTCTCAGCATTATTTGGGATCTTTTGTCAGTTGTTGTTTTAGCAGATAAGTAGCATTGAATTGCACTGGGTATGAATCCAAGCAATGACATACTTGGCCAGTCACGCGCATCATCCACTTCAGCAAATTAGAACGATCAGCCATTTGAAATTGACACTCCTAAGTTGGATGATTCCCAAACGGCTGCTTTATTTGGCAGCACTAGGTTTCTGCTGTCGTTTTTAATTTTTGCAATTAGCCAGAATCAGGATGTCTAAAAACAATGTCGCGGAATGATTCCGTACCGAGGCCTTCTTCAGATTGGACCGCAGCGAAAACTAATTTTCATTTGATTCTCATCGCTGCAGCTGCCATTGCCACGCACATTAGCATATTACTTTCAAGGAAAATTAACAGTAAATATTCACATCACATTATAGATTTTAATGAATTATGGCAAGACAAAAGATCGCTTAAGAAAGGATAATTGCTGTATGCTGAACTCGGGTTGTGCTCATTACTTTTCAACAATGCCGTCTCGCTCTCTTCCTCTCCAGTTGAGGCGGATCTATTCCATTATGAGCCATTTGATGGCAAATTAAAAAGAGTGTGATGGAAACATGCAGAACTGATGAATTTAGACAAGGAGACAAAGTGGAGAACATTTAATAGTTTAATAATAAGCTGCAGTATACATTCAGTGATAATTCCGTTTTTCATGTTGCCAGAAGCTGTTTGGTGAGACCAGCAAAAACATTCAGCTACTAGATCTATATCTTTTTCACACGTTGCTGCTGCTTGTACTTCCCACATTATAAAACAAGTATTGCAAAGAAACTGATTTTGCAATTTCTCTCCGGTTCCCCACTATGGCAATTCCACCAAATCTGTTTTTTTTCTTCTTCTTACAGAAAAGAAACAAACTTATTTGGTTGGGCTTGGTACAACGTTCCTAAATGATCTGGAAAAATGGAGAGCTGTGCTTGATGATAGATAGCAAAGCAAGTCTGTCTCAGAGCATCTGGGTTTGCTTTACATTTAACTTATATCCATTAAGGGCCTCTCAAACACTTCAGAAATGAGTGGAACTGCCTTGAGTGACTTGAAATGGTAGTGTTACTCTTACCCATACTTGAGTATTAAGATTAAACAACAACCTGTTATCTTGAAAGTTTAATGTTTGTCGCAGTTTTTTGGTTTCTTTTGCTATCTCACTCTAAGCTCATTGTACTGACACACTACTGTTGGTGTTGATTTTTTTTTTTCTTTTTTGTAATTTTTTTTTGTCTTTTTTGCTTTTTTTTTTTTGCCCACACAGAAACTTGATGGCACAAGAACTGACCAATAAGAAACTCTTTTACAACAAGGTAGACTGCAATCAACAGTTGCCAGGGGTAACACAGTGAACAAAAATTCAAGATCAATAAAAAAAATAAAAAATAAAAAAAAAGAATAACAGAGTCAATAAAAAGGGGACAAATAAAGAAAAAAAGCCAGTTAATTTCAAGTATAACTTACTGATAAAATAACTACACAGCATTAAATATTCTCATTATACATTTTAAATTATTTATAAAATATATTTTGGCATATATGTTTTTTTTTCCTTTTTGTGTTTGTGTACAAACGCTACTGTAGCTTTAGTTGAACACCAATGTTTATTTTTTCAGTTTTTACTTCCGCAACAAAACATTAAAGGGATTGTCACATAACAACAGATTATTAAAAATGATAGTAGTAAACCCTAAACAGAGTTTCACATAGCAAGACGTAAGTGACGACCCCTTCTATCCTAGCCCCATAGTCAAAATCCAAAAAAGTACAAGACCAGAGCACGAAGTTCTAGTAAACTGCGCTCCACTGGCTACAATCAGGAAAGGGCACAGGAGATTTCAAAAGCAACAAGTCTGATGTTTTTTTTCTCTTCTTTTTATCCGTATATATATATTTATATCTGGCTGTAAGTCTGGGGGATCGGTCTCTCCCTATTCCAGTTTTTCGGTAAGCTTGAGCTGATAGCGCAACTTCATTTAGCTCCATCTGTGATAAAAAATAAGCACTGTAACAACCTCATGGTTTGCTGACACTGGAATGTCTTGAGGGAAACAGAGAAGGGTTGTCTTATCAGACCAGTGAGAAGCCACTGAAATGAAATGAGATCTGCAGAAGTGTTCCTGTGCGCAATCGGACTGTCGGACTGCTCGTGTTAGATGGGAAGTGTCTCGTCATCCGTAGCGTCAGAGAGACCCACGTCCTCTTCGGGAACAGTGAGCGGTTTGGCAGCTGAAGCAAAAACTGCATACCAAAGAAGGCATTAGAAGAAAGTTAGAAGTCTCTTTAGAGTCTACAAGGCATGACTGTACTTGGGAGTCACCAGCAGTGCACTGGAAGGTCTTTCTCCTCTTAAGGGTAAGACGTGAGGGCAGGGTGGAGCGCGTTACGCAGCACACAGTAACCAGCCTGTCCCGGCGGACAAACGATTGCGACGGACGTACAAGCGTTGCTGTTACTATCAAGCCACGATGACAGTCTGAGCTTGCAGACACATTTTCAGCCTCGTTTGTTGTCTCTAGAGAATACGTTGTGCTGCGCATGTGTCTCCCTTCTCCAGGCCCGTTCGGCTCGACGCTTGCAAAAGCACACAAATACACACACGCACACGTCGACACACACTCGTAGTAGTGTATGCGCTCTGTGTACTGACGGGAGCCGGTTAAAGCACGATGTCCTTCAGCCGCTTGCTGCCGGGGGACTCCTTCTCACGGCCGTCCTGCAGGAGCGTGTTGATCTCCCGCATGGCCGGCTCACTGTCCTTCCCCTCCGGCTGCCGCAGCAGGCTGTGGTTGGCTATGCGCTCTGCGTCCCGGCATTTCAGCGTGTTGTAGGTGGAGGGTGGTTTGGACTGGGGGCTCTTCAGGTGCACCGGGGAGGTGATGGGGCTCACGGCTTCCCGGCCGTTTCCAGCCTCGCGAACGGTGCCGTTGGTCTTTGGGCTGCAGACGGCCGGCTCCGCCGTTTGCCGCCTGCCCCTCTGTTCGAGCCGTTCCTCATCCGCCCCGTCTTTGCCAAAGGTGGCAAAAGTCCTTTTGATGGTGCCACAGTCCTCATAGTGAGGTACGTCCACGGTGGTGGCTTCGATGGAGAGAGCTATGACATTGCGGCCGTGTTCGGGAGACTTCGCTCTCGCTGGCATCGGCACCCGGGGCATCCAGCAGCGGTCCGAGTGGCCCAGGATACGACATTCATCTTGGCAGTGGAAACCCTCGGACTGATCTGAAAGCGAGAGAGAGAGTAAGAGTCAGATTTGTTGTCTAAATTGTGCCGTTTGCACAGCTTCTGCTTATTTGCGGTTTCCTTCATGGATTTCAGGCACAGTTTGTTTTGGAGCTTTCATCTTTTCAGTACATGTCAGAGAGAAAAAAAAAAAAAAAAAAAAAAGACTGTGGCTCCATTTTTTCGCAAGCTGGCTCTACTGCTTCAACAGGTTTTAATGCTAGAATGTTCAAGGGCTTTTTAATAAAGCATTTAAAGGGTGCGTTGCTAAATCAAAAGTGGATACCCATCTTGTGAGTAATTGTTTCACTCTGTTGCCAGGCTTGATGAAAGGAGGGTTTAGATGGTGCAATCAGAGATTTCACAGTAAGGGACATGGGCAAAGTAGCCTAATTGTTAAATGCTGAACGTTGAGCTGGCAGTTATAAATATGTAATGATGTTTTAAAGCTGTTGTGGAGTTAAAAAAAAAAAAAAAAAGAAAGATTTGTCTGAACCAGTATTAATACAGATCTGTCCTTTGTTGTGTCGGAGGGAAGGGCTTTCAAGCTGCTTTTTGTATCATTATAACAACAAAAAAGCCAGGCTTTCGCTCGCTCAAGTTGAGGAGCTGTCTGCCTCTTTCTCTTCGCTTTTATTTAAAAGAGATGCATCTGTAATAATCAAGGCAGCTCTCTTTTTATTAGCAGTCAGCCCAAAACAGCTTTCTGTGTGAGTCCTTTTGACTCCATACATATTTCATTATTGGCCATCTGGATAGACGAGCACGACAAGGGCACTCTCACTGCTTAAATGTTTGCTAATATACACAAATGGCATTTGCATAACAAAATCACTTCTTCAGATTGCTATTTTCACATGCACCACTCAAATATAAAAAAAATAAGAGCAATTATAAGAATAATGATGCATTCACTGTTAAATTAAAATTCAGATCAAGAGCGATAATACTAATTTTTTCTTTGTTATTGCTGATAAACAGTATCACACAGACGGTGTAGTTTTAGGCATTTGAATTCATATTTGAATGTAGGCAACACAACATTTAAATATGTATCGAAAAGTTAATTTGCAAAAATAGATAGCAATTATCAAAAATCATGTTTTTTCATTGTGGATTCTAATCTAAATCTAAAACAAAAAAACTAAAAAATAAAAATAAAAAATATGATTTTCAAAAATGTAAAAACAATTGAGTTATGTTTTTGCAAATAAACTCTTCATATGAAAATCTCATTATAATAAATGTAAAAAAAAACCTGAATATTTATATGAAGCCTTTAATTAACAGAAAGTTCATTTCTGAACTGTTTCTCAATTGTTTATTTGAAATATGAATCTTAAAATAAAATGTTGCTAGTGTTACTTTTGATCTGTTTACTAAATAGATTTCTTTTCGTTTTTTAAACAATAAGCAGAAAAACTGTTTTCAACATTTCTAAATAAAGAATAAATTGTGTCTTATATACTGTATATGTCATAATGTGTCAATAATTGTTACTATACTATATATGCGTATTCCTTAAGCATGACATTCCAAAGACACATTGATGAATGCTGATGAAGAACATGCAGTATTTATAAAGCCAGTGGACACCTGTTATTGTTGATTAATTGTTGGCAAATGATTTGTTGCATGACAGGTTCTCACCCCGTCAATAAAAATAGTTGGAGAATCTACCAGACAGATGTTTGTTGACAGGTTTTGTCAGCTTCCCTATTGGTAAATCAGCCCAGGGGTTGAGACCTTGCTACTCAATCGTAGCCCTCAGTGACAGCAAGAGATTGTGGGAATGATTCACACATTTACATCTGGCACTCCGAGCTTGACGGATCATCCAATTAAAATCACTAATTATCTGCTTTTCCTGCTCTTCCAGGACTCCGAGGGACAACACAGCTTTGGGCCCTGAATCAATATTTAAAGATTGGAGTGTTGCTTTCCAAGATCTCTGCTGCCAAATCTGTCACTCTTTTAAAATGTGATCTGATGAGATTGACAGATTACTGACTGAAGTCTGGGGACACTTCAGATCTCCTGCGGCACATGTGAGAAGATGAGAGCTCCTGTGTGTTTTTGTATTTGTGTCTCGGTGCATTACAAGAGAGAGGTTCGACCCACATATATAGACGGCAACATCCACACCCCAATACATGCATGCTTCCACATACTAAAACCCAGGCGAGCAGCAGGGAGAATGGAGAAATTAAATTGAAAAAGTAAAAAATAAATTGGAAAGTAAAGCTCTGGATCGACTACGGTATCTCAAGTGGCTCAAATTTAGCCCATAATTACCAAGCCTTGTGAACACACACACACACACGAGTCCACATCTTGAAAGGGCTTTTCATCACCAAAAGTCAATGTTATCACCATAGCAACAAGGGTGAGTCTCACTATTATCCACATATACAGCGAGCGACTGCCGAGGACACCACACCTGCCAAGGCGCAGTCTGCCTACCCAGAATTCCTGCTTTCATTTCATAAGAATCTGCTTTTCTACAGAAGCATGGATTTATCTGCATCCTGTGAATCAATAGGAGGCACTTTAACAAGATTCAAATCGTGTTCACCTCTTGAATGGGCAACGCTCAAATAAAGAACGCATTTTCCAATTCCCGCTCCTTACGACGAGAGGGACACGTACATACATTGAATGTTGTCGTCTTTTTCAGTCGCGATCATTTAGGGGGTCTCCCGTGGTGTGATTCTCTTGCAAATTACATCGGCGTGAAAGCAGAACGCCATTACCAGCTCTCTCTCGCATCCTGTCAGTGGTTTATCCACAAAACTCACAGATGTTTCTCTCAAAGGTCTGTGCTAACCACATAACAAATTTCAGTATGACATGACAGCCTGTCGACCCCTGACAAAACAAGAATCTCTTTCTATCTTCTTTGTCCTACGAGAGATAGAAATATGATGCCAACAAATGAAGCAATTAAAGCTTCAATGCAGCTGATCTTTGAGTTGTGCAGAAGAGAGCAGTGAAAGGCAGACGGCCCTCCTACGGAGAATGTCTATTGAAAGTCATCAGGAAAATACGCTTGCCAATCAGTTCCGGGAAAAAGACTTAAAATACAGTCCAGAGCACTATGTCAGAGGGAACATTTGCTGTCTAGGATTTAAAGCCTACTAATTATGGTCTTGGCTTTGGCTGTAGGCGGAAGCTTCAATGTTTTCTCACTCTTCCACATTTGTAAGTAAAACGCAGAGTTTATGAAAAATGTCACAGGGATGAAAGTCCCACAGTAGTGCTGACGTATCCGGAATGTTGGGGTTTCATTTTTGCACCAAGAGGAAGAAAGAATGCATGAGGTGTTTTAAATGTGTGTATTGCAATCTGCATTCCGCAAGGCTGAAAAATTATGCATAATGCCACTTGTGATGCAAAAAAAAAAACACCTAAGCTGTCATCTCGCAGCAGAACAGCATCAGTTTACTTCATGATAGAGGAGCCTAATCAGATCTGCCCCCAAATGAGGCCTTAGTTGGTTTAGTTAGCCCAGGTGAGCAGAGGTCAGAGGTCACGGCGAGTTTGAAGGTAAACATGGCGGGTAAAAGATTGCACTTTGCTCTCAAGCCATAATAGGGTTGAGCTCCATTCAGAACTGAATTGAGACTTCCAATTCACCTGCTCCAGTTCAACTAATACAGCAAACAGGATGTCATTTAAGTGGAAATTCTTTAAAAAATTTATAACTAACTTTACTAGAAAACAAGTTGGGACAGATAGAAGGATGGGATTTCCAAGAATGCATTACCTTGAATAGCAGAAAATCAATATGTTCCACTTCCTGTCGCTCTAATCATTATAATTCAGCTTCCTGAACTCTAAATTTCGTACAACACTGCTCCATAAATAGGGGTTTTAATTCATTAAAAATGTCTGTTATCGTAAATATGGATAGATGAGCTCAATTTGTGGGTGGGCTGAGTGTTGCATACCCCAAACAAAAGGAATGGCTTTTAATTTGGAAAAAAAATTCAGAACATCTTTTGTGTCACTGCCAGACTTTCATCTTGTTTGGAAGCTATTATGCTTCTCCTTGGAAAACACACTTTCTTTTCTCTCAAAAAAATACAGGCACGAGTGCTGGAGGTCTGCAGTCTTGATGTAATGCAGGAGAGGGCCAGAGAAAATGCTGCTAATGTACCTGTTTAAATAGGCTCGGGCTCAGAGAGTATATGAGGGAGAGTGGGCACAGTCACATCCTCTCAAACACACTCTGCGACTGGGGATGTAATTGCAACCACGAGGCCCTGCAGTTTTCACAGTGACACTATTCAGTCACTTTGGATTTACGGGCTCGGGGAAAAACGTCATTTCTTTGAGGAACAAGGTGAAACAGCCGAAGAAACAAGCAAGACGTTCCTAATAAATCAACCGTTCTGAGCTACACAATGATGCATCGGTTTAAAGATTAACTATATTAAACGTGAACGTGTTTTGATGCGGCTTCGAGCGTAAAGATCGTATAAATCATATTTAGACACATTCTGCCTCAAAAAGCATATTTTTCTTCTTGTTAGTCTCTCTATTGTTGTTCTCTGTAGACTGATGAAACAACACAGCTGCAGCCGGCTCCTGTGAGAAATAATATGCTGGAGTGAGAAGGTTTGCCGTTCACTTTATTTCTTGCTTCTCACTGCAGGTGGGGCAAACACTGACATAGAAAATAGTTATGTATATACATAATACATACTTTTTTTTATATTATATTGTATTATAGTATATTAATAATAAAATGGATTTCCAATCAGCCATTAGAAAACAGAATTAAACAGAAACTATTTTAATTTTAAAATTAATGTAGTTTTAATTTTTTTTTTTTTTTTTTTAAATGTGACTATTATTGTTAATAATTGTAATAAATATTGTATTAATAATAAAACTGATCTCCAAACACACTTCAGAAAAGAATGTAAGAATTATTATTGTTCATCTACCCATTTATCTCTGGACCTTGCCGCTTTGCCTGTTCTCTTTAATAAGTGAACTATTAAACCACAAGTTGAGTTTATTTGGATATATGAGATTTGAATGAATGTTTTGCAAGCATCGTTCATTCACGTCATTCATTGCAGGCAGAGGAAGTGGCCGGGAGGTCCTGGGTGGTTTTGCGGCGCGTCGGTCCAGAATGGGGGTCATGTTGGGAACCTTGTCTCCACTCTAACATTATCGCAAGCTGCCATGCACAGGCTCCGACAAGCCAGGCAGACGCTGGGGGCTTCCCACAAGGGAGAGTCCAAGTGCTGCTGTCATCCCAGCCAGGCAATTCAGTCTGTGCACCATAAATCAGCCGCGAGCCCTCAGCCCTGCGGGACCACAAGATGGAGTGTGATGGTCTTGTTTTTACAAACAGTGGAGGAGGATGCGTCACTGAGCCACGAAGACGGCACTCGGTGCAGAGACCTTGCCATCTAGAGCAGCTCTCCAGCATTCTCACTCCATCTGCTCGCTTCTCTTTTTTTTCCTCCCTCTTTCACACCATTCGAAAAATTAGTCTGTTTCTGTCTTACCCCTGTACATCTGCTTCTCTCTGTCTTATTCCCTCATTTCTGTGACTCTTTCAGGAAAGTGACCTTGACGTTCTCCGTCTTCCTTTGGCTCGGTTATTAATTATTGAGAATATTATACTCTCTGCTTAGCCTTGTTAAGGACTGTCACACGGATGGCAAATCAAGGGTTCCCTGTGCCTGCTTCTGTGTCTTAACATTAGTACCAGTCAGTTTATCAGGGTCTGGTCTATCCCGCTCTGGTAAGTGTGTCTGACAGCCAGTCTCCTCAGTGAAGCCATCTGCAGTTCTTTAGTCTCAAACGCACACTGACAGCTCAACTTATATCTGTGGTTTACCACCGCACCCTTTTTTTCCGACCGCTGCCTTTGTGTGAATTAGTGCCACAGCTCCAAAATATGTCTCCCGCCCCATCAGACCCTCTATGGCTGGTCCTAGTTAAAGAATGAATTTCTAAACTGGTGTTGACAAACAATGCGGTAGCCGTAGATTGGTACAAACAGTATCTGCTTAACAGCTGTGTAACTGCATGAGGGGAAAAGACACTGTGATGCTGTATTATGAATCACTTTGAAGCAAAAATGAGCGGCTTTATGTTGGGAAAGAGGAAGGTGGAGGCTGGCAAATGGACTGCTTGATGTTGTGGTAATGAGCTGAGCATGTGCTTAACACAGGTACAATATATTTCTTTATTTTATGGTGAGAGATGGTTTAGTAGCATTATTTGTTTACAGCAGCATTACGGTGTAATTGTTACAGATGCATTTTATATACATCTATATGTTGCGAGTCATTGTTTGCCAACATTTACTATGAACTCAGTCAGGGGATTTCAAGCTTTTTGATACCATAGGCCACCAAATATAATGATCTGCTTTCAAGAGACCCCCTTTAAATAACTTTAATAACATAAAATATTACTTTTAGTATATTATTAAATGTCTTTAATAAAATATAATATATTTTTTTCATATGAATAATATTGTATATTACTTTTTTATTAATTAATTAATGGTTTCAGATCAGTTTGATTAGAAAACAGAACTTTATTTATTAATTCATTTAATAATAATAATAATAATAATATATATTTTCCTAATTTTTTTCAGGACCTTTTTGCTTATCAGTACTTATATGTTATGTATTTTCTTTTTCAATCTATCGAATTCCACTAGAATTTTTTTAAAGCTAAAAATATAAGCATGTGATGACATGGAACCATTTTGTGCATAAGGCATCTTAAGCATATTTTAGTCATGACTGTATGCAGTGATTTAATTTAAAAGGTTGAAATTAAAAGGTTGATTATGAAGGATGAACGCTTTTCATGGTAACTTCCACAGTCTTTTTTATAGAAAACCAAAGATTCAGATCACTATGCCGAGCTGAACTGAACTAAAGAGTCCCTTGAGGAAAGCCAGAGACCCACGTCATCTCCCTGTTGCCGTGCCACTGCACCCTTACAGCTCTCCACTGAATAGTGTCATGGCCTGAGAAGTAGATAGCATGCTAACACAGGGTCAAGCGACCTTTTAGAGGCCACTGATATAAAACATGGGGAAATATTTGACAGAAAACAGGATTTTATGTCTGTGGATTTGGAAATTACAGATTAGCTCATTAGTTCTGCACAAGCACAGAGAAGGCCATTGTAGTGGTACTCAGCCACCGAGTTCTCGATAATGGCGACCCTAAAATTAACCCGACTCATAGATCTGGCACCCACTGAGGCACGCACACTAGAGCCGCCAGTCACAGTAGACGGCTCTTATTTTCCAAAAGGATTGGTTTGTAGAGGACATCTTTAAATACTCTTACCAATGCTGCATTCTGTGTTTAAGCTTGACCGAGCAATGTAGCTAATTTACTCAGAAACCCTTGAGTCTGAGAAGAGCGAGAGGGACAAAGAAGACAGTAAATTACATCTGAAAGGGGACGGGCTGGGCTTTGGGGGTTGAGGGTTTGGATGGGTGAGGAAGGGGGGTAGTCGAACGGAGGACGCAAACTTACTGGCTGCAGTGAATTAAATCATCTGTGAGAAGCACATTGCCGAAGTCAGTGAACCCCATCTGAAATCTTCAGGCCGGTCTCTTTACTTGAAGCAAGCCTATGAAATATTCTTCTATTAGGGCTTTATTTGCTATTCATAAAGCATCCAGCCTAGAGAATGTAACTGGCTTCAGGGCAGGAGTGGCAAAAATAGATTTGTGGGTGGATGAATGTACAGTTTTACTTCTGTTTATTCTGTTCCTCTTGACCTTTCTTCTTTTAAGTTATTTTATTCAATTAATGCTTGCATACAATTTGAGTTTAGAAAAAGATAAAAGAAAAAAGGCATTATAACTGGCCATTTCCAATCAGATAAATATAAACAGTTATTACAATTTAAAATAACTGTTTTCTATTTCATTATGTTTTAGACTTTATACTTTAGTAAAGTAAATGTATCCACTGTCACTTTTGATCAGTTTAATGCGTCTTTGCTGAATAAAAGTGTTAAAGTATCTTTCTGACCACAAAGTTTTAGTGGTAGTGTATATAATTAGAAGTGTTATGTATTAATGTGTATAACTTATTTACATCATCAAAAGATAAATGATTCATGGACTGACCAAAACAGAAGTGGCTATTTAAAGCCCAAAAGAAGAGTTAACTTCCCCTCCCACAGATTGCTATTGCTTTATTTTCCTCCCATTGTGCTACTGCATTTTTTTAGGTTGTTTTTAAGCATCTTGTTTTATTCAGTGGGAATAAAGCCGATGCCCTGTTCCTGTCAAGCTAAGACTGACACAAACGCACCTGGACACAATGCAACCTGAGTGCCTAAAATCAATGTGTCTTCTCTTCAACAGCTGGGCCCAAATGCGTCAGCCGAATACTAATATCTCCAGACTGTCATTCCCTGTGAGACGCGTGCGAGCGGCCTGCTTGCATAGACTATGTTACATAATTAATGCAGTGTGCCTTCTCATTCAGGCATGTTCAGTGTGTCAGTCTTGGCTATGCGTTTTATATTCCGCTTTATCTTGCTTTTTCAAGCTGGCCTATCTCATTCGCTTTCTTTCATTCTTTTGTCTCTCACTCTCTTCTTCATGCCCATGTCTGTGTCTTTCTCTTACTTTCTTTTAACCGGCTCCCTCATTATTTCCCACGGGCCCCTTCTGAATCTTTCCCTCTTTCATATTCCATCTTTTCAGGAAGACTGCACACAGTCTTTATTTTTCAGAGTTGATTTACCTACGCATATAAAGGCAGTTGGAAAAGTGCTACCTGTTATGGAAGAACCACCTCCCATCATATCGTCATCGCCCGGCATGACAGGAGCTGGCAGCCAATAGGAGGAGCCCTGCTGGCTCACCTGATGCTTATAGTGCCGCCGAGGTGCGTCGAATTCCAGGTCCAGGTGCACTATAGACGAGTAAGTCAGAAACCGTCTGGCCTCTCACCAGGGATGCCACACCCCGATTTGTTTTCACATCCCAATGGACACTTACAGTCTCCCTTTTTATTAGTATTTCAATAGACTCCACAGGCCCAAAAACAGGAGCTCTCGCCGTGTAGTACTGAGCAAAATTGACAGGCGGATCGACACTGCAGCTAAAATGGCAGCAGACCTTGCCTTGAATCGCAGCCAAGAGTTGGGGAGGGGACATATGTGATTGCTCATCTATATGCTGCGAAAGTTTACCTTAAAGAAAGCATGAGTCATGCAGCTAGCAGAGACTCAGCAGTGGGGCGTATTCCTCAGTGAAAACCCTGAGATCACAAACAAGAAGAAAAACAGCATAGACGAATGTCAGACTCGAGTTGAGTCAAAGGAAGTTAGTGGGTCATTGGCGATGGAAGGCACCCGGTTGTGCCAGAGGGGTGGGTGGGATTGCGAAAGGCACAATGTGGGCAGTGTTGCTGTGGCTGAAGTTAATTGGATTTCCCTGGTGCCCACTCCTGGCCACATGCAGGGCCGTGACATTAAATGCCCTTATCCATGACAGAAGAATAAGACAGAGTACAGAGAAAGCCACTCGTCTTAAGAAGCCCTACTGACGGTCCCCAGTCACCTCTCATGCTCTTTCACAATTCCAGCT
Organism: Enteromius fasciolatus; assembly: GCA_032361145.1. Taxonomy (NCBI): domain Eukaryota; kingdom Metazoa; phylum Chordata; class Actinopteri; order Cypriniformes; family Cyprinidae; genus Enteromius; species Enteromius fasciolatus. The sequence continues at coordinate 120,270 of JAUMHR010000227.1, read as the reverse complement.
CAACTGGGGCGGTGCTGGACTGCAGGGGTAAGCAGCTTGGATTTATGCTGTAAAAAGTGGCTGCAGAAAGCATTAGAACACTTCAATCACACTTAAAATATATGCATTTTTGCTTAAGTATATTAAAATATTTCTCTGCAAATACATGATGCTTGCAGAACTGCTTTTCTGAAGTCAATAGGAGTGAGTTTGGGTTAATAATAATAAATGTTTCATGGGCATCAAGTCAGCATATTAAAATGATTTCTAAAGAATCACTAAACACTTGAGTAATGACTGCTGAAATAAATTCTGAAATATACTAAAATAGAAAACTATACTGTTAAAATACTACTCGCACCATCGTAATGATCAAATAAATGCAGCAATAATGAGCGTAGTTTTTTTTTCTTCTTAAAACCACCATCTTACCAACCACAAACTCTGAGAGTGAAGTTAGTTCCCATTAATACAATTTTTGTTGTTCCTGTCTGCGCGTTGAATTAAATCTAGTTCTCTGTATTTCACAACAGGGTAGCATTCTGCAGGATCAGGAGCGAGGTCTACTAGAGGAGCTCGGCATCGGAGCTAATGATCCTGAGATTAAATCTATCACCAATGAGAATCATGTAAATGACAGCTCAGATTAGGATGGAGACATATTAGAACGTTTGCGATGTTAATGTGACAAACATAATGAGCAAGACTGCATATTATCCTTTAACATGGGAAGACAAAAAGTCTGAGCCCCTGCTGCGATGTTTAGCCCATTTGATTGTGTTGATCGCCAGTCTTGCAGTGCAGCAGCCCATTCCAGCCTACTCTTTAATGGATAGCACACGAGAGCAGGGGGGCATCATTAAAAAACCCATTTTGAGGCCTCCTTGTCTCCCATTAAACTTAACAGCCAGCCTCCCCCATTAGTTTTTATCCTCCTTTTTAAGGGGTTGGGGGCAAGAGCCCTAAAACCATGAAGGTTAATTGGCTACCCAGAGGATAGAGTGATGGAGTTCAATTTCCACTTTTCGGAATTCTTGAAATCAGGGCCAGCATGGAGGAAAACAAAGTCTGTTGCAGTGGCACACTCAGAATGCACACCACATTTTTTTTTCCTCTGAGGAAAACCGCTACTTAAGCTCTGGGGATAGCTGACCGCTTAGAAAGGTAAAAAGGAGGGTATTTGCACGTAAAAGGTTTGCTGAGGTTTTCCACGATGTGAAGCTGACTTTATAAAGAGATGGGCAAGGTGGGGAGGCTCACAGGGTTTGTGGCCGTAACTGATCTCACTCACCAGTTTCTGTCTTTAATCTTTCATCAATAGCTGATAATCTGCCCAGATGAAGTCATTTCTATGCAGGAGGAAACTAAACTGAATTTTAACCCACTGAGATCATCTGCAATGGGCTGAGGGAGGATGCAGTGAGGACAGAAGGATGAAGGGGTGAGGAGATGAAGGCATGCCTGTGAACTCTGTCAGTCATTGGCTGTTTGATGATACATGTGAGTATTCGTATCAGCCCATCATTTCATGTTTACACCAGGGCAAATGAATATACATCAGAGTGGCAGAATACAGAAAGGCCAGCTGCCCAGGGTTTTAACCTTTTCGTAACGGCTGTAATTACCTCAGACGAGCAGGAGGTTGCTATACGGGAAAAATGGAATGCCATAATGGGCTGTATGAAGACAAAACCAGAAATATAGCAGGGAAAGGGAATGGTGTAGAGATTCTCTGCACTCTGATGCATGCTGTGCTATTATAAAGAGGGTTAAAAGAGAAATTCTCGCATTGCCGCAGTGACAGAGCAGCCGGTTCTCCCTTGTACTTTCCCTCTATCTTTTTCTCCTCTCTTTTTTTTCTCTCTCTCATTCACTCACACCCCCCCCCTCTCTTTTCTACCCAGCTGCAGTGATAAATGTCTCTTTGTATTCTGGACAGAAAACTGCCGGGTACAATGTACTTGTCAGAAGACAGCTGATTTTTTTTTCTTCCTTTACCGCTGCAGAGTTTATTCGTAATATTTCCTTGAGTGAGTGAAAACCAGCGATCCAAGAAACAAAATGCAGTACACAATTGACATTTGCTAAAGTAAACAAGGTGTGCAGTAGATTATCATGTTTGTATAAGCGTGGGTGTGTTTTCTGAGTGTGGTTCGCTCTTTTAATCAGCATGCATTTCGGTGGACACGTGTTTAGTTTTTGTCGGTAAGCGTGGATCAGGAATGTCGAGTTTTAGTGAAGCGAGCTAAGCTATTCTAATGGGAGTTAATGGAGTTGAGTGGAGCTTGCTGTGGGTGCTGTGGGCTTCGAGCCAGCAGGGATCTCATCCTACCGTCTATTAAACCGCCTGCCCACCGATCACGGCTCACTTTTTGGCAGCACTCACCACACAGTCCGGTCCAATCCCCGTCAAACAGAGAGCGGCTGTGAGGATGAGGGTTTGGTTCAGCTCGGTATCGGCACTGATGAGATTTCGCTGAAATAATACATTTCCTAGTTCTCTGTGTGTGATCTGCAATTTACATGACCCCCTCAAACATATATATTTATGCATTTTTCCTTTGCTGCCTTTTTGCTGTATTTTTTTACTAACCCCAAAACAAAATAATTTTTAGTTTATTTATTTTTTGTTTTAAAAAATTTGCAACAACCTGGAAATGTCTAAAATGTAATATAACTCCATACATTCATTAACACACTTTAGCTGAAAACAATGCGATGGCATACTAAATATTACTGACTGCTTTTTGGTTTTTAACAAAATCTTTGCAAATTTGACAATCTTCTTTCTAGTCAAGATTTGGACAACATTATTTTGACCACATATCATCAGAAAATTGAAGCCCATTTGCACCACTTAAACAATACAAATTTGAACCCTAACTACTATATACTTACATGTGAAAATAAGTACCATGTACTTATTGCATTCATATTGAACTGAAAAGCACTTTTGTTGCTATGGAGGTGGAATTAGGGAAAGGTTAAGGACAGGTTTGGTGGTAAGGGTAGGTTTAATGGTGGGTTAAAGTGTAAGTCATAATGAAATTATGAACGTAGTTACAGAAATTATTCATATATGTACATACATGTATTTTTAAAAAAACAAAAATACATGTATGTACACAATAAGTGCATTCTATCAGTTGGTTCATTTAAAGGTTAGTACATTGCAGTTATGGCCACCTTATATAAAGTGAGACCAAAAATGACATAAAATAAAATCATGGTTTGATAGATCATAACTAAATATCATGCATGCAAATTTAAGTGTAAATTCACTTTTTTTGTCATAGTTATAACTTTTTGCCAATTTTGTCTTATCACAATTTAATTTGTCATTATTGACTTCATAATTTTGACTTTGTCTTAATTTTGACTTTTTATCTCACAATTAAAATAGTGTTTCATAATTTAGACTTAACATGTCAGAATTGTCATTTTGACTTACCAAACTTTTTTCTGGTGAAAAAGAGCTTCCATAACATAATCACTGAAAACCAAATGGATGGATGGGCGTAAAAGATCAGTAAATGTTAACTTCAGGCAGGGCAGCAGTTATCCAAAAGGACAAATGGCAATTATGTTAACTAGCTCAGAAATCTCTCACACTGACCAACAGGCCATACTAATTGTTGAGCAATGCACTGCTCCACCTGGGTAGAAGAATCTGGGGCGAGATACAATAAATGCTAACTTAGAGACCTGGGCTCCCCAGTAGCAGTTGTTACAATGATCCCATTACGCATGGAGAGGGTGCAAGAGCCCTCCACTGGGATGGATTTGTCTCACCTCACTATTAGTTACGTTCCGGTTAGAACACAGCTGGGGATGCGGTTAGGTTAGCTTCATTTTACCTTCTCTACCCAATAGGATGCTTTGCCCCTGGGCGTTGTTACCTGTGGATTTTCCTGAGTGCGAGAGAGAGAAAATAATGTGGGTTTGGATGAGGGCCACGAGTCAGGATGGGCCACTAGGGTAGGGAGCAGATGGACATGAGGATGAAAGGTGGGTGGGCAAGAAATCCAGGGTAGTTTAAGACAACTCTCCGAAAACACAGATCAATCAGGATAGCGCAACTTGGCACACTGCAGACGGCGTGGCGCCGCATTTCAGCTGACGTATCCGTCTCCCTGGCTAAAACCCTCACTCAATGCTTTTCCTTTTTTACAATCTCTCTCTCATTAACCCTTAGACGCACGCTTTTTCATTTCTCCTTCCTTTCTGTCTCCTAAATTGACTTGAGATTGAAGAGCAGCGGTTCTTTCTCACCGTGACTATCAAACAGCACATTACCTTGCCTTAATCTTCTTCTCTATGTTGAGCACGAGGCCAATCTCCCAGCATTCCTATCTGTGCAGAATTGCACCCAGTTACATACGTGTTCAACAAACAATTGGGATTCAGCCTGTTTTCTGAGGAGATTATTAACACACAGCCACAAGCGTTGGTCCTGAATAAGCAATGAAATCCTGAGCCCTCTTTTCCTCACCGCCCGCTCTCTCTTTCTCACTTTCTGTGAATCAAAGCCAGGATTGTCTGGAAAATGAGCTGTCAACCGAGGGTTCGCAATGAGATACATCAACCTCATTGCTAACCCTAGAAATAATGAACCGCTCGTTTTTTTCCCCTCTGATATGTTCAATAAGCTACCCATAACAAGTGCAGAAAGATAAGAAGGCCCCCTCTTGAGCTGATTAAACCCCATTCCGAGTATTCAGAAGAAGGGTTTTGGAGACTGGAGGTTCAAGGCAGAGCAGCACTATTCAGAGTGATTGTATGAGATGTTTTTATGTTTTGAGAGGAAGGCACACCTTCAAATAGAACGACCTCAAGGCCTACCTGCCCGAGTACGGCATGAAAGCTCTGAATAAAAACACGATTAATTTCCTCATTTTTATACACTGTTGTGAAGGTAACCGCTGCAGAGCCTAAGCTCCAACACCTTGCAGTAATACTCTGACACCTTATAGAGAGAAAAATGCTTGGATCCAGGAAAATAAACAGCACGTTTAAGGGGGCGTTCACACAGGAAAGCTGTGCTATTTTTTTAATCACTAGCCTATTTTACACAAATGGACCTGGCTGGTATACACATTCCGATCAAATCCATTGTGCTCTGCCTAGAATACATCACACATAGCCAGTGTTTTTTGTTATTACGTTTTTGTCTTTCTTTTTTTAGTCTTGGTCCTTTAATTATAGTTACTGAAAATAAGAAATAGAAAGATTAATATTCAAACATTTGTATCTGTATTTACATTTAAATGTCAGATTGCATTATTTTAATCAATAGTATTATTTTTAAATTATTTGCAGGTGAATTGCTAATGTAGTTAATTGCTAAAAAAAAGCAGTCATCAACAGTATGTTTTCATTGAAATTGCTTAATTATTGTGGGTCACTTTTTTATCTTATCCCATTAAAACAATTTCTTCTCAAATGTTCTAAGTTCTTAATTATTTTACTTTATTTAAAAGTAAAATAAATCCCAATAATATAGTTTTTTATTATTATTATTATCATCATTTTTTTAATACATATATACAGGTACATGTCTTATAATAGACAGGAATTCAGTGAGCCTTTAATGTCTGATTCAGTCAAATGTTAATATTAGTTTTTTAGGGGAAGTCAGCTGTCATGATGCACCCTTGAGGCTGCAGTTCAGTTCAGAGTCGAGAGAAAACCTTACCAAACTGTCAAAGACATCATTTTACCTGCTCTCTGCACCCCGCTCACCTGACTCTGAGTCCTCTCTCTGTCTTTCTCTGTACCTGTCTTTATTTTGACATCTGTCAGCATTTGCATTAGGCGATCAGAGACCCCCACGCAGAAAAAAAAAGGATGTTCACCTAAAAGTTTAGAGTGAGACTGCAGAGCAAAAACTGTTATTTATACTTATATTTATACTCAGTTCCTTTAATATGAAGAAAACTGGCTGGGAAGTTGAGCAGTACGGGCACGTATATAGATCTTGCCAGTAGCGAAGTGGAAAGAATGAGAGGATGACTGAGGGGGAGGGGTTTGTAATAGGTGGTGGTGGTGATTGGGGAGGGGGGGGTGAAGACAAAAAGGGAAACTCTTTTATCAATTTCATCAAAATCAATTAGAAGCCGGAGTCGGCTGATGGGGCACTGGGTGGTGGAGGGAGTGTGAAATCCCGGGGCATGGGAGGAGATACAAGCCCACGGGGACAGAGGAATTGATGAATAAAAGACTCCTGGGGTCGGGGACACTCTGAGTGGAACATGCTGGAACTCAGCAGCTGCAAATTGAGCTGCCAAAGCTCCTCAATCTCCTCGGAGGGTGGGAAAAAAGAGAGAGGAGAAGAAGAGCTTAATGGTGACTGTCATTTTGTCTGGTGGGACTGGGAACTCTACAAATAGCCTTCAACCAGACCTCTGGCCTAGAACAAACAAAATCAACAGTCGGTCCTTGAGATTCAGAGATTCGTTTGGGCCTGTAAATGCTCTTGAAGGGATACGGAAAATAAACACACAAGTATTTTTCCTGTTTATATGCTATATATATACCAGGCACCATCATCCTCAAGAGTCTTTTGCAAGTAAACTGATGTATAATTCAGGCTTTAAACACAGAAGGGAAGAGTTCAGTCAGTGACGTCGACACCGTACACATTCATCACCGCTTCACTGAGCACTGTAGGTAATTCTGCCCTAATGCAATCATTAGTCTTGGCTCTTGACCACCACAGGCCTGCTACAGTAGCATTAGCACCATCTCCCATGATTTTCTGTCAAGGACACGCCATCTCCCAATAAGTGCAATGTTTTGTGCCATAGAAGCCATTATAATTTGCCGTACTCTTGAAAGAAAAGCAGCACAAACTGCAGAAAAGAGACATAGATCCTGGTAATAGAATAAAAGGCTATGAAGGAAGCACCCTGAGGAAGTGTTGGTGTATTGTGTGTTAAGAGAATACAGTCCTAAGAGGGCTTTCCCCCTCCGTTCTCACACTCCATCTCACAATGGAAAGAGAAATTGGGGAGGAGCCATTTTAAATCGGAGGTAACACTGTGTCCCTGGTGCAAACGTTACCTTTTCAAAGAGCTGCGTGAATCATAAACATTTACACTGCTCAGGAGCTTGGGGAACGAGACGGGAGGGAGCCTGCCATCCCTCAACTTCCTGCCTCTGTTTGTTTCCAGGAAGAATGAGGGTGAAAAAAAAAACCCATGAAAACAAAAGCAAAACGGAGGCAACAAAGAAGAGTCTTTCTATCCTGAGTCTCTGTTTATGTCCTTTGGCAATTGTAGTTTAAACTTGTTCCACTGTACTAGAACAGTAAAACGGTAGATCAGAGGTATTCCCACTGTAACCGCTATATGCCTCTGTGTCCTGGTGAATGAGTGTGTCTGTTTCCTAGCTGGAAATTCTGCCTCATGTTGGTTTTCAGTTATTCTGTGATTGTCTAAATTTATTACACTAACACCAGATTCTAGTGTAGCAACAAAATAAGACAAAAGAGTCGCCGAACACTGGAGGTTCTATCACATTTTTCAGTAAACGGTCTACCTGAGGTTCTCAGTCTCGTCCTAGGATTGAAATTCCCCTTCTTGGGTACTGTGTTTTGGGTCAGTTTAGTCAGTGAGTAAGAAAGCAACTTCAGT
>JAUMHR010000227.1:58946-112557 GCA_032361145.1 Enteromius fasciolatus | reverse complement strand
TCCTAGGATTGAAATTCCCCTTCTTGGGTACTGTGTTTTGGGTCAGTTTAGTCAGTGAGTAAGAAAGCAACTTCAGTCAGTGAATCAAAGCACAACAGCACCCACCTACTTTTTTTAGCAGCATTATAAGGCACTGACCAAACCAAGCAGCTAGCGAGCATTGTAAACTTCCTCCTCCAAACCTCAGCCAAATAGGTCTGTCTCTGAAGCTTTAGAAGTTATTGTTAAAAATCAATTACCTTGCGGAGAAAATGGCAGATTTTTTTTCTTTTCTTTTTTTCCATGACTGTCACACCACACAAAACAACTGAGATGTTTCACACTGGTTGGACACTTCTTACGGACATCACGGCCCAGTTCCTCCCATATTGTGTAATCAAAATGAAAATTATTATTACTGGTCTTCATTGATAATGTCAAATTCCTTTAAATGTACAGTATTTGCACCAAAAAGTTATAAGGATTTATGGCGATATCATCCAAACCACACTTTGCCAGGGGCGTTTCCAAACTTTTGGAGGGCAGAGTATGTGGCTAAAGACATTTAAAGCATTCAAATGAGTGCTGTACTTCCACTTCACTGCATTTTATTGAGGACAAAGGGCCTGTAGCTGCTGCAGAATAATATGATAGAAGACATGCCTCAAAATGACATTAGTATCTGATACTTGTCACCGTCTAATGGCTTTGGTTAAAACCGATGACAGTGACGTTGAAGTGCTTGCTCATTTTGCTTATCTGCTATCCTTTATTTTCAATGTTTGCTTGCTCATGAGCAGATAAGAGCTTTGCCATTGATAAAACGGCTGACCTGGAAAGGCTTAATTTTCTTGTAACATTCCCTGTGTACATCTTTCTAATTGTGTCCAATTATGTGAGTGCCTGGAGCTGGAGGGTTTGTCAGAGTGCATTTTATGAGTCCTATATATGCATTTCTCTTACAGAGAGACATCTACAACAGCTTAAACTGTAGTCTTGAGACTCGCTAATCATTGTTCATTATACGTTGACAGGAAGTTGGCAGCGGAAGAAATGCAGAGAGATCTCCATCATGGAAACCCAGAGGCTTGTAATTCCTCTCAGCGGTTTCCATAGCTCAGACAACACGCGAATGCCGTGGCAAGCCTAACGACGCTCAAACAAATCTGCTGATGCATCTGACGCATTTACATATAAAATGTAAATGGGAGGAAGTTTCGTCCTCTCCGGTTGCCAGGTAGCCATACGTCTTGCGATTCATCTGGAGAACAAACCGACTAATTAGCCTGCTGGAATTAGCCATAGAGCGCACGATCTGGACCAAATGAGATCTTAATTGGTTCACCTGCCAATTCTACATAATTCAGGCTCCTGCTTTACAGAGGGGGGAAAAACACAATGAGGAGGAACAAGCTAAATTATTTTATAGCTGTTAACTCAGTCTTTTCTCTTCCTTGGCTCTCTTATTAGGCTCTTCTTCCCCAAGCAAGACACTGAGATCTGTAAGCAGTACTATGAGTCAGACGCAGCCAGGCTTGATTTTGCACATCGCAGGCAAGACACAATGCCTCATGTTCTTTAAACTCCAATCTGAGAGACCGTCCTGCCGATTTTAATGACCTCGTCTCCCTCAGAAATGCTCTTTATTCTGCTCTCTTTCTATTCAGCAAATGTCAAGCTCTCATTGTAATTCAGAAAATTGGTTGACTAATTTCCGTCTGACAAGAATAGAGTTCTCGCTATTGACTATTAGCGGCCGCTGGAGGTGTTCCATTGTTCTAAATTACACAGATCAAAGGCTGATTGAGCATGACAACACAAAACAATTGGTGCAATAAAACCATTCGGAGCCCTCTTTTGGTCTTCTCCTCGCTTTGATTCTCTGTAGCGCTGCCATTCGTCGCTCTCTAACTTTGTAGCGCTGAGTGGCAGTAGCTGAGAGTGAACATGACCTCCTACTGACTCCTGCCAACGTACCGGATGTCTTTAACGGCAGTCGAAAAAAAAGAAACATCAACATTAATTCCCTGCTAAATGATCCACGTGAATTATGCATGAGGAGACTGCGTGATATGTAGATTTCCACCTTCAACCTTTGTCAGCCTAATTGCTGCCATTTAGGTCTGGATCTGAAGTGCTGCAGTCGACTGTAGACGTGGCTCACATCTGTCAATAATGTTCCCGGGCTCGTATCAAAGACAGAAAAGCCAGAAAGAGAAGTGCTGCCTGTGCATTAGCAAGGCGCCTCAAGGCCGACTCTGCCTGCTTGATACTTTTTTTTCTGTATTATTTTAGCTAGTCGAGACCTTTCTGTCTTACCTTGGTCAGGTAGCTGCGAGTTGTTGGGGGGTACGGTCATATTCAGTACGTCGTTGACAGCTGTGTCGACGTAGTGCCCTCTCTGAACGTCATGTTCGCTGTCGGTTTGGTCGCTCTCCTCGTGGCCACTGTCCTTTAGACTGTTTCCTTCCATGTCCTTGAATGTTGATGTGCTATTGCCAGGCAAAGTAGAAAAAACAAGAGAGAAAGTAGAGAAGTGTTATTTAACTGTCAACTTTGGTTTCATCATTCTTTTAGTCTCTTCACCCAGTGCTACTTTTATTTAGTTCTTAGCCGCACAGATGGTAAAGCTGAAAAGAGGTGGCTTTTCTCACATTGAAATGGTGGGGTAAATGATCCGGGGTGACTGGTCTATGGCTGTGCGGAGCTCTTATAGCTCATTTTATATGGACTGTGTCAAATAACTGACATACGTTGGATGTAGAAACATCAAAGCAGGGTTGCCAGGTTTTCAAAGCAAAACCTGACCAATTAACTGACCATAACTACCCCAAGTGCTATTCAGGTGGGATCCCCCAGTGACAAGCACTCTCATGTTGCACTCTTTTCAACATAAAACTCTTTTTAATTCAATACAAAATGTGACTATTGGAAATATCCTGCTCTATAACAAAAATAAATTGACTAAGCCTGTTAAGGTCAAAAATGAGCAAAAAAAGTGGTCCACATGACACCATGATGTATTCAAAATGTCTGTATAAAGTTCACCTTCTGGAATGACATGAGGGTGCATAAATGATGGCAAACATTGCATTTGTGGGTGAACAAAAAAAAGTATCTTCTAAAAATATATATATGTAAAATGTGACATCTTCAAAATCACTGCGTACAAGATGAACTATTAATATTTATAAAAAACTTTTATATTTTGACAAAAAGTTACAAATGGTGAAAAAATCAGGTCGCTTCATCTCAAGGAGAACTTATTTTGGTCACACAAAGCTGAGGTGTAACACTTTGCGCAAACTGTGCTTTCCCTCTTTACCCTCATTCACTGACATAAAAGAGCGACAGGAGGGAAAAAGCTACCAATTGACAGCTGCAGTGCACAAGCCTGATTTCCCTTAATTTGATAGTTAGCCCAGTGGAACACATTCTGCCTCTGAAGCAACAGCGAGGATCAGAAACGCATGCGTACACATGCACACCCTGACATACATAGACAAAAGCATCTCTGTAGCCTCTTTTAAGGAGAAAGAAAGGAGGGAGAAAAAAGAAGGATTCTAGAGAGAAGGATTCTAGCAATGTCACTAGAATGGTGGTAGTGCAGCCTCTGATTTTATCAGTCTAATTGCACCTGTCCCAGTCTGTTCGCCCACAGGCTCCGGAGGGGATTTCTTTGTAGTGTCGCAGAGCCAGCAGCCGACACTTGAATACTCTTTGTTTATGTAAACATAGGCAGTGCTTTTTTCAGAAGATAAAATTGCTGTAATTGGTTTGAAAAATGCAGTACTGAGGTAAACCCCAATGTTTTTTTGCTTCAGGTATGAGAGACATTGCGGTCCCGGTGCACATCTGTAGCAGCCAGGCCCTAGGCGGCCAAAGACCTTCATTAAGGATGTCTGCATGCCAATGCTCCGCGTCAGTCAATAGCCTCCTTTTAGGTGGACTGAAGAATGCAGGCCAAGTCTTGCCAGTACAAAGGATCTATTGTCCTTGCTCTTTTCCTCCACAATGCAAAATAAGGTTACCTTTTCGTTATCTCTGTGGCCTTACAAAGCCCTCCTTGTGTGTACTGAGGAAGAATCCTCTGGAATTCCGGGATTTAAATTCTTGTAGATTTAGCTATCTGATTAACATCTACATAGATGTAGCTTAACCGCCCAAACCTCTGCTCTGGGCTACAGCTTTAATATTCTTTAACATGTAATATGGATACACGTTTTTGCAGGGATTTGATGAAATTATTCATGGCGGGAAGAAAGAAGAACTACCCGATGAGGATGTGCTTAATCGCTTATGATACTGAATTATTAAAGCTTAACATAGGCCATTTATAAACATGTTGAGTAGTAATATCTTTCCTACTGTATGTGACCAACCAAGTGTTTTTAACAAAAAATGTTAATGACAATCTTTTTTTTGTGTGTGTGTGTGTGTGTGTGAGAGATACAAATGTACCATACTATTAACCGTGTGTCCATCCACTGAAACTAATATGCAAAAATCTATTTTGAAATAACCAACTTCAAAAACCCGAAACAACAATAAGAACTTAGTCCATCCGTTCAAGGTTAGAGGAAGCAGAATATATAGCCTAGTGCATCAGTTGTATTGCTCATTACACATGCAAATGGTGAGGAACATAAAACAGAACATTAAACAGTTAAAAAGGTATGATCCGACCGTTTTTGGGATGCTTTAAAATAAGTGAGATAAGTTAATCTGATTGCTTTATAAAGACATACCTTTTAATTAGGTGTGCTCTGCTGTTTACATAACTGGAGTCAATGGAATAATTCTCCGTCTGGGGGAAGGAGACAGAATTAAAGAGAGAGAGAAAGAAAAAGAAAGAGAGAGAGAAAGAACAAAAATGAATTTAATTATGCAGCAACCAAAATAATGTCACCAGTAATTGCCTTTCAATAGAAATGTTATTTTACACAAAGACTCTAGTTAGCTGCCTGGTTTTTCAAAGGCAAACTCTCCCATTCTCTTTCTAAGCACATGTGGCCTGTTCTGCTGCAGTGAGTCTGCTCCTGTCGTCACTCCTCCAGCCTCCCCCCCACCCCCAAAACCATCCTTAGTCAGACCACGCACTTCAAAATGTCATTAAGCCAGATAGGGGAATAGAGGAGGAGTTAGAGAAGAACGTTTCCTCTCTTCCAGTGGCTGCTTTCCCCACACACCACTTTTGAGGATGCTAATATGAACGTATCAAAGAAAGAAATAAACTGAGGAAGAAAATTAAGAGCATGCCAGGGGATTTTTTAACTTCACAAATGCAGATGAAAAGGCATCAATGATCCGCATACGATGACTCTTTGACCCACATTGAACAAGACAATTCAGAGTCTTCTGAAAAGCAGTGCTTTTTGAATAAATCACCAGTGGTATTACTAACTAGTGTTATGAAGTTAAGCAAAATAATGAATTATGCAGAGACTTTAATGTACTTTATATTTGGCCATTAAATTGTGCAAACAGCATGACTAATTTCACAATCCAGACATGTTCTTGAGTAAATGTAAGTTTGATTTATTTCCATCAATCAGTTCAAATTTTTAAATGAATCAGAACTCTAAAACTCTGATTCTTCGTCAGGGTCAATAGGTCTCCAAATGGCATTTTTCATATTTTGTTTTATTTGCTAACACATATCTCAAGAGTTAGTTTGCAAATAGTATTACTCACTTACTTTTTAACAGTTTTCAAAAATCATGTTTTTTTCATTTTGTGTTTCAATTAATCTCAGTCCAACTGCATTTGGGTTATTTTGATTAGAAATGAAAAATAACCTAAAAAAAATAACAACAAAATACAATGAAAGCATGATAACATAATAAATCTGTTTTTGAAAACAAATTCTTCATATGTAAATAATTGCTGTTAATGATTATTGCTCTATTGGTGCATTTAAGTGATTAAATATTATTCCCTGCGTTCATTAAGTTTTGTAATTGTAATTTGTAATCTAACTGGCTACTTAGATTACTAGCTAGATTAAACACGCAGGTATTTTCCATGGGGGGAAACCTGCCTCCACTCTCAGCTTCAACTTCATGTGATTCTAAACCTAGATAGAAAAATATTGTAAGTCAGAGGCTTCCTTCCAGGGGTATGTCTAGCCATCAGCCCCTCTGACAACAGCAGTCACCCAGACGATAAGAAGGTTAATGCAGACAGTGCAACACGACCAATGATCATGCCGCCAGTCAGGGAAATTCTGCTGGGAGACAGATACAAGCTATCGTAATCACAGATGGAATAACTCTGCATAAAGATCTATGATCTCAAACACATGCGCATTTCCCCCATCTGTGTATATCAACAGTGGCTAGGAGATCCCTGCAGCGTGAGATGTATGCGTCAACAACTGTAAACACTTAAAAGAAACATGTTGGTGGAAGTCAGAAGTCAAAAGGGTTCACAAATCTTACTTTTACAGTTTTCACAAATACTTTCTTGGTTTGCAGGGTAGCAATGCACATCACTGTCCACCTTAGACCTTCTTCCATCACCAGCCATTGAGCTGGCGCATACTGTCTCACCTCCGCACTCTCTAATTACCGCCATGCAAGATAATATTTTAATTACAAGTGACGGCTGACCAGGCGTCTAATTGAGATTTTTGGGCTGGTGAAATCTGGACCCACTGAAGGTTAACGCTCTCTTTTGTGTGTGCGTGTGGGGTTTGTGTATGTTGCCTGCGTGGGTGTTTGCTATGGCTCTAATTAAACCTTAAGTCATTGTAATCAAGGAGATAATTTGTAAAAAGCCATTTTAATTAACATTATATTAGCAGACCTCAATTTGGAACATACTCTTGTTTGTTCTTGTTGCAGCTCACAAGGTAGTTAGTTATATGTCTCTTTGTTCATGTCTGGCTTGACTCCATTAATATCAAAGTAATGGGCATGAGCAATTATTTCAGTACTCCAACAGGGCAGGTGTATATATATATACATATATATATATATATATGTACATGTATGCATAGAATTTAGTTTTTCATGCCACCTGTGCTCTACTTTAGTCCCTGTGAGAACTCATTACAGAGCCTTTCCATCTCCACGGTCGTCCACAAAAAGACTAATGAACAGCAATGGACTGAGTAACAAGTGGAAAGCTTCATTAAAAAAGACAGTATACAAATTTCCAAATGATCTGCCTCCGTGTGGCCAGCCCATAATTGGTTCTGAGCGGCGCTATTCGGAGATCTGCTGCGAGAGCGAGATTCCAGGCTGTCCTTGTGCATCTGCACATACGAAGCTTTGCTCTCGCTCTCCTCGGCCGCGACACTTAAAACAAATGAGAGCCCTGTTGAAATGCAGTTATGCCGCGAGGATCGCTGACCCTTTTACGAGAAGAGTCGCTATCGATGATGCAGGCTCAGTCATCTCAGCAGATTTCCTTCTGTTGACATTTTGATCTCTCTGCTTATATCAGAGTGGGCTAATTGGAGTAATAGCTTCAGTTATGCAAATGTGGCTGCTGTTCCACAGAGACATCTCACTGCTGGAGATTACGAAACAAGCTTCACTACCGTATTCCAGCAGATATCAACATGTTCTTTGTAGAACGTGATAGATAAGTGCCATTATTCCACAACAAAAGCATCTATTGATGTGCGGTGATGATTCGTCATAATTAGTGAGCTTCACCCAAAAAGGGATATCAGTTATATTGCGCAACACTGCTTTGTGTTTTTCATTAATTCAGGTTGATGGCCAGAGGGCATTTAAGAGGCGCCCTTGGCCCTTAGAGGTCTTTATGCCAGAGAGCTTCCATGCATTAGTGGCAATCTTCCTGTAAAGTAATGTACTGTATGCCTACACCGCTGACCGCCATCAAATCATAAGGGCTATCAATATTTCTTTCACAGAGGTCGGGTTTCAGGCTCGGAGATGAGGGCTGCTTAAACTACAGAGACGAGCTGCCACAAATGGCTACTTAATCAGGTTCTACAATGTGTTGTTATGATCCGAGCGGCCCCAGTTTGGCGGCTGGTGTCACCCTATCCCCTTAATTATTGTTGTGTTTCTTCCCACATACTTGAGGGTCCGGTGGGCCAAATCACACTGTAAGAGCTCTGTGAACAAAGGCGGAAGGGCTGGAGAGGAAAGTAATGGAAAGGGGGCGGTAAACGAGACCCTAAGCTCATTTTTTTCTCTCTCTCTCTCTCTTTCTCTCTAACCCGCAGCCTCTAACCCCAACAACCCTCCCCATCTAACTCCTCCAACTTCAGCCAGCGGAGAGGAAAAGCAATCTCCTCGCTTAGTTGCCGCTGTGAGATTTGATTTGCCTTCTTCTCAGCGTGACAATTGGTTCTGTAGTCCGGATGTGAGAGCATTCATTGTATGGGGGCCAGATCCACAGAGCGAACGGAGCAGTAGTTCTTCAGGTGGCAAAGGAATGGAAAAAAAAACACTTGTCACACCTCTGCTGCAATTTATGTATTATCTCTTCTGAGATAATTAGTGTCCCGAAAGTCTTCTTTTGGGACACAAAACTAGTTAAATTAAGACTTGAAGCTTTTTCTTTTTTTTATTTTAGGGAGTGGTTGGGGACAAAAAACGTGTTTTGAAGATCAAGCGAGTCTCCTTTTCTTCTATAAAACTCCACTAAAGTACAAATGCTCCTAATATGTCACAGTCAGAGGCGGAAAAGCGTTTTCTCATTGCGCTCCCACTGAATACAAATGCTGTGGCTAAATACAAATTATTTTTTAAAAAGCGATCTGTATTACATGAACTAAAAAAGCAATATGAAGGACTTCAATTAAAATAAAACCATTCCATTTACTCATGTTAATAGCAGTTTGGTGCTCAGTATTATTCGAAAGCTGAATCTTCAGTCATCTTAAGGCTTATTTACACAGTCCCCAGAGTGCTGGGAGGAAATCGGTACTCATAATGAGTCCTTTTGTTTATTTACCTCCATCCACAAGGAGCTTACTGAGGAGAGGTTATCATGAGGCAAAGGCAGGTACCGCATAGTTATTTTCTCGTTAAAAAAAAAAAATGAAGACAGGCTTTGTTGAGCGGGGCTTAGTTATAGGAGCAGAAATGAGCCTGTAGCAAGGGTGGCATTTTCCACGGAGGCTTAGGAGATGTCTATATGTCTACAAATGTAGTGCTGCAGTAAGGCTGCAGAGAAATTATGTGACTGTGTGAATGGAGCAGGGGAGTCTCATACCCGCCGGCTCACTGAAAGCCAATCTCAACATGGAGGCGCTCTTCGCAGACATCACGCACTTCCCCTTTCTTCTCCCTGCGACATGAAGGCCTTCCTTTACTTTTATTTCCATTGTTTTCCTGCCTCCTGCTTCCTCAAAGCCTTCTCTTTTCACCACACCATCTCTTTGGTGGATCTACGGCATCTCTAAACTGCATGGCACCCATGACGACAGGAACGGACCACCTCGGCTTCATCTCCGCACCTGGTAGGAGTGGATTTATCCTTCCTTCCCCAGCTCAGAGAAACATGCCGCTCCTTAGCCCGGTGTTAGGTTGCCAACCCCTGATTATAGAATTTCCCATAGATCCTCTGCCATCTGCTAGATTATAGATCCCCCCCGCCTCCCCTTCTCCTCCAGACCGCGTGAGCCCTCGGGGAGGCTCTACGGTATAAAGGAGGTGAAGGAGCGCCTCAGGCTCGCCCTGGCATCGGGATGAGATTACGCTTTCTATTTCTGCCTCTTCGGCAGGAGCCGTGATGAATATGAGGACTTGTTGGCGTTTAATAGCGGCCAGCTACCTACAAACACAAATTATAACGAATCAATCGCTACAGGAGCCCATGTGACAAATAAGCTGCCATATCCTCAAGATCATTCCACTTCATCACCTGTCAATTCACACTCAACTCAATTTGGCCCGTTTCAAATCCATCTTATTATGAAAGGGAACCATTTCCAAGGGTAAACGCTTTTGGAGCTTTAAAAACTGCCTGGTTGGTTTTTGTTTTTTTACTTAGTTGGTCCAAACTGCCTTAGTTGGTTTTTTTTACTTAGTTGCAGAAAAAAAATAGGTAAAGGAATCATTTTTAAGTCGACATCCTGCGGTTATCTGTATACCCGACTTCGCATTATTCCACTAACTAAAGCAGTGCTCCGTGGGGACAAAACAGTGTGTTACAAATGAGTAAACACAATACGCTTCCCTACCTCATTCATTCTGAGTCGCTTTTCCTGCGAACTGCAGCAGATATATTTCCTTTAAGAAAACAATCACAAAGCTCTCATAAACAACCAAAGCAGGAACGGGTATTTCCCAGATCAACAGCTGCACCGTTAACCAAAAAGGGAGAAAGAAAATGCCCTTCTTTTTTTGGTCCTGTAAAGGACTATAAGATTCATTCACTTGCGTGTGAGTAATTATGCATACATTAATAGCAACTATGTTAATAATTCATACGGTCATCATATGTCAAAACTCTCTTGCCTTTTAGCACGATGAAAAGATTTAAATAACCTTTCCTATCATGCAAATCTGCATTTCTGCAAGGAGGGTCGTACTCTTGTGTTGTTTGCTAATGTAAGGCCTCACTCCTGCTGTGACACGCATTTCTGATCTACTGTATTGTGTGTGTGAGTGTGCTTTGATATTTCTCCTTTACAAGAAGACTTGGGTTGTTTGTTGTTGGCCTGTGGTGTTTGGGAATTGATCAGATACTCTGTCCACTATAAATAGCTCTTTCGACGTTACGATATCCTTCTCAACCTGCAGTGTGTGCGTTTCAAAGATTCACAATCTGCTTGGATGTTTTACAGGAAGCAGACTGGTCATAATAGAAGGTGTATGTGTGTGTGCGCCTGTGTGTGTATGTGATTGTGGTAGTGCGTGGGTGGAGGGCCTTGACTATCGCATTTCGTTTTCAAAGGACAATTTAGCCATAGAAACTAATGAAACTCAAATGGCCGCAACTAGCAGAAGTCAGTCCTGTGGGATGTTTTTCTAATTCAAAAGCCTGAGCTAAAAGACATTCCCTCCTTTCATTCAAACGGCTCCTCATATCCACCTGGCCTCACCTGGGATGAAGTAGCAGTGTCTTTTTGACACAAGATAACGGCAGTATACACCTAAACCTGTGCTGGTTCGTTAGATTTGAGATCTATGGATGTGACACGCAAAGGCTATTCAGGTAGAGTCTTTGTTTTTTTGCTGCAAAACAGCTGCGTAATACACAGGGTGGGCCATTTATATGAATACACCTTAATAAATAAATAATAAAATGGCCACCATGGTCACCATCCATCTTGAAAAGTGTCCCCCCTCACATATACTAATGTCCCACAAACAGGAAGTTAATATCACCATTCCCATTTTATTAAGGTGTATCCATATAAATGGCCCACCCTGTGTTATTTTAGAATTCTTTGATGAATAGAAAGTCTTTACAGTCTTTTGATCAATTTACTGTATCCCTGCTGAATAAGCAAGGATGCGTGTTGATATCTAACCCCAAACTGTTGAATGGCTGTGTAAATAATATAATTTGCAAAAAATTAATCTAGTTTTTGCTTTTAATTTAAATACTTAAACAGCATTGTTCGTAACATCTAAAGTTATAAACTATGCTAAATTTGCTTGTTCTTAAAAAACTGGTTTGCTCATCATAGATAGATAGATAGATAGATGCCAAACGACTCTAGCTGCTCTGTTGAACATGAAGAGAGTGAGTGCTTCGCCTGGTATATTCACAGCTCAGGATGAGCACCATTGAGCCATTTTACACCATAGTCATGCATCTTTCCGTTTCTCTCTCCCACACAGACACTTACTAATACACACAGGCTCATTCGGCGGGAGCGAGTGGAGATGAGCAATGTGAACACCTTTACATCAGTGTAATATCCAGCACTGGGCTCCAGCAGGGAGTGCCGACTCATCCATTCTGGATGCTGCTTTTGTTATGAGTGTAAATCATATACCCGCCTGACACTTTGATCCAAAATAATGACATAGTATCTCAGGGTATGTTCTCCCAAATATCTGTCAGCGTACTGAGATGTCTAACAGACCGTCCCCACACCCCACATCCCCTCCACCCCCAACACTTTCAGCCCATTCACCTCCCCCGCTGAAAGCACGACACCTCTCTTCACAATGACAAGGCACAAAGGCATCTTTCCAGGCTTTTTTTTCTCTCCTGTGGATGGAAATTTGCAGCAACTCATTACAGACTCTTAGTCTCCCCGGATATACTCCCTGTCTGTCTCCGCCTCAAGTGCACTTTCTCTTTCCCACTTTGTCTTTTCATCTCTCTCTTCCCCCCTCTCTAAGATGGATTAAGCCAGCCTCCTTATTGACATCTCCTTATTGACATCCCTAACAGATGAGAAGGTGTGTGTGGAGATGCAACGTGATGCAATGTGCAAACAGGAAGCAGTGCGGTAGAGTGCAGGCGGAACTTCATCATCTTTTACTAATCCTTCCAACCTTCTCCACTTATTCAAACAAACAATGTTTACCGCATTCTTGGCTTCGGATCCCAGGCTCCCGAGGTACGGCGTAGCAGTTAGCACACGGTCTAGAGGCTTTGAAAGGCTTCTCAATCTTTCCAGTATTTAACAATCTAACTGCGTTTCATAAGGATTTTTCAAATATCCAATGAACGCATGAAGATTGTGCAGCTTCGCTTTTCCTTAAATGTTGTTTTTAAAGCTTTAGTCCTTATCTATCTTGTTTTGTGTTATTTTGAGTAAACGTTTTAACCTTCTAAATAAGTATTTTCTTTATAATTAAAATGTTTCATATTTTTGTAATCCTACTGACAATACAGTTTGTTTTTGTGAAGAATGACTTTCATAATTTAAAATATTGTATTTTAAATATACACACACATATATTTAGATTTTTTTCTTTTTTTTGGAGGCCATTAATCAGAATTTACAACATTCATTTTTATTAAGACTAATATTATTAACAACAAAATTTATAACAATGTTTATTTCTAGCAAAAAAAAACAAAAAAACACAGAAGATACAAAAAACCAACCCTGGCTTTTCTCTAAATACCTCCTGTTGCAGTTTATGCCCTATTGCACTCTTCCACTTTACTACGAGCTGCTGGGCGACAGACACAGTAGTGTCTCGACAGTCCCGTGATGCCCTAATGGACAGATGGGCGGATAAAAACTCCACTGTAATCATAACAAGCTTGACCCAATCAGCACAATTCATGATGCAATACTGTAAGAGTAGTTAGCGCTCAGATTTAGCCACGCCGGACACATCTGCTTCTAATATTTGAAATGGCCTTTTTCAGCAGCTGTCAGCATCGGCTCGGGAGCGACGCTTTACCTCGCCACACATCAGTGGCTCATCTGTAGACCGATGAGCAGATGTTAATCAGGGTGCTGACAGTCTGCTATCACCACCGCACAACAACGTCCCCTGACGTTACTCGAGGGACTGCCGACAGATATGCAGCTAATTCGACATACATTTCTTCAGATTTTCAATTAGCAATTTGCTTCAAAACCTCCTCCCCACTGCATCGCCACACTTATTTAACACCCTTTCCTTCACTCCTTTAACACTGCACAAACAAATAAACCCGCGCATGCAGCAAGATACTTTACATGCGAGTTGACAGGCTCACACCCTTGTTTTACATTCCCACATCCTGGGCCCGACCACATGTGTACACACACACTCCTAAGTAGGACAGTAGGGGTGCTGCTCTGCTCTGGCTCCCAGAGAGAGCGGAGCAGCTTGTGGGCTTGCTGTGGCGAGGAGGGCCAGATGCTGTGGGCTTGACCCCACGCCGCCACAGCAGCTGAAACACACCAGGATTATCTGTGCAGACTTTCTTTAATTTAATTTGTATTAGACCGTCTTTCGACCAAAACAGGTTTGGGGGGTGGGGGTGGGTTATTTAAGGGGTCACGGACAGAAAAAAAAAAAAAAAAACAACAGCATAAGGCACAGTGCATCACCCCCTATGTGCTGCAAACATCTGCATTCCTGCTGATAAAGAGATAAAGATCACTTTTGTATTTGGGCACTGAGGCTGTCGTCACTATCTTCACCATGACTTCCTCCAAATAAAGAGCTGAAATCATTTGGTTTGCACCATAAACAATGTGTGGTAATTGTCTCTTATCAAAGCTGTCTAGGTGTACGTGGGTGCGTGTCTATGTATTTTTCAAAACCCAACATAACTTGTGTGTCCGATTGTGCAAATTAGTTTTTGTAGGGAATATTTTTATTCATCTCTTGTTATTCGGCTCCTCCTGATTAGAAGCCAGTTCCATTTCTTGCAGGCTAATAAAAAATGCGATATCCTATAGAGCTGGAGTCTATTTATTTATTTAGAGGGCTCCGACTGTGGCCTTTTCATTTAATCTACAAGATGTTTTTTAAAAGCAAAGCGGTGAAATCTCTCTGCAGTTGGACAATTTAAGCTTCAAAACCCAACACTTAACTGGGATTCAAGCTAAGCTTGGGCGAAAATGGTTCCCCCTCCATATGCGCAGCATGGCTGTATCTCTAATTTAGCATTTTAATGCCACTCTCCAGAGAAGGATGACAAGTCATAGTCATTCTGCATAAGAAGCTGCAGGATTCTCTTTGTGTTTTTGTTCAGGTAGCAGGCATGTTGATGAAACTATCGAGCACTAAAAAGGCATAGGAACGCCAAGCACATGCGCACATGCAGCGGTTGCGTTGAAATAAAAATGGAATAACATCAGTGCAGCATAGACAGATCAAGAGTGCGAACATCTATAAAAAGATAGTACTGCTGGAGAGTGTCAAAGTGGAGAAGAGTTAATCTTCCTCTGTTTTGATGGCAAGTGGAATAATTGGGCTCTCTTACACTCATTACACGAGAATAATGCCAACCTAAGAGTTCTCCAACAGCTCCAATTTTGTTCAGTTCGAGCTTTGAAAAATAGCACTTCCCTGATTATCAGAAACAGAGGAGATCTGACACCTGGGGCCCCAGGCTGTAGGTTAATAAGCAATTTAAGACATTTTTTGTCTTAAAAATGGAGTTGTAACATCTACAGGGGGAATTTGATGGAGATTTTAGTAGCTTACGCTCAGGTAATTATTGACACAAAATGCACAATTTCATTCTTTGACTGTATTTGTCTTCAAATTCCTTCTCTTATTTAAAAAAACCCTTCACATATCTATTCCAGTTTAGTCCATATATGCCAACAAACTGCACTAATATACTAAATGAAGCTGATTTTCACTTTTTAATGAGTCAAATCCATGTTATTCTCACAATTGTTCTCATTATAATTAGCACAGTCAACTGTCTACCTTTATAGTTTTCTTACTGAGAGTGTGGCTTGACAAACCTGCCAAGACTGGCAAACAGCCCCTCAGATAAATGCGACATAATTACTGTCCTGGTTAACAGGCCCGCTTTAATAGAGATCATTAGTTAGACTAGAGCCGAGGTCAGCCTAAACAATACAGCGAGACTATCGGGTCTGAAGAGAGAGAGAGAAAGAACATCTCTCCTTTTGTTCGTACAAAACCAATACGTTTGGTTGGTTTGGATTGGTTTTCTCATGAAAATCTGCACAGATTGGTTCGCGCGGCTGTGTTTGTCATGAATTAACACCCAGAAAGTAACTTTAAGATTAATTCAAAGAAAAAGAATCAAGTGACGTGCCTTTCCCAGTGGAGAACAGATGCTCTCAGGAGCATGCAGTTAATAGGAGGTTAAAAATGTCTCACCTTGTAAACAAGAATCTACACACGCGCACCTCTATTTTTGCATTGCTCCCTGAGTGGTTCTTTCCCCACTGGATACTCGCTTTCTAGACCAAAAAAGGTTGTGCTCTCTCTGCCCCTGCCCCTGCGGAGTCCTCTTTCTCTCACTCTTTAACCCCGTGAGACACATGGCAGCCTCTCGCTTTCATGCAATTTCAAACAACACGTATCATGGCGTGCTGGATTAGTGCTTGTTCCCCTAGCAGCCCTGACAGTGAGACAGGCAGAAACAAAACAGAAAAAAGTAACACTTCATTAACGGCACTTTAAACAAACAGGCTCAATTTGGATGCAGTCGCATTTTGCTCTGTGCCTTACTGCTGCGAAATAAAAAAAGAAAAAGAAAAAAAGAAGATAAATAATTCAAGTAATGACAACCGCAGCCTTTGTTCACCAACTTTCTTCCAGATCTAAGAGTTATCCACTTTACAAATGTTTGTTTTGCGGTGTTACATCAAGCGAGTAAATAAAACTTCCAGCCGTCTTGCTATCGTTCAAAATAAGAATTGTATTCAAAGTGAAAACGGAGACGGTGTGCATATGCATTTCTGTCAATCCACTTGTCAGGCCATTCCCTGGAATTAAATAAATAAACAATAAATAAATAAAGGCATAGCAAATCAGCTATGTCTGGGATTATGAAAGGGATGATTTTATTCTAAAACACACCTTTTGGGATTTTGTTGCCTTTATTTAGAAACTAATATGTGGGTTTAATTAAAAGTCTATAGCAAAGTTAACAGACTTTATTTCCCCTTATATTCAAGGGACCTGTTTGAAGAATGGCTCAATATTTTTGATCCATGAAATAAAAGTCAATGAGTCCACTGACTTTCTTTGTAGGAGCAAAAACATTTAAAACAGGTTTTTAAATCCCTTCAAAATACTTTTTTGTTCGTAAATGTGCTAAAAGTGTGACAGATTTTTGCTTCTCTTCAAAAATTAGAAATAGTTCAATATTGATGCCTAAATAGTAACCCAGAGATAAAACATGTCCTACTGATTTGCAAGAGGCTAGATTATATGTGACCAATGTAAAACGGATTTATATTTAGCCGAAAACGGCTTTAAGCTTCCTAACATACTGTGTTTTCCCGCTTTAGGAATTAATAGCTCACTACTGCTTGTTTTACTCATTCACTCCAACATTACATGATCTCACTAGTTTCTGCTTGCATGTCTGAGTATTCTAGGTGGCACATAATCACTAATAAATGGCCACATTATCTGACTGGAACCAGTTTCATATATACACTTTTTCGGAAGTCACTACGAAGTGTTGAGGGAAGCACTGATAAGCAGCTCTTATCCTTTTAAGACTGCCCCTTAATCCGACAGAGGGGAAGCTGCAGCTTTAAGAGATTTAGTCTGGATTATTGCTAGTCTTCCAAATTAAACCAAAAGTTAGCTTTCTGTGGTTGCTCATGCAAGCTACAGCCCACCACAGTACTGTGACTGGAGTGTTATAATTAGAAACGCTCCCTGTCTCTCTTTCTCTCCCTACACAGCCCAGTATGCAGCACCCAGGTAACATCTCTCTACTGTCTGCAAGTGGTTGCCTGCCTGCGGTCTCAAATTCTCCATCCTGGCAGCCTAGTCGTTCTAGCAGCTAAACCTTGTGAACCAGGGTGAGTTGTCTTGGGCACAACAACAAGGTCAAATCTGGTCTTAAGCCTGTCGAGTAATCATTATTAAGACGTGAACAGCTGAAACAGGGTCCTGAGAGTCTCTCCGATGTCCCCTAATCTGTCAGCCGTGCTTGTCTGCGGTACATTAGCGCGTCTATAAAACATGCGCAGGACCGCAGGGCTGTCGATGGCAGGAATAGCTGGCCAGTACCTGTGTTCTATCTAATGGCGAGCGATGTTTTGAAGTAACTAAATCAGCAGGGGCCATAAAATATGAAAATACCATAAAGCAAACACTGTCAGCAAGAGCCCCGAGCTACATTGTCAAGCTACCTCTCTTGTACCTTCGTATTTCAGGACGCGACATAAAAATAGACCACAATAACAATTAATCACGCTCTGTGGGGAGAAGCTAAGAACCCCTGAGAGAAAACTGTCTCTCTCCATTTGTTATATGAAACACCCAAGACATAATAAACAAGAGACCAACAGAGAATAACACCCCTCCGCACACCACCCCCTCCGGCGATATTTGTGACAGTTCAACTTGTGCGTTCAGGGGTGTTTTTTGTGGGTTTTCGTCGCTATAACAGGCTCTGTCGGTTTGCTTTAGGCTAACGACGTCTCAAAAGTTCGGCCCGCCGAACGCACGTCTTTGGAGTGACCTGCACCCCCAAGGACAAATTAAATCCGTATCATTACAGTCGTGGAGCAAGACTCCTCAACCCTGCGCGATTCTAGTCTCTCGTTTGTTCACATTCTTCATCGTTCTCTCTTTCAGAGCAGCTGTCTTGTCAGAATGTGGTTAGAGAGGCTGCGGCCCCTGCTGAGAGCACAGTGCCCAGAAACAGAGCAGCAAATCAGAACACACCGATCTCATTCATTAACTTTGGCTCTCTGGCTGCAGGAGATCAAACGCTGGACGTGACAAGAGAGTCAAAGCAAACTTTCATTGTGTCTTGCGGAGTGGTCTCCGAAAAAAATGGGTGGTTTAAAATCTTTTTGCATTTTGTGTTGCGTTACAGACATTCAATTTCAGGGGCTTTTCACTAGCTGATGTTTATTTTGGTCTGTTGGGTTTGCGAGCGCTTTAGGATCTGCGTGTCTCAGGCTTTTAAGGTAAAACGAAAAAATAAAAGAAACAACAAATCGGTGAAGTAGGCCTACTGGAATCCCATTTATGCAGGAGGCTTCTGCAATCAAAATGCAAAACAGGATCAAACCTACCCAAACCCTTTGATAAAAAAAAAAAAAACTAGCCAGAGGAAAATTCTCACAGTATCTTGCAAATAAAATCAACATATTTCTTACTAAACTTGAACTTTATTTCCAAGAATCTTGTTGGTCTGTGTCAATGCTTTTATTTACTCCCTCTCATGTCATTCAAAATCTGCTTCTTTCTTTGAAGAAAATGGGTCATGCGGGTTTGGACTCACGTGAGGGCGAGTAAACGATGATGGAATTTTGCTTCTCAGATGAACTGTCCCTTTAAGACAAACAAAGAACAGCCAGAAGTGAGAGGGAGGAAAAGGGGGATATCGGGGTCTTTGAAAGAAAGTCGAGGGGGAATGGGCGATAGCGATGATTGGAGTGGCTAAGGCCCCTGGAAGGATGAACCTGGTCATAGCCCATTAGGAAAGACGTGAGCGGGTGCTACAGCTCATTACATGCTCTGCCTCCTGTTCTATGGCTGAACAATGCACAATTATGTTGGCCTGCTGTTTTCTCAGCGCTACAGCTATACAGCGGCCTGCCTGCCAACAATCTCGCTGTTCATTAAGCCACCTCACCACACACTCAGCACACCCTGCCTACCTAGACAAATAACCCAGTTGCCAATAGACCCACAAAGGGGCTGGTTATTCTTGCTCTTGTAAACCCAGTGAATGCAGAAATTAATCTCAGCAGATATATGATGCAATTTCTTGTTCGCTCTCTCTCAAGAAAGACTTTTTTCCCTTTCATAAATAGAAGAAAAGCAAGTAATAAGGAGGAGTTCTTGATATGTAATTGACTCGATACATCAGAAGTTTGTATTAGACACTGAAAAGTGAGGCAAGCGCAGATCAATACATAAACAATTACATGTTCTGATATTAATCTGTGAAAATAAAGGAGCAGAACCCAACCGAAAAAGCAATATCACACATTCTAACAAAGTGCACCAGGCTTTTGTAATGTATAACTTTTTAGATAAAAGAGATAGGCGCAGTGATGGTACACTTTCTTCTTTTTTTTGTACTTTTATATTTCATATATCCAATTTATGATAATGTATTCAGTCCCTAGCACTAAAATAACGATTTAGAGTGAAAAGAAAACAAATTCAGTCTGACCACTACAAAAGGTCAGTCTGTGTTTGTCTGAGATTTTAGGTTGGAAAACAGTATTTATAATGGCTGTTCTTTTCTTTTGTTGTCATGATGCCACAGGAATGTCCTATACCTTTTAAATGCTTTACTACTGGGGTTAGGAAACATCCTGTTAAAATCCAGAGTAACTGGTCATCAACTGATGGTTAAATACAAATGAATACACTCTGTGTTGTTTTTAACTAAGGAACACGTTCTATAACAGCACTTCCCACCTCTGTGCTTGGACATATTTATAGCCTCCCACTTTGAAATGATTCAGACAACATAGTTTAAACTGCAATGCAAATTACTGAACGTGAAAAAACACAGAGATAAATAGATATTCAATTTCCCTAAAAGGTCTATCCATGTGCAGATCCCCCGATAGTTTAATTGGCAAGTAGGTATAAAAATATTTAGAAGGACATCTGCTCACACAAAACTGATAGTTTTGCACATACACATACAACCCACCAGTTTGAATTTCACCCACTAGGATTCTTTCATATTTTCTTTTCTTCATTTGCTCACGTCAGTCCACATGCACATACAACGTTCGATATGGTTTATCACTGTTCGTATTACTACAGATTCTGGTGGTTAACAAAAACAAACAATGGTGCACCTTGTCCATTATCATCTCTACATAATTGAACAAATACACTATAGTTTTCTGATAAACCATGTAGAAAGTTGTCTGTTCGTCACTCCCTGTGGCATTGCCTTGTGTTAGAGAATGTAGGCCGACCTTTCCTATCCTATTAATTTAACCACAGGCATTTTCAGTGCTGGCAGCTAAATCTGTGTTAATGAGAGATGAGGCTAAGAGAGAGAGAAAATCATTTATAAAGTTATTTTCCTCTCTTGTGGGTCTCAACTGTATCTGTATCTGGCCAGCTACTTTTCCATCAGAAGTCCTTTTTCACAGGTTCCATCTCGTCGCCCTGATCTAAGCGATATCACACATTATGTGTTACTTTGCAAGAGTGTGAAAAAATTCCGTTCTTCTCCAACTGTTTTTTTTTTTCTTCCCCAATGTAAAAGTTAAAGTCCAAACATGAATGTTTGGAGATCTTTATATATGTAATAACCATTCAGTCATGCACAGAGGGACTGAATAGAATTGTTAGAAAAACACCGGGGTGGGGGAGGACTATAAAAGACGCTTTTATAGCCATGCCAGATAATCAATCCAAGCTAAAATGTGTAGCTTATGTGACATGCATGATGTCCACATACTTTTTTATGCTCTCTTTCTTTCTCTCTCTCTCTTTCTCTCTCTCTCTCTCACTTTCATTCACTAACTCATTTACTAAACCTAAAAATAAAAGAAATGCATATAGCGGTTTTATTTTTTTTTTTCTCCTTCCGTTATATACGTTGTCTTCTTTTGTCTTAAATATTTGAGAGCGGACGTTAATTGAAAGCTGGTCACTCTGCCGTGCTTATGTCGGTTCATTAATGGAGCCACAAATATAGCAATAGGGGTTTTTGTCCTTCCAGATGAGGCTACGAATGCCTCCTCTGCAGCCTACAGTAAAACCGTTTAAAGAGAATGAGTTTGCTCGACTATATCGCTCTAATAATGTCTGACTTGAACGTCAGAGTTCAGCAAATGACTGAACATTCGTACTATAATGGAACTGTGGCCCTTTCATTAGATCCGGAAATGTTCCTGTTAGTAGGCGACTCTTGAAGGCAGAATGCCAGCAGAGTCTGTGTCTTACAAATATAACCTTCTTTGAAAACTCCCATCTTCATCTGCCAGAATCCAATCAGAACGCATCGCAAGGTACTTGAGATAAGGCGTATCTCTCACTTCCTTATCCTTTTTCTTCCAGCTCTACCTCTCGCACTGTCTATTTTGCTCTTTGGCACATAACATAAAAAGAAAGAACGGGAAACCTCAAGTTGATAAAAATATTTCAAGTTTAGGTGTAGCTGGCATTCTGTGTTGTTTTTTTTCTGCACTTCTTTTTCTTTTCTTTCTTTCGGTTTATTAATTCCCCACCTACTGTAATTGAAAGTGGCTAAATCCAAGTTCTTCATCAGAGCAAGCCCAGTTCAGTAAAGCTTTCTGAAAGCCCTTCAGGGAGGCAGCATGCTGTGGCCTTTACCTTATCGTGTATGGGATTTAGAATGATTAATTGGCTTAGTCTGACGAAAGTCAGAGAAACACAAAACCCCAGCGGTTCAGTTAAGTCAAAACATTTTCAAAACCCTGACCTGAAAGGTGAAACAAATGCTTTTTAAAAAGCCATTTTAAGCTACAAAACAAAGCATGATGGGGAAGAAATACAAATTCTTGCGTGACATTTTAGGACTGCGGGGCTATTGTAAACATGCAAACATGGAGGGAACAAAATGTGGTAATTGCAATTAGGGGTATGCAAACAACAGATAATGTAGCTCTAGTAAATCTGAGTGTTTGGCAAACAAAAAGTTCTCCAACGAAGGTTTAACTACATTAATAAGCGCTAATGCATTCAATAGTCACTCTTCAGAAATGGAGTCTAAACATTAGACATAGTCCTAAGTGGCTGAAATGATTGGCAGCGCATGAAGTGAATGTGTGTTATGTTTATGTGGCATGACTTTGCATTGTATACACAAAGTGACATGAAAATGTGTCTTGTGCAGAGAAGCCTTATTGTGTAGCTGTAAGTGCATGATGGATATGCTACAGATTAGTGTGACGCCCTGGAGAACAGGTCTATACATAACATCAACGCAAAGCTCTGGTTCATTAAATGTCTGTATCACTGTGGTACATAAGAGATTAATCTAAACAAATATACCAATCCTTATTGACAGGCTGATCTCAAATATTAAACTGTATCTGAGTACCATATGCTAGCAGTGGGATTTATGAGCTAATTTCTTCTGTAACAGAATGCTAGCATCTGGACGAGCAGTGCTTAAATTATTGTTCCAAATCTAAAGAGGGGTTTTCTTTGACAGAAATAAACAAATAACTACGTTTTCTTTGTTCACATTCTCCTTAACACATTCAGTGCATAAAGTAGCAGGGCGCTTTCTCCAAGCAGATCAATACTTGGTGGAATTTTAGCTTATTATCAGTGTCACAGGTGGAGCACGGCCTCATTTTAGTTTAAGCTGGCTGTCATGTATGCTTATGCTGCAAGAATCGCTACTGATCTTGTATAATCAGCTAGAGAGCCGCATCTCTATTATGGCCTGAACCTTATTTTGGAGACAACCAAAGACAGGTTAACCACACGGCTTTCTGAAAACAATGTGTTTGGCTCCTCAGGGACTGGAACCACAGAACCATCTCCAGAGTGTCAGTATCATAAACACAGAGCTTACCTGGAGCCATGAAATACAAATTACTGTTATCACTTTATGTATTTTGCTGTACTGTTTATACAGTTTATTAGCATTTGTAAATTAACTCTTTTTTTTCATAATTATTTTATTAGCTCTTGTCTAAGCATCTTTCATCCTTTATCCTGCATGTTTTGTAGCACATTAGCATTAATAAATGCCTTTACATTAGCATTAATAAGCCACATTATCTGATGTCTCTTTTAAATCCATTAGTCGAGTTTTGGAGTTAGAGTCAATGATTTGTTAATGTTGCATATTCTATGCTGAACACGTAATTTCTGACCTAAACATAGGAATTTGTATTATTTGTAAAGCAATGTCTGCTAAATGAATAAATATGAATCTTTGACAATCGTTTTCAGCTTTATTATGTTTCTGGTTCACTGGTGGCTGTAGATGAAAGGTGTATCTTCCACTGCTGTGGTGCTGTGCACGTAAATGTGCTTTTCAAAAGCATGCTATCAGTAAAATGAAATGCTGTGCATCCACTATCTAGATTATCAGATTAGTTTCATTATCAATAAGTCAGCAGTGTGTAATTTTAATTAAAACTGTGCAATATTTCTTCTCCTGTCGGAAAATTGGCATAGCACTCTTCCAAACATACACTTTTCGAGTATAAGCTCCAACTGGGACTGTAAAGTAAACAAACAAGCCACATCTCAAAATCATGTCTGAATCACGAAACGCTGGAAAAAAGCCCTAAGGCCTTGATGTTTCAGGGCAAGGAGATGCACGGTTAATCACAGCTGTGTACCAACCAGTGTGTCCTGAGCAGACCTCTGGGAAACCCTGACTTGTAGAGTCAAACGCTTCCAAGCCCTGACTCGTAATGCGTGACGAAGCTATTATCGGTCATTTAACAGCTGCAATATTTGATTATGCCCCACATAAATGGATGCGAAATTATACTGACAACATTTTTCATATACAGCATGTTGAACGGGAAGCCACTGTGTTTTGTAAATGTCACACCAAAGGGGAAAAGGAAATGGCCGACTGTAGTCAGCCCGTCTTTGGCCTCTGGTGGAGTAATATGCAGAAATGCGGTCAGAGATGTTTGTCAATGTCAGGTGGAGCGCCGTGCATGATGAAACCAGCATACAAATAAACCCACACCTTTATCAGGCCAATCAGTGGCCTATATGAAATTGGAAAATGTGCTGGGCCCTGACATCTGACATTAAGATGCATACATACGCTTTCTCTCTCTCTCTCACTCTTAATGCTGTAGTGAAACAACAAAGCTTTGCATTAGAGTTCATTCCACTATCACACTCAATCTACAGGCTTATTCAGCCCACACCACCCCCCTCCGTTAATTCTTTGTCTTTTCATCAGTTGAGAAAAATAGATGTTCTTTAATCCTGCTGCTTAGGTAGTTTTATTAAAGGATTACGCTACCATGCCTAGCTACTGCATTTGCTGTTACACATCGTAATTCCTTTGTCCAGCCAGCATGCAGCTTTAAGTCTTGTGTTAACCTCTGTGTAGTCTGACCTACTAGATAATAGTTCCTGTGAATATTCCTCCATTAACTAGTTGCATTTTAAATATCTCCGATACGACTTTAAGCATCTGATGACAGCTATAATATATAAGTGCTATATTAACTGCGTTTCATTAATTTCCACAGGCTTTGCAAACAACAGAGAACATCTCATGTGTGCTGTGCTCAGTCTCTTTGTTTACTACCTGACAATTCAACAGCCATACCACTCACTACAGTTAAATGAACAAAGTTGCGGTATATGTAAATATATCGTCTTTATTATTTAGTATCATCCTTCATAATATGTGTAAGATGTTTAGACATTTGCATTCATACATTTGGCAGGTGCTTTTATTCAAAGAGACTTGCAATGCATTCAAAGTACAAAATTTATTTTCTACAAGGCTAAATAATTAGTTGGTTTAATTATCCTTTTTTAAGAGTGTACACCTCCTCATTGAGAAAGCTGCACTGTCAGAAAAATCTGTTTTATTTATTCATAAACCGTCTTGTGAAAATGTGTAAATAATATCTGTATTTTGAGAGCTTAATCAGGGCAGTACTAAATAAATAAATAAAATACAAAATTTTCATGATCCGTCTTATTTCTCTGTATGATAAATCATTCTCTTGAAGAACCTAAAAATTTAAAGCATTAAAAAATTAGATGCATTATAAAAAGTTAACATAGCACCTATTTTGTTGATGAATTGCCAATAAGGTTTTAGAGCAACTTGATTTTTTGCACTACGGGTTATACTGTAATTGCGATAAAGCCTATTGCAAACAGATGTAACATTGCCTTTACATTTCAGAAATCCATAACAAGCTACTGCATGCCACCT
The DNA here is from genome assembly GCA_032361145.1 of Enteromius fasciolatus. NCBI lineage: Eukaryota > Metazoa > Chordata > Actinopteri > Cypriniformes > Cyprinidae > Enteromius > Enteromius fasciolatus. The sequence goes on along the minus strand of JAUMHR010000227.1, from coordinate 87,168 downwards.
ATGGAGATCAAGAACTTAGGTGCAATCGTTGTTTCGGCAGTGATTGTTGTGGTTGCACCTAAAATTACATGCAGCGCTACCGATTAGCCAGGTCAGTGCATTTGGCAGATGTTCAGGCTACAGCTCTTTTGCTCAGCATGACAAAGAGAGAGCAGAAACAGAGGTGGCCAAATAATCCACTCTGGCAACTGTCCAATGGCGGCTTGCTCACTTTTTTACTACACCTATTCCTAGGTTTCCAACAAATAACGCATGTAAGCATGGATGCACCATTGAAGGCTTAGTTAAAAGTAACCATACAGTATTTCAACTTTCCTATCTTGCAGTTAAAAAAAACAGCAACCACAAATCACCCAAAATTCCAGTAAAAGTAACAGCTATCTATCAGGTTGGGTTAGCGGCCCTGCGATTGATTTCCCTCGACCCCACCCTCCCTTGCTGCTGTTAGCCGTGGCAGGCTGAAGGATGGAGCAGACTGGAGCAAATCTCACCTCAGGCAGCGGCATGCCGTTGATGATGAGGTCAGGCTGCTGAGGGCCCTGCCCTGTGAAGGTATGGTGGTAGCCATGGTTGGGTGCGGCATTCCTGGAGTTCTGGTTCTCCACGTTGAGGAAGGTGCTCTCGGAGCGCCTGCAGCCCAGTGGCAGAGTCTGCTGGTGGTAGTCGAAGTAGTTGAGCGAAGAGGTGAGAGACGAGCAACTCACCACATTCATCTTGTCCGTCTCCTCCACGTCCCGCGGCACCAGCCGGATGTCGTTCTTGCTCAGCTTCTTCTTCTTGCTGGACTTCTTCTGGTTGCCGTAGGAGTACTCCGCCACCCTGCGCAGGTACAAGAAACTGAACAGACTCAATAAAGCAGTGCTCTGCCTTCCTCTCTGCACGCACAGCCAGCGCCAGGTCCTGGCCTGGCTCGGGCTGAGGTGCCAGACCCATATTCAAGAGAGAGCGGCCACATTTGAGCGACTCTCTGGCCGCCAATGGAGCCGACGTCCCTCATTTGTTTTTATTTCCATGCTCGGCGGCTCGACTTGTCACAAACACGTACACGATGCAAACATGCCAAACCACAGAAGCACACACAGCGACAAATGATAGCAAGCGTCATTGCGAGCATAAGTAATAATATTCAAAGTTAGGCTGGCGTTCGTCTGCTTTTTTTCGCTCGTGTTACAAATAAACCCGCTGGCAGGTGGGTTGTGAATCTCAATTCTCTGAGCTACGCTCTGTGGCTACTGCTAACTTGATTTGAGGGTTTTGATTCTAATCACAGTAAATGAGAAACTTTGAGATCTTGCCCCAAAGGATGCTTGGGTTGCAATCTAAACTTAAACTTGAGCCCTCATAAGGAGAGTCGGTGTAGTAAACAATCTTTGTCTTAGCTATTCTCCACTGACCCCTCTCGCTTTGTCCCATGAGGATCATTAGATCTTATAGCCTGAAACAATCTTACACTTATTTCTTTTTATGTTCTCTGAAGGGCACACATTCGCCCTAACGTACGGCTTAGGCTTAATGGTACGCTCGCTCTGCCTGCACAAACACAAAGCTCCTCTTTCTGCGCCTTTCATTTGGATTCAGGCTGTGTCTCCCTGCTCCTTACTTTTTTCTGGCTCGGAAAAATGATAACGGTGCAGGACCTTATCTTTTTAGGAGGCATCTAAAAGCTTTTTTTTTTACTCACAGAAGAAAAGAAAAAGTTAGGCAGTCCAAGGCATGCTTAATAGCTGGTCAAAAAATTATTAAATATTTAAGAAGACCGGTTACTTAATAAAGGGTCTATATATGTACAGTATGATGTTAATTATCATAACTAATATTACTGGACGTCGTTGTCTGTGTTGTTTTATTAAAAACATTTTGTTTTTGTAAACTGCAACAGCACCAGTGTATTTTATTTAACTGTGTTAATAAACACGTCTCTATGGTCTGTTTGGTCATATGTGTTTAGCTCCAATCCAAAGAAAGGAGAGTCAGTGATCATAGCTGAAGAAAACCGTATCAAGCACTCTCACTAACCCCCTGTTGGGAGAGCTGAAAGCCTCCATCAGGTTTCTATCTGGAGAGGAAAATAAATGTTAACGACAGCAATCTAAACACAGGCCATCTCTAACCATCTTCCGATCATGGTGTGGTAGATACACTGCGTGCCTAACCATCGTGATCACGATCTAGCCTTCTTGAAAATGTTCTCTTCCATACGTCTCTGTTAAGATGGATCATTTACTGTATGCTGTTGCATTACAAGACAGAAACGTCAACAACAATTTGTGGTAAAAATATGGTAATGGTTTCAGGTTAAATTTGCAAAAGCAATTTATATGGAAATGTTGAGTGGTAATGTAGCAGAGGGAAATCAACACAGTGGCCAATCTTACAGATTGATAAGTATTCATACTACAGTAGATTAACAAAATAATATTCTCCCCTACACACCATGTGTCAAAGACTATTATCGTGCTATACATTTGCATAATTTACCCTTTACGAGTGTAATTATTTTTATGATAGCGTGATCGTTGACAGTAACATTTGGTTGCCATGGCCTTGCTATTGTATTTTGATTTAGTGACCTCTACGATCACAGCCATAATATGTTGCCAAATCATAAATAAAATCTCTAAATTTGAGCGACGAGTCAATTTTGAGAGAGGACCTAAAGGTCATAAAATTACACCAATAATTTATGCAAACACCAGTCTCAGTGCAGATAGTGTGTATGAGGAAAGGCCTGCTTACCCTTCAGTCATCAAGCAATGGTTAATTTCACAGATTTTAGACGACTTATCTTGTGTCCTTTTTAAAAATATGTCTTAGTGCCAACATCACAGTAAAAAGAAATAATAGCAACAAGTAAATCAACTTAAATTCTTTTTTTTTTCTTCTGCCACTTTGATTTGGATTATAAAGACAGCTAACCTAAAACTTTATGTAACCGAAAACTCCAAATCAACTAAAATGTCAAATTACTGTGACATTTTATGGTGTAAAATTTTCTTTTGTTATGCTATTACAGTATATCTGATTTTTTATTAGTGTCATATATTTATATTATGGGTGGTCTCATACATATCATCATGATGAGTATATGTTACCTTTTTGTAATATTTACCATAGCATATACGTAATAATCACAATGAACAAGTGCAATGATCTCCTGTCACATTTCCTTCTGTTATCAGCAATGACAGCAGCAGAGTAAGGCCTGAAGCACATGCACAGTTGAAGACACAGCGCGTGCACAGCCAAGATACACATCAAACATGCTCTCTCTTTATGTCTCAATCATGGAATACTGAGCATTTATTCATTTCCAGTAGAAATATAATTTTAAGCCTGATAACTAGACCAGGGTGCGAATTATAGGAGGGTTGGTGAGGTCTGACCTAATAAGTAATGCCTGAATAGGCTCTGTTCGTTCCCTGAGTTACATAAAATAACTGAAATAAACAACCTTGCTGCAGTTGTTTTATGATATGCAAATACTCTGATAAAGTTATTAATGTTAAATGTGATGCTACAAACAGTAGGCCGCCTTATGTTTAGCCAATGTTCTATACTGACCTCCAATAACGCACTGTTGCTATGGTTACCAACTCCGGCGAACGCAATTTCTGTTCGTAAGCAAGTGTTTTGCGCAATAGGACTTTTATGGTTAGGCCTGGATTCTTGTTCGTTTTTGTGGTTACTGTGCAGGTTAGTGAATAATTCGCACACTGAACTAGCTGTGTTTACCTTTATAGAGATGTATCAAAAATGGTTTGGGTACCTGCAGTTGTATGTTCGGATTTCCTTGTTATCCCTTTTGCACTTGACTGCCACAAAGATCATTGTGACAAACAAGATGACTGCAATAGAACCCAGGGCAATGATGAAAATGAGAGACAGGTTGACGGGTCCGATTTGCTCCTGAGCATTGAGATCAGGAGAGAGATAAATGACAATATAGGCAGAGGCCGATAGAGAAGTTTGGCCGTGGTCGTGCGCCACCACGGTTATTTGATAGGATGGTTTCGCGTTCTCCCCAAACGTCTTTGTGGTTCGCACCTCGCCGTTTATCTGGTCTATTTCAAAGTATGCCATGTCTCCTTCTGAAATTGAATACGTTAACCTTCCGTTTTCCCCCTCGTCGTAATCATCAGCTTTTATTTGTGTAACCAAATAACCAACTCCAGCATTTTTAGGAATGGACACCTCCGCGGTGCCGTTCACCAGGGGCGGGGTGGTCATCACAGGTGTGTTGTCGTTTACATCCAGTACAACAATGCGCACGGTGGCGTTGCTGGTCAAAGGTGGATCTCCCCCATCCTTCGCAGAGACTTTAAACTCAAAGGTCCGCGTATCTTCGTGATTAAAAGCCCTAACGCCGTATATTTCGCCATTTGAGTTCACGGTAACGTAAGATTCCACAGACATGCCCCGCACCTCCGATTTGATGATCTCGTAGGACACGGTGCCATTCATGCCCAGGTCAGGGTCCCTGGCGGAGACCGCCAGCAGAAACGCACCTGGGACGTTATTTTCGAGGACCATGGCTTGATAGTGTGGCTTGGTGAAGTACGGGGGGTTGTCGTTTTCATCCGTTACTTTCACTGCAAAAGATTTCGAGCTTCTGAGCGGGGGGTACCCGCTGTCCTCGGCTAGAATGGTCAAATTGTACATGTCTCTCTGTTCTCTATCCAGACGGCCATCAACAAGTAAGGTAGAGAAGCTCTCAAACTCGTTAAGTCTAAAAGGCACATTGCCCTGCAGTCTGCACTGCACTTTTCCATTCGCTCCCGAATCATTGTCTGAGACTCTCACCAGGGCTATTACATATCCGAGAGGAGCGTTTTCGCTCACCTCTACCATCTCGCTGTTTTCTGACAACAGTTTGATTTCTGGCGCGTTGTCGTTGATGTCGATTACATTAACAATCACTTTGCAGTGGGCAGGGATTGAATTCGGACCCAGGTCTTTGGCTTGTACGTCTATTTCGTGGACGGGCAATTCCTCGTGGTCCAAAACGCCATTCACTGTTATCACGCCTGTTCTGGGGTCGATCTTAAACATCTGTTTGGTCAGGTTGGACACGAAGTTTATGAATGAGTACACCACCTCGCCATTGGTTCCTTCATCTGGATCCGTGGCGTTCAAGTCTATGACTAAGGTGCTAATGGGAGAGTTCTCCAGCACGTTTACAGTGTATACTGGCTCGTCGAAAACGGGGTTGTTATCGTTCGAGTCAATGACTTTGATGTTAAGTTGCACGGTCCCAGACTTTGGGGGGTCTCCACCATCCTCCGCGGTGAGTTCAAACGTGTAACGAGACTGCGTCTCTCTATCTAAAGTCTTTTCCACCACAAGTTCTGCGATTTTGGAGCCGTCCCCCCTCGTCTTAATCTCTAGACCGAAAATATCATTCGGGGTAATTGTGTACGTCTGAATGCCATTGCTCCCGGAGTCCGGATCGCTTGCCCCCTCTAGGGGAAATCTGGTACCGGGAGCGGCGTTTTCCGAGATTTCTATGTCAATGTGGCTGGTGGGAAAGCGGGGCGCGTTGTCGTTTACGTCGATAATCTCAATTTTAATCACGCAGATCTCCATCGAGTTCGACATCACCTCCAACGAAATAAAACACTTCGGTGTCTGTCGGCAAACAGCGTCCCGATCGATTTTTTGCTTTGTGATGAGCAGTCCGGCAGGGCTCAGATTAACCCATCGCGGCTCGGAATTGGAGATAACCCGCAAATAAGGCTGTCGGTTTCCCAGTGCAAAACCCGCATTTTTTGCGTCCGCCGTCACGTTGGCTATCTTTGTGCCTGCACGCAGCTCTTCTTCCACTGTGTATTTCAAATTGTAAACGGCATCGACTCCAGTCCAGCACAAGAGAAAGCACAAAAACATTTGTACGAAATCCATGTCCTTGGAATGCATTGTACCTGTTGATGTCTACCTTCACGCGCTCATTTGCATGATTTTTTATTAACATTTAAACTTATGCACGTTCGGTCGGACGTACGAAAAACTCCCAACAAGTCAAAGGAATAAAATCACAGTCTGGTAGGCATCCTTTAAAATGAACGAAAATGTTTATATCTGCGATGAAATTCATCTGACTTACTGATTACGCAGTCGATTACTTCCATTTACTTTATCGAAATCTTATCAGGCCACCCATGTCTAGCATTATTTTTTTGAGAAAAAATACGAAGAAAACTGGTGAATAATTCTTCATATAGAGAATGTGAAAACATTGTGAACAAAAAACATGGCTTCAACAAGAACATTTGCGTAATTCAGGGTAACCGAGATGTAAACCGACCATTTTGAGCTAGTGGGGAAAAAATGTAGGCTAAATGTTCGCTGGACGGTCCTCAACTTGTGAATGAATGAAAAGAAGAATCCAATTCAAAAATATTTGCTCTCGGTATCATGATTCGTGAAGACCACTTAGACTGAAATTGAGTTTAAAACATCGTTCGTGCTCAATCAATCCATATAATAATGTGAAGTTAGGATGTCTCCTCCTTGATCCGCATTTATGTCCATGCACATATCCAACTGAAACCACAGAGATTCCAATTTCAGAAAAAAAAGAGAACAGTCCAGTCTCTGAAACTGGAACAATATGGCAAACCAATATTAATGAAATTGGTTATCAGTCCAGTCCGCTATATTCCCAGTCGAGCAAGAGGTGGGTGCCTTGTCCACTGAAGATTTCTTTCAGCAAGCGTAAATTTCTTGTATGAAGGTATTTCAGCTGGCATTAGTCCAGAAAGAAAGAAACTAAATCCGTATAAAACACTGAGAAAAGATCAGTGAAGAAAAACCAAGCATTTGCAAGTAAAGCTAGGCTCTTCTCGGCGTAATAAAAGCGTCCGGTCTGAAATATCCAGCCTCTGGATGAAACAAAATAGTTCTTGATATAGTTCTTAAATGTTGCTCACTGAGGTAAACGCACCGCGCGCATCTTCAGCGCATTCTGTCGAATGCACAGCTCAGTGTCTCGCGCTCAGTCTCAGGACCCGCAATCCCCACAGCCAATCAGAGGTTACACTGGAGAGCTGGATTTGCTGGTGGGTGGGGCAAACTACAGCTATGAACTCTGTCGGCTAGCTCTAGTTCATGCAACGCACAGTGCATGTTATCCGTTCTAGTTATGTCTGGACATACAGGTTGTCAATACAATTATTGACTTTTGGGAGGGTAATCTTTTTATAAGGAATTTCCTTGAGAAATGCTGGGGGCGCAATTAGTTGGAGTTCACAAAGCATATAGATATTGTCTTTTTAAACAAAACACAAAAGTTATTCTTATATGTTTTATATAACTGATATAGGCTATTTAAAAATACAGAATTCATTTTATTTGTTTTGTTTAACGGTTCGTCTTACTCTAGGCTCTCCAGTGGTCTGCTGTTGCCATGGTTTCCTCCATAAACTTTTTTGTTCTGAACATAACTTAATTTGATCTAGATTTAAGTTTACCCTAATTTAGAATATGGTAATGATGGGTTTAATGATTTAAAAGCAATATATAGCCTATTGAATTATTCAAGTTGATATTTTCTTGACCGCTGGGTGCAGCGTGCCTATTGAACGCATGACAGAAATGATCCTTCAGCACCCAAATGTCAGTTGTATTCTTTGGCAGAAAAAAAAACGATGAATGTTACTGCCTTATTTTAGATCCGCCAGATCTGAGTATCATATTATCCACGTCATAATACGCCTAACACGTTTACTTTCGGCAAGTACGTATTTATTGACTTGTCTGTACGAGATTTAATAAGATATTAAAGGTTATTCACGTGTTGCGCTAGTTCTAGTGATTAAATATGGCAGTAGCCGTGTTAAGAAATATTAATGACATACATGCCTAAGAATGGAAGCTCTATATAAACACTATTGTTTGCGTTTGGATCATGCGCTAATTGCGAATCTTTTAGAGAGCTGCCTTTCGTTTCCCTCACAGATGACGACCATAACATATCAATATCTGTGTCTCTTTCTCTCTCTCTCTCTCTCTCTCTCTCTCTCTCTGACACACAAACACACCAAGACATAAAGGCGCGCCCGGTCGTAACATGATATGAAATGCTATTTAGGTAATAATAGTAATAATAATAGTAGTATGAATAATAATGACGTTGTTGTTGTTGTTGTTAGTAAACTTTTTTTTTTGCTTTTGTTTTTGTGTGACTGAATATTCATATTCATATTCAGTCTTTAGTATTGGCTTCCTGCACGTGTTTATATTTTTCATATTCCTCCGTATATGTCTCATGAACATGCACAACGAGTCAGGCGTCATGTGCACACGACAAAATGTTGAAAGTAAATAGTGTTTAAAGTCACAAGGCTGACACCTAGCGGCCGACACCACTTTCACCTCATATATGAAGACAGTAGGTTTTTGTTTGTTTATTTGTTATTTATCAGACATAAATATTGGAAAATTAAAAACACAAATGTGAAAACATATACTGGTTCCTAAATATTTTATATACGTTTTTTTAAATTAACAAATGTTTTAAAAAGATTACATATTAGCCTAGTCCTATATCTTAGGTTGGCTAGTTAGTTTGTTAATAGAAACAACACTAACGCAAGTAATCAATGCTGTATAATGCTGTATATTCCTAAGGGGCGGAATCCATACAATTTTACTTCTGTCTTGTGTCATTTTACTTGAAATGTCTGAATACGTCATATGAGGTTAACTAACCACAGAGACATTGCTTCTTTGTTTGCCATGCAGCCGTGCAAGTTCTCAAGCACTCATATTCATGAGCAAGCACAGATGTCATCATCTTTAAATATTCCAGTTCATGTTTGTTTCCAGCTTGCAATGCTTTAGGGACAGCTGTCAACCTATTGCTCCGTTGACTGTTGAAACTTGCCAAGCTTCCAAGGCAAATCAAGATACTGAAGGTGTATTTTCACAGCTAGTTCTATCCTTCTAATAAATTCTTAATGTTGAAGAAAAAGGATGATTGTTGTCTTTCATCAATAAAATTCAGTTGTTTGTGTGCAATGGACTCCTTGACATGGTTTGTTATCATGTGAGCACAGGTTTTGACACACACCTTCACTTTGACATCAAGGTTAATAGATTTAGCTGTTTTGGCAACATCAACACACACCAGAATGCATTGTGCTACAAATTGAGTTTTTGTGCATGCACTGCTATTACAAATACAGTACGCTCAAATTAAGAATTTGATTCTGCAATAGTAAATGATGCATATAGATGGTGCTTATAATATTGCTATGTTTCATTCATTGTAATGGAAGAGAAATGACCATCAAAGTGAATTCAGCCCAGTGTAAAATGGACCCTGCATCAAAAAAGCAGTGGTGGCTCTCAAATAATAACATTGCATACCAAACCAATGCTTTGAAGTTCTTAGAAATGAAGGTGGAGAGGTGGAAAAAACAAGAAGAGGAAGTGAAACTGTCTTTCTTGGCTCTCCAGATATGTTTTCGCATAAAAAGCTCTGTTGCTGTGTTGTTCTCAGCCAAATACCCCTCTAACTGTTAGGACCTTTTGTGTGAATTGCTAAGTAAAGCAGCTCAAAGGTGCTCACAGGCTGTAGCCCAAGTTACTTTGTGCAGTGGGAGCCACTCAATCATGCAGTGGTTTTGAACTTCTTTAAGACACTTTTTTGCTCCAAGCCTTGAGCCAACACTTTCCACAGTACATAGAGAATAACTGATTTGATGCTATATTTTGCTGCTAAAGCATGGCACACTTCTATAGCCAGTCCTTTCTGCTCAATTTGAAAGGAATATCTGAGCTCGGCCGATATGTTGCTGCCTTATTACCCTGTGTGCAGCAGTGAAAAGCATAGGAGAGTCTCAGTGAGACTCAAACCTACAGGTGTCCATTGGAAAAGAGCGTGTGTGTGTGTGATTTATTTGAATGCAGACAAGATGAAGGCTCTTTCTTTGCATGGATGTGGCTCCAAAAAGGACAACTCCATTTTGGTCTTCATCTTAGTGTATTTTAGGCATTTGATTTCTTCTAATGATCATGGCTGGAAGCAGGCAGCAAGATGACTGACAGGCCCGTCTACAGCGTTGCCTTGCCCTGCTATCTGTGCCTTGATACATTGTTTTAAAGCATTCTCTTTTTGTCTGGGCCCCCCTGCTAAGCTGGGAGGGCACTGTTGCATCAATGATGGAGCTCTCGATATTGAAATGCTCGCTGTTTGTCTCTTGGTAGAATTGAGTGACAAAGGGCAGTCGTTTTATTTACTCCGAGAAGGGATTTGAATTACAGACGATTCATTTTAAGCACATTGTTTGGGTCTGTATCTAAATCTTTCACTGTTGTTATGTATGCATATATTTATTAGGAGATATTTATTTGTTTCCAGAGACTCACTGAGCACTATTAGCATCTCCTGTCTCTCGCTGTGTCTGGTACAAACTGCTAAGCAGAGGTCACGATAAAAGATTTGGTCTATTGAGCCGAACTACCCTGCATTGCTGATGAGGACCTTGAAGCGCATCCTTAAATGTTTTATTGACAGTAAAATACACAGGAATAATTTTCCAGCTTAGCCTTCTTTTTTTCATTTTGCCACGGCTAGGTAGTGCAAGTGGATGGAGAACTATTTAACTATCGGTACATGATATTAACATGTTGCATTAAATGCAAAAACTGTTTCCACTGGAGCCTCTAAAAGCTATTATAAGGCGTTGAGAGGTTTTAGCGATGGCTGTATTTAAGATTTCATTAGGAAGAAAAAATTGTTTGTAGTGTGAAATGAAACTGCTGTTAACTGTTGTTGGCAACTGTTTACACAGCCTGAGTAAAGACTGGCACAATACCAGCAAACCATTTGCTTTAGTCATCATTTTCCAACAGCGTATATTGTGTCATGTTTTTTACAGATGTTGTACTTTGAAGATATCTCATTTTTATTGTGAACAACATGTGCAAAATTGAATAGCTTTTTGAAAAATAAGCCTAAGATGTGTTTGCATGTATTTAGACTTGCAGCTAGTACTCTACTATTAGATTAACACTAAATTAGCAATTAGTCATTTTAAGTTATTTAAATAATATGGCCAGCTTGCTCCCATAATGTCAAAGACAAGCTATCAGCACGAGCTGGAGAGGGAATACTCAAGGGATGAAATGTACACAGTGGTGCCAGTCACGTCGTCGGATTCATCACTGTAACGGGCACTCGGCACAGCTGCAACCAATTAGATTTCACTCCACTCTAGGCCCAAACAAGATTGAGCTATATTCACACTTCATTGTGGAACTTATGACGGTTGCAATTGAGACTAATAATTAGTAACCCAACATCCCATTTGCTTTTAGCATGACGTGTTTAAGAGCACTGTGCTCTATTTATGCAAGATTAATTTGAATATTTCAGCATTTAGATAGCAATTAATACATGCAGTTCTACCATCTTTATGGTAAATTTAATCCCTGTAAGACTCATGTCTCTGTAATTGCTGTGATGGCTTTTAATACGTACCTCTTCATGGTATGAGTTCTGAAAGCTTAAATAATTTAATAACAATAAATTCTGCCAAAATAAACTTAAAGGAATGGTTCATTGGCTGATATGATTATCAAACCTGTATGCATATTATTCTTGTGTGGAACTAAAGTGTTATAAAATGTTTTTTATGTTGGGGTAACCTGTACTTTAGGAGCCAATATTATCATTAAGGCTACAACATTACTAGGATAGAATTTAGAGTAAAATTTAGTAAACCCTACCTTTTGAAGCTAATAAATTGCATGCATGAGTCAGAGTTCCTGCACTGTAGACTTCTAAATCTGTTTTCAGAGATCTAGGTGTAAATGAGTCATAATTTTACACCTGTAAAGCAAATGGAAGCCCACACATTAGGTGGCTTTGAGAATTGAGACCAAAACAATCAAACACCTGCAAAACGAGCACTGCCATGCCATTTTGTTTCCTTATACATCATCTGAGCATTCCAAGCAACAGTTTGGAATATCCAACATGCTGACTGAAAGGAATGCAGCATAGAAGCCACAAAAAACACATTTCAAATGTTAAGTTCACAGGCTCTCAGCATCAAATGATAAGACCTCTGAAAGGCCCAAAGATCCTAATCTTTCATTTGTGCGCTAATGTTTAGCATTCTTTTCTCACCTCACACCACCCAGACAATGAGCATAATCATGTGTTCAATACACCATGAGAGGCTGAAATTCCAACCCTGATTAGCCCTATACGCAGAAATCAGTGGCCTTTGTTTAGCAGTCAGCACAAGTGCGAAGACCACCTTGCATAATCATAACCACTCAAATGCATACAGTATGGCACAGTGTGTTATTGTTACCTTTGGAATCACCTGTTCTATGGTCAGTTAGTATGAATCAATGATTATTTTTCATCCTTTTTTTAGCCCAGGGTCTGATTGATGTCAGAACATGTAGGCTAAAACACCTGGAAATGTGCAGCCCTGGGTGGGGCAGCCCTTTGTCTGATAGCATCAGCAGGATGGAGAGCTTATCAGCCCTCATCCCCCTGGGTGTGTGTTTACAGCTGTTCTCTAGTCAAGACAAATTAGCGGACTATAAGCCATTAGACCACTTCAGACATTTTTTTGTATGTTTGTAAAGGAGCTTTGTGAGCCTGTGTGTCTTTGTGTTCTGTTTAGATCATTCCAGGTAAATGAAAGCACAATGGGTGGTGAAAGTATAATCGAAAACAGGGTACAGACTTGAATTCGTCTTGGGCACAGCTTGACAGTATGTGTAGAGAACATATGTGACATCAAGTGTATTTATTCGCAAGGGCTTACCAGCAAATGGCATATTGCTGTTGTTTATTTTTCTTCTCTAAATCTGGCTGTCTAATCTAATATCTAAATATATATTTTTGAGTAGCTGGGCCAGCTTTATCCCTCATATTACTGCAAATCTTCTCTCCAGTCAATTGTTAGCTTAATCCACAGAAGAAAAAAAAAAAAAAAAGATGTATTGGGTAGAGTGCAAGTCATCGCTCTGAATGGAAGCGTGTTTATGTGCTCTTACAGGTCAGGAGAAATCGTTAGATAAATTAAAACACTATGCTCAGGGATGGTGTTGGTTTTGAGTGCTTTATATAATCAGCCTATTTAATGACACAAAGTTCTTTTTGAATGCATGCTGATATGGTTTTGACACCAGGGTCAAACAGCACCTGTTATATAAACCTAGTCTTACTATCATCATAAAGCCTTGTCTACTTTGCAATTTATTCTTGCCAAAAACCACCCACTTAAACAAGATCATATGAACATTTTTGAAAGCACATTTTAGATATGCAGTGATAAAGTAACAAGCTAACCGTGCAATGTTACAGTGTACTTGCCGTAACCATGAAATGCTGCATTTCAGTTGTGTTTTTTGAGTGAAATTTGACTTGAAGCAGTGCATTCTGTTTAGAAATTTCAACTTGAAAAAACTTGAGACACCACCAATGATGTGTCACCGTGATGTATGCCATAAATGTACTGCTAGAGCGATTTGAGAGCAATTGGCTGGCTATTTCTGTGCAGTTTTTCACAAGCTCTGATTTTGATGATTCTTTCTTTCTTTCTTTCTTTTTTATTCTATGTAGCCACGTCCACACCGAAGTCTCATTGGACCTATCACTCATCATGTATATTAATTATCAAACATACAAAATTCCAATCAACCAATCAGAATTGATGAATATTTTTTCTGGAAATATCTGTTTTAGACTTATAATCATGGTTAGGTGTTTCTACACCCTTGTTAATCACCTATCATTTCTCACTGATTTTAGTTGCCAGTTCCTATGAATTTGTACGAATGACCCAAACCCGCTTAAACCTACCCGTCACAGGGTTATAGACAAATCATACAAAAATTACGAATTAGCAGGAATTTGGGACCTCGTACAAATACGTAAGAATTGGTCATGAGACTGTGTTGGTACACCTGACTTTATGCTGTGCAGTTTCGTTTTTTAGTCATAAAATGTACACCCACAGCAGTATATTGCGTACTATTATGCCAGGCTTTTACAAGGTTCAGGAACAATCTGAAATATTAAATACCACCATAATAGACTGCAGTACAAAAAAGAAAGTCATTTAGAAAACTACACAGCAGTGTTGGTCTGAGAGCCTTTAAACTATTTCACAGAAATAAATAAAGTAGAATATGCAGTATCCATTTTATTTGTTACTTATTGCTTGAAGCACAACTCGTATTTCAAAGATTTATTGCTACTAACCTAGCAAACTTTGGCAATTTTAGTAATTTCCCCCCACCCTCTCCCCCCAAACACATACCAGCAGTGTAAAAGAAAAACCTACATTTCAGAAAAAAGGGCATTAAAAATGTATTAAATGCAACAATCAGTTCCAGCTCCTGTCATACCAGCAAATATTGATGTTGCAGAATATTGGACAGGTGATATAGGTGTATTACACACTCCACCACATATATCAATTTTCCCTTTTTTTCATATTTTTCCTCCACATCTCATAATGTTTGCTGTCTACAACAGCTTACAACAAACCCTTGAGAGAGCTCAGACAAACATTGCCAGAAAGGAGCTCCGTGTAGTGTGCTGTAACCGGGGAGGCTTTGCCAACCAGGCCCCAACAGAGTCCCCCGTCCAGACGATGTGACAAGGAATTGCAGTTTTTTTTCTATCTGGATTGTGATATCAATAAAGGTAGCTGTCCGCCGGGACTACTGTCAATCCAATTCCCTCCACCCAAAGGAGAGTTATAAATGGCTTCTGTGTTGTTTACGTGAGCATTGTTCTCAGAGGTGTCTCGGCTGACTTTTTAGATTCCACACATGTACCCCGCAATGCAATTTGCCCTTCTGCCATTGGACGAAGCTTACGCCAGGGCGAGAATTAAAGGCGAAGGCGGAGAAGAAAGAAATTAATATGGAAATTAGCCCGTATAATGCCTCAAGCTATTAAGGTGCTTTAAGGGCCAATGAGAAGGTGGCAGTTTTCAGTGCAGATAGCTGCTGTACTGCAAACGGAGGGATATAGAGATTTCATTCCTTGGGAGGATCATTCTCCTCCCCGCTGTACGGATTAAGGAAATAGCTTCTGAGAGGCATGGCATGCTGTTTAGTGTGCACTAATTGCACATCCTGTATTGAAAAGTCTGTTCTGAGCAGATTGTGGTTTTTGTACGTATTTTCCATTTTCTCTCTACCCCTCTCTTTCTAGTTCTTTACCTCTCCGCAAACTCTCTGTATGAGATTTTTGTTAAGCTTTGATCAGTAGAAGCAGTATACAAGCAAGGCTAGCTTATGGCTTGACTTGATAATGCAAGTAGATAGAGCATGCATGAATATATTTGCTCCTTAAGAGGGTAGGAAGTCCCATTGTGCATATCCACATTAAGAATAGGTCGTGGGTTGGCTTTTACTAGATTGATCTGTCTATTTTTATCCCCTGCTTTTTATCTGAGGTGGTCCACCCCACCCAGGCATGTCCTCGGGGCGAAGTGCATTCGTAAACATTGGCTCTCGCGAGGTAATTGTGGCGGAGATGGCTGCTGGCTTCATTATCTGGCTTTGCAGGTAACAGGCATTAGCACGCACAAGAGGATGGGATGGCCTCGGGTTATGGGAATTCCTTCACTATCAATGGCAGCCAATGTTTACTCATCCCTCAGGGACAAGGGAGGATCACAGGGTTTCAAGACCCTCGGGTCCCAACGTGTGGGCTGTGCAGATGAATAGAATTCCCTCAGTGTCAACAGTTGTTTTGTTCATATGTAATTTTCCCAAAGCTAGAGTCTAATGGAACACACAGGCACACATATACAAACACAACATAAAAAGGAGAGACATTTCGGCTGTCTTTCCAAACAGCGTGATTTTTTGACAGCAACAGAATAGTTCAGAACATATTACCCAACCAAAAGCGTTATTTACAGCCCATTGTGAACGAATGCAGTAAGAAAGACAGCTCTAAATTTTTGATGTGTTTCTTTGTCTTTTTTGTCAACTGTTTCATCCCAGAATATACTCCAAATACTGGAGATATTTTGTCAAACTCGGCATCACTAGAGGTTACAAAGACATTCCCCTGCTGTTTTTATATCCTTCTAGAGACAGAACACCCCAGGAATCCTTGATTTGATATAATTATTGTAGTGACATTTTGTAAGGTTGATGTCTGTGCTGCTATGATATTTTGCTACATAATACTTTCTAAGAACTCACAGACACACGGATAAACTCCTTTTAATCCTTTTCCGTGTAAAACAGTACCACAGAGTACTCATATTGATTCTTTTCTTAAATGATGTGATGATATAAAAAAGTTAAGCACTGTCTCCTTATTCTCTGACATCAATAACGATTATTAATAATAGAGGTCAAAATTGCTGTTCTTTCGAACAACAGGTGTGAGTCACCTTTTGCATTCCTGTTTCCACCATCTCCAGTTCGAATACAGCATTTACGATAGTTTCAGATGACACTAGCACTTGCAAACACTCCAGATGATGCCAACTTTGGAATAACACCGACACACGATTTTTTTGGTAAGGCTGCTTTGAAGCAATATTGTGAAAATAAATTTGAAATTGAATTTGTGTTGTTAGCTATGGTTGATGTTTACGTCCACTAATAAATTATTATTTGTGGCATCACTGCGTGCATGTAACAGTAGATGTGAATGAACTTATGCATCAACAGGATCACCTCTCCAAGCTTAGTTTGAGTAGGAAGGGGAGCGGCAGTTGAACAGGTGACCTGTACTCTTTTATAAAAGTATGTGTAGGTGTGTGCACAAATATGCAGAGAAGATGAATTCGGTTTTTAGAAACCTTGAATTTCAAGGCGAATGAATGTCGTATACATTCACACATTACTGTATATGCAGTACTTGTTCCTTTTCACAGCTAAAATGTCACACAAGAGCGCTCAGGGACACATGATTTTAGTGTTAGCGTCTGAATGGCATGTGCCAGAGTCTTTGTTTTAACATCAATTGCGGCTGTTTGTATTCAGTCGTGCTACCTCACTGAGACCAAAGTGATTTCAGTTTTTGATCAAAAAGGCCAGAACAGTAGTTGTTCCCCATCAGAAGAGATAAATCGTGGGTGCGAAAGGCCAACATCGTTCTCCATTGTTTACTGAAACGGTGGGGCTTGTGATAGATGTGACTGAAAAAGAGATACCGTAGCATTTTAAATCTGGCTTTGAGCTGCAGTAAATGCTTTAACTAATCTCTTCGTGCTGCATGCGCATATTCTGGGCTGGCTGATTTTCTCTGCCTCAGGGTGGGCTCCCAGGACAAGAGAGGAGGGCCGAATTGCCTCACACAGCTTTTCCTATGGGGAACATCAGAGAAATGTCTGCCCATGCACACGTAGCGATAGATACACAAACAATCCCAGAGTGTTGCACGCTGCCACTTCTCTGAATTCAGGGGTGATCTTTGCCAGCGCTGGTAAACAAAGGAGTAGGGGAGCCTAATCCGCCAGTAAATCTGAGGATCATAAGTAAATCACCTATTTTAGAGATTAACTCCCATAACCATCTAAAAAAAAAGAGGGAAAAGAGTGGGAGGGGCTCGTTTGCAGGTATTTCTTAAAGGTGGCATGGTCTCCTCTTGCTTTTTCTTTTTACTCGTCTCCCTCACGTTCATTCGCTGTTAGATAAGAATGTAATGTGATATACTCAAAGCTGGGTAACTAATCTGATATTTCACCTCGGTGAGAGATAGGAATGATATAAAAACACATTAGGAGTGGGCACTAAGAGGATTACAGTATGGAAACGGATGTGTGCTGGCTGTCTAATCCACTCATGTTTAACCCTTGCAAGCTAGCCAATCCAACGCAAGCAAATTATTATTCTTTGTCTTTTCTGTTGATCCCGCTCTAGGTTTAGGCCGATGCCGACTTGACCACCCTCTCTGGAATAAAAGCCGATGAGAGCGAGCCTCGGCCTGGCCTTGATTAACACCCTCTGTCTGCTGACAGCACAGCGCTGGGTTTGGGTGTGCGAGCTTTAATCTGCTTGGAGACTGTCATTAGGAGTTTAGTAGGGTTTTACGTCTGGCTGCTGGAATATTTGCAGTGGAGCGAACATGTGTGTGTTTTGTATTTATGCGGATTTGCGCATGTGTGTGCTCGATAGCGATTGTTCCAAACTCTCATTGGCACTGCACAGCACACTTAATCTTTATCTTCACCTTCGCCTTTTGATACCATGACTGGAGATCAGACGCACTCAAACAAGCCACTGCAGCACTGATTGGCTTAACCCACAGTTCAAAGCCTGTTGCTTGACATAGCCGTCATTATAGAGACGGCTATAAAGCCATAGACTTGAGAAATTACATTGCGGTGATAGTCGTTTTACCCCTGCGGGGCGTTCTTTAGAAGTTAAAGGTCCTGGCTTGAGGCAATGACCTTATGTCACCTCCCCTAATTATCACATATTAGAGCCGCGTGACCTTCGGGAAGGCCACGGGGATCAGTTATATCCCTAAAATAACAGCTGCCAGTCTTCATTAAAGAGTATCTGCTCCCTCTCAAAATTCCTTATCAATCATCAATTAAGAGGAATGAGACTGAGGACACTTGTAGTATGTGACATCCTAATTAATTGCAGCTCAAATGAGGAATTGACACCCCCGTCCTTTTCTACTAAATCCCCCGTGTCACCTTGGACTGTATTATAATTAGCAGGAGTGTAACGTAAGGTTCCGGCACATTAAACAATGCGCCATTGGACGTCCCGAATATGTACGTGAGATAATACATAAGTGCCGGTGAATTGTAATGAGTTTAAATCTGTGTGGATTCGTATGCATGATATGTGTGAAATAACTTGGCTTATTCTGCTTCGTTAATAGACTCTGGCAAAGAAATGTAATGTAGCGGTGCTGTGAAATCACAATTGGAGTTCCATTATCAGATTAGATGTGGTGAATTAAAAGACATGTCATTTGAATATTTAGTTGACCCTCAAACTTCATGCATTGCTGAAATGCAATACCGCTCTGACCGTTTTTACCGGATGATTAGAGATTATTCACTCAGAGAATAGATGTAGAATAATCAAGAGAGGGGGAAAAGAGGCTTCCCAGTGAGCAGCACTTGAAATACAGACATAGATACAGATATAACAGTGCTTCCTCACTATAGTAACACAATGGATGACACAGTTTCTCGCTAGGCTCCACTGTAAGTCTCTACTCCAGTTAAGCTCATCCCTTCTGGGCTGCGGTTCATTACTGGGCCAGGTGTCTGTATTCTGAAGGGAGCTCATTGACTCTGGGTTCCCTAGAAAGAAAGTTAGGCAGTACCATTCATTTCCAGATTCTCTTTACTCTATATACAGGAATGTATTGTAAGTCTTTTACTTCTACTGTTGGCTTTCGGCTGGTGGGAAGAAAAAAATAGAAGAAGAAGCAGTAATATTAAACTGTATGCACTCAAGTGCTGTGAAAATCCAGCCTACATGAATTCATTACAAAATACTGTGTCATTTCCATTGATCAGGTGTCCTTTTGATGTTTTAAT
This sequence comes from Enteromius fasciolatus, assembly GCA_032361145.1. NCBI lineage: Eukaryota > Metazoa > Chordata > Actinopteri > Cypriniformes > Cyprinidae > Enteromius > Enteromius fasciolatus. The sequence goes on along the minus strand of JAUMHR010000227.1, from coordinate 67,654 downwards.
TCACTTTCATTCATAGGCTATCCCGTCTCAACTGTGCTTGGCTTCTTAGTCAACTTGCTAAGTGAGTTATGGGGCCCTAAGGGGGGCTCGACAAAATGCGCCATTGGCAGTTTCTACCCTGTGTGTTACCGCGGGGCCACTAATGCCGTGCCGATCAGCGTGATGACAGCCCACCGAAACCGTGTCTGGGTGTAACACGCTAAATAACTCAACAACCAAACACCTGCTTCAGAGACAGAAGATGTCTCTCGGGTCAGGACTCATGTAAATTCTGTGAGAGGTTGCAAGCGTTATTCTAGCTGAAGCCCCGTTTTAAGATGATCAGATGGTAATGGTGTAGCCTGTCAATAAAAGCAGGTGCATTTAATTACTCCGCGGTTCTTTACAAGCAATGGTAAAACCTCTAGAGAGTGTTTGGCACTTCAAGATTAAGAGCAGGAATTTAATTACATTTCATTCATTATACTGAGGTGTTTGTCTGAGACAGCACAATGCAAATGTGCAATAGTATGTCTTTTGGCGTGTGTTCTACAGGTTTTATTTTGGCTTTTCAAATCACGCTGATGAGTATAAAGCAATTCAAACATGAAAATGTGTAGATAGAAAATGTCTCTGTGTAAGATTTGGTATTTAAAGTATTCAAGATGGCACATCCTACATAAGACTGGAAAATCAAGTCACAAATGATTTGATCAGTGGCTTTTATGTGATAACATTTAACAAGAATATGACATTATTAGTAACATGCTCTTAGAAATACTTGATTCTGATTGGACAAATGCGGCATTCAGCAGTCAGATGTTTCCTAATATTTGTCATCATCCATAGCAAAAGCTGTATATATGCAATTGACTGCAGTACATTGACCTCGGAGGACTATTACTATTCTATCGTTGTTATATTGTTCATCTTCCTAGGCCGATCATTGTAGTGGAGTAGTTTACTCTTAGCGGAAACTCAAATCCATATTTCCCTGTTTATTTCCACTGTATTTCCATTTATATTACAATAGAGGGGTTCATTTTGTGATAATGAGAAGGAAGACATTTTAAATCTTTGAATTCCAGATTTTCATAGTAGTATCATATTTTTGGACTGCGCTGTATAACACAATACACCCACAGTAAACAGTTGGTTTGAGTTTTACACTCTCTATCTATCAGTTTCGAAAAAGTTTTGAACCGTTTTAAATGCAAATGCCTGCAGGAATATGAAGACCTGCAGAGTGAAGACATCCAACCACGTATTTCTGCCCAGTCCTCCTTAATATAGCACAACCGTTAAAAAGTAAAGTGTGGATTATTGCAAAATAGCTTTGACTCGCCAAATGAATAAAGAACGCAATTCAGGTCTAGTTTAAGAGCTGTGCATTTGATGAAGGGAGCGTTTGTCCTGATTCCAGCACAGTGTGAGATAACCAGCAGAATGAAAATGTGTTGCCTCATAAGCGAGACTTGTTCACGAGATGAAATATTAATGCTTGCGGACGCGAGCAGTAAGCATTTGAAAACGTTCGCCTGATGAATGATCACTGGGCTGTATTTGCATTGGAGATGAAAATGTTGAACAAGATTCATGGCTGCACCGTTAAAACGTAATATATGTGACTGCACAAGAGATTCTCGACTAATGTCGTAGTCTGTGTCTTGGCTTTCGTCAAAAGAACGCACAAACACAAGGGGGAAGGAGGCCATTGACGCCTGGAGATATAAACACTTTGGGATTGGAGGGGATTTTATTGGGGACTTTTTGGTGAAGCTGTGTTTTTATTAGGTCATTGTCTAGCTCTGTTGTAATTCCAACCTCCATTCTGCTGCAGCCTCACAGCTGTTGCACTAATATCCACATTAATTTAAAAGTGACAGCTATTAACAGAGCAACTAAGCTCTAGGACCGAAATGAGAGTTTTTCTTTTTGGACAGAAATCTCAGAGTGCTTTACTGAAATGAAGTGAGTGTGCTCATTGGATCTAAAACAACTTCAGCCTGTAAATATCTGCGCTCTTGAAATAATATACTCACAAAAATGTTTGTATTTACTAGTAAACTGTCAGCAGAGAATATCAACTATTTTTAAGCATGGTGAAATTCAATATGATATGAATTCAAAAATGGTCAAAAAATAATGATGTACATTTGTGTGTGTTTTTTAAATGAACAATTTTCACTGAATTTGTTCAGCTCAATGGACTGTTTAATAAGCACATGCAAATTACAATAACATGAATTCAGGTAAATTGGGCCATTTAGTTATCTCAGCATTAAAAGTTACCAAACTTCTCTGAATTAATGCTACATCAAAGGTCACCAATGAGCTTAATGCAATCTAGATCCAGCCACTGATTGGTTTCAATCTGGGCTGTAAAACAGTTCTAATGAATGAATATAATTAGAAACAAACATGTTGACAGGAAACAAGAGGTCCACTGATTGTGATGACAACAGAGAGCCTGATGCTGTGCTACAAAAGTAGATCTCACCTGTTATAATCAACACGTCAACACTATCACATGCTTAATATGACGGGAACTACGTTTCTATATTTATGACTGAAATAATGTTTTATTTACATACATAATATGTGTATGTTGAATACTAATATGTCATCTTATCTAACTCCTTATGACATCCAAGTCAGGCTATAATGTTTTTACTAAATTAAATTCATATTTGGAATGCTCTGTTCAGTCATAAGGATACAAAAGCGTGTAAATATTACTTGAGAACCAAATTAGAATTAACAAATACAAAATATTTAACTGTTTTACTGTATTCGTGATCAAATAAATGCAAAAAAATGCATTGTATCATTGCATTGTACTTGTACATGTGTAAAGACAATACATTTGAATCCATTAAATTTGAACATTCTAAACACAAACCTTAGAATGGTGTCAGTTATAGTGTGTTTTCGCACTTTTAAAGAAAACTAGTAAATAAATAATGCAATTAACAATGGTGTGCATTTGTCAATGTAATTCTTCAGTTTTTAAAAATATTTCTATTGATGTTATTGTTACAGCTGTTTCATACTTTTGTTGCCAGTTTAAGAATTTTTATGAAGTATTCCAGTAATATGTGTCCCTTATTTTATAGTTTTGTGGCCATGTTGCCCTACTGGCAGAACCTGATTTTGCTGAGTTCGAAGTGTCCCTGTTGACCCTGGAACAACATTGTGATTAGCCAATCAGATTTAAAGAACCAGTTTATAGTATTTGTCAAGTTTAGGCTTATAATCAGTGTTTGGTGCTTGTACATCAGTGTCAGTCTCTATCATTAAATATGATTTGCTTGCCTTGTTGGTGTAAGTTGCCCTTTTGGTTGTAAGGAAATGTAAAGATAGACTGGAATAGTTTTCCTCTAACTGCAATAATGATTATTTTGATGCATTTGCTGTAACCCACCTTTCCCCCCTAAACAGTCTGTCCTCATCACTGTCAGCTTCTTGTTTACGCTTTTGATTCTCCATGCGGCCTGCAGCCCGCTGAGCCAGCCTGGGCTTCATCAGCTTTTTGAGACGGCTTAATCTTGTCAGTCTTGACAATAAAGGCTGATCTCCTCTGTTCTCTTTGACGGCGAAATCGGCCTACAGCTCGGCCTATTCATACAGCCCCGATTCCTGCTGAATCCATAATCATTTCTATTAAGAATATGAATGTATCCGACTTTGAGAAGTGAAGGCAGAGATCTGCATTCAGCTGAACATAAGCCAGTCGGAGTGAATACAAAATGGCTTCTAAATTCCGGCAGCTTCACTACTTAACGGCCTGAGATACGAATAAAGGACAGAGAGAGTGAGAGAAAGAAATCATTTCTTCTCAGAAAATGAGAGTAGAGACAAATGTCTTTGGGAGCATTCATAGAATGTGTGGCGGAGAGAGAGAGAGATGGAGCTTTAGGATCTGTATTAGCACAAGGCCACTTACGCCGCTCTGCAGAGGGCACTTAATCAACCCATTTGTAATGGAGTATTCCTTTCCTCTCCCTGACGCAAAAGCACACTCACTCACATCAGAATCCAAAACCGAGAATATCAGCCCAAAGCCGACTCTTACCAAAAAATAAATAAATAAATAAGTAAACAAAAAAGGTGAGGTTCATTCAAAATATAGCCTTCTTGTGATTCATTCTCACAGCTCCAAAGTAATGCACGTAGGAAGTTGTATTTTGCTCGGAGATGATCAAAGAGGAGTACGATTTCATTTACCGTGATGATTAGTCACAAAATGCTTAAGAATATTTGCCAGCATGAAGCGTTGCATTGCATTACTGTCACAGTTTAGCGGAAAAGCCTGTGAATGCATGTGCAAACGTGTGTATTTTAGTCAATGTCGTTGCATGGGAACAAAACGGTAATTAAGCGTCATCACCTTCTTCTCTCAAATCTTGGCAGTCCTGCACCCTCTCGCAATATCCTCTGTGGCATTTCAAATAGGATAGCGGGTAATGTTTGACTGCGAGCACACACTCAACCACAGAGTCACTTAAAGATCCAATCACTGCCTGCCTCAGAGAGCTCACTTAGTAATGCTGTATCACTGCATCCTTCCCCTCCAGAACATTCCCCTAGAAGGAGAGAGAGATAGACTTTCCTCTGCCAGTCAGTGCTGTGATGTCTCTGATAATGTATTATCTTCAGGTAAGGCCTGTTACTTCTTACCCAGTTACTGTGAAGCCTCGCTGTCACTTTTTCCCATTCCACTGAATCACACGCGGTCATCAGTCAAACTCGCGGTGCGTCCCTTCAGCTGTGAGGGCGGTTTGCAGTAAATCGTAACCTTAAAAAATATTTTTGTTCGCCGGACAGAGTTAATTTGTCCCAAAGCGTACATCAAATATCCTATTTTATACTGCACAAAGTTTAAATTTTCACCTGCGGTGTTTGCAGCATTAATCAATGCTAAGGGCCCGACTGGGGCCCATTAAAAGGACGATAAATCAATAGCTAAATAGAGCTTTAAGTTAAAGTGAAGGCAGACAGTTGTCAGGTACTCAGATAGATTGAATCAAATTGGATATTGCATTTCAAGTGACAGCTGCAACCCGAAACAGTGTATAAACACGCCGCTGTAACTTAGTAGAGAGGCAGTTGTCAGGCCTAGGACAGTTTTTATGCTGGGAGAGAGAGTGACAGTGCGATATGGAGGTGTTGCACATCTTTTCCTGGAATAATGGCCCACTCTGCAACAAGCCACTGTGAAGGAGGAATAGAAATTGGCTTTGATTCGAAAGGGAATGGATGAAGGCTGCATCTGTCTCTCTATCTCTCTCGCTCTGTAATGATGTCTTTATATTCCTCATGCGAAGGGGATGAGCTGTGTTGGCTTGGAGCCCCGTTGTAGGTATCAGGTGGTGTGCTGGTTTCCAAACACGTCTTTCCAGCTCACATCTAAGCTAATACAAGCTTTTATTCTTAAATATGCTCAAGTGGAATAATTTAAGCCTGCCCTGATTTTACATGGGGCTTGAATATTTCTGTCACACTTGCACATCTGATTACCATTCAAAAGGAGGGCACAGACCTTTTTAAAGACTTTTTTTTTTTTGGAAAGCGCATCAGTCTTTGCTATTTTATAATTGGTATATTCCACCATTCGTTACACCTATGCATATGTACTGCCTAACCCAAGTGTTATATTTGGACAAATATTTTTATAGCGCACCTCCTGAAAAGACCAGCATGGATTTTCAGGCTGATTAATGCTCATCTGTTGAACTATATAAATATATATATATATTAAGTTGAACAACCATTTTCAACAATGATCATAAAGAGAGATGTTTCCTGAGCAACAAATCAACATTTTAGGATCATGTGACACTAAAGACTTGAGCAATGACTACTAAAATTTCACAGGAATAAACTATTTAGAAAACATATATTGTAAACTATATTTATTCACAATATTTATTTATTTATGAGCATAACACTTGTTTATTAAAGCATGTGGTACCACTTTAAATTAAGCTTAACTACTATGTACTTACATTTAAATTAAATCATTTAGTACAGTGCAGTTATTATGTGCATACATGTTTTTACATACGTATATTTTAAACATACCTGCATGTAATTACATCTGCAATTAATTTCTGTAATTACGTTTGTAATTACACTGTAGACCCATCCCTCAAACCTTAACCCACTCTTAAACATACCTGTACCACCAAACCTGTCCTTAACATTATCCATATGCCATGTCAATAGCAGCAAAAGTGTTTCGCAAAACAATATGTACACAGTAATTGTACTTTTTTTCCTGATTTAAGTAGATAGTGGTTGGGGCCACTTTATATAAAGTAGGGCCAAAATGTAAATGTAAATTGTAATGTAAAAAGTTGTTATGAGTGCATACAGTTATTACTAGCAAAGCTTCAACCAGCAGTCCTTCTAATCAAGATGTTTGGTCCAGACCCAGAGCACCAGAATCAAAAACAGCAATGCTGTTTTTTTGAGCGTGGATGTTATGCAATTTTATTAACATATCATTTTATGTATTTGACAGAAATTACTTGCACTTGAGCAGTGCTAAATGATGCAATGTGTCATGCAACGTTGCAAACAAAAACACTCAACATTAATGCTGGGGAAACAGACACAAGCCATTAGTATCATCCGGAACATGTGTTTAGACAAATGCTTACTTGTTTTCAGACAATAGAATAGCAAGTTCTAGTTGATGAATTTGTTGAATACAAACACGACAATCAACTACAGACTCAAGAGTTATTTGAAATGTTTAAAGACTGAATTTGAATAACATTCGGCTGAACATTTTTCCCCAAGTCTCTTGTGCTCATAACAAGCTAATTTACACTTATCAAATTATAAATGTGGTGTAATAAAAACAGCGCAACAAAACGTAAACACAAGTGTAGGTACTGTGACAACTGGGATAGTCTCTTACTGGAAAGGAAGGATGAAGATATCATGCACATTGTTTATGTGTGGGTCTATTAAATGTTATTGCAGCATATTGTTGTCTGGTATAAAGGAAGTAGGGTTACAGAGACAGTTTACAAAGCATTTTTGTCCTAATGCCTTGTCCCCAGAGCTCACTGAGCCATAAATAGTTTCTTTAATAGACCTATGGCATGATAGACAGTACAACTCATTACTGTCTCTGCTGCACTATCAGAAGAACATATTGATGTAGATGTATGCAGTTAATTCTGCTCTTCCTAATTCACTGGGTCCAGTTGCAGGCACAATGTCTAGCTAATAGTCACAAGGAAAGAATAGATTGGAAAGAGAATGCAACCCATCTTGTTTGTCTACTAAGGAAGAGAAGGTCATGGTGGCCTCTAAGGCCACATATAAATAATTGTGGTTGTCACACCTCCGTTGAGTCCTTAATTCAGTTATTTAGCTAATCAGAGATGCAGTCAGTTTTAATGCTAAATTTGGATACTAGTCTGTCAGTTTCCCGAGGTCTAATAACAGCCACCTGTATGTTACTGTTCAGAGAGAGCAGCTGCTTTATGAATCTGGATCAATTTTTAGATAAAATGTAGCTGGTTGTTTGCTCACAATAGTTTGGTCTAGAATAGCAAAATCAGGTTTGTCATGCCAGATTTTTGACTATTTTGACTAATAATATGACTATTATTTAAAGTAAAACATAATTTAATCTTTTACTGTAGTTACTGCAATGTCTTTAGCTCCAATCATGTAATTTAATTGTTTAAAGCAAAAACTTTTAAAGGAATAGTTCACCCAAAAATGCAAATTCTGTCGTCATTTACTCAGCCTTGAGTAGTTCCAAATCTGTATGAATGCCTTTGTTCTGCTGAACACAAGTGAAGATACTTTGAAAAATGTTTGCAATCAGGCTTAAGTCAATGGTTACAAACCTTTTCAAAATATCTTCCTTTGTGTTCAGCAGAACAAAGGCATTCATACAGATTTGGAACTACTCGGGGCTGAGTAAATGACGACAGAATTTGCATTTTTAGGTGAACTATTCCTTTAAGTGAAATAAAAGGATGAAAATGTGGTGTACACGGCAAGAGGTTGCAAAGCACCAAGGCACAATCAAGGTTGACTTAGGGAGTGACACCTGGGGTAGTGATAAAAAACAAGCCATAAATAATTCACAAGCAGAGAGACTTAATTAGCAAAACCACTTTTGTGTCAATTAACATGCAGTATGAAGAATAACATCACATGTGAGTTTTCGGTGTGTGAAATCCCTGAAGCTTAGTATATCTTAACCCCTTTGGCCTTGACTGCAACTCCACATCTAGTATTGTACAGTAGATGGAATCCATAAGATAAATAGCAGTAATTCTGTTGCTCAGGTCTTGACAATATTCCAGATAAAACTGTAAAAAGAAAAAACTCACATATAAATTATATATTTATATTCTGATATCATGTCTACTTATATTTAATATATAAACATAACATATTTTCCCATAATATATACATGCACGTATAGATAGATAGAAATATATTATATATACAGTACACATACATGTAAACAAACATTTATTTTGGATGTCATTTTTTTTACTACATATATATATGGATGGGCTTTTGTGTGGCTAACAAATGCATACAGTGATCATAGCTGATTACATTAAATGCTGTTATGTTTTCTTAAGTCTCTCTAATCATCAGAGGATTAATGTGTCAATATACGAAGGCAAATTATTTTCAATCTTTAAAAGAGATTTTGTTTCTTTGATCCTTAATGTGCAGGAAAA
>JAUMHR010000227.1:46112-58846 GCA_032361145.1 Enteromius fasciolatus | reverse complement strand
CAAGACTTTAAAGCGAATAATGTACTTTTGTGATTGTGAGTAAGTGCAGTGTCCGGTGAGTGAAATTCTAACACTGATGTGAATGTATGCTGCGTTGTACAGCATATTAAGACGCAGACGATAAAATATCACAATACTACGATATTCCTTATAAAGAGGGTTAGGAGAAAAGGAGGGTGGAGAAATTTTTATCGTCCACGATCAAAAATCATCATATCGCCCACCTCTATAGGAATACATTCCATTTGTAATAATATTACAACAGAAACAGTTATTGTAAATTGTAGTAATATTTCACAAGTATGTTTAACCAAATAAACACAGCCAACCTTTTTTACTGTTCCAAATTTACTTGTTAACATAATGCCAAATTACAAGTTTTAAGTCTCAAAGATAAGAGTTGAAATATAACTTATTTCAGTGTCATATTCACCCTACAGCAAATAACCTAATACTTTTCTGTACACATATTGTTCACAATATACAGTCAATCCAGAGTTTATTCAGATACCTTCAGCAATTCTCACATTATCATAAAGTTATTTGCAATAGTTTAGAAAATGTTAATAAAATAAAAATTAGAGTTAAACTGTCAGAACAAATTCATCCTAATAATGTCAGATAACTTTAATAGAAAGCTATCAGTCGTTAAACACAATTAGATCATTTAGGTCAACCAATTACCAAGCAATGCTTAATTTAGCTCAGTCTGTCTGTGGTGTAAAAAGATTGCATTAGCAATTAAAGAAAAACACTTAACCAAAACATAGTCAAGTCAAAGCGTCTGAAGACTTTTTAGTGCACCGTAAAGAATTTTTGGGTATGATCTGTCACAGTTTACTTTTTTTTTTTAATTTTTTTTTTATGTGTCTGAATAATGTTCGGTTTCACTGTATAAGGTGACAACTGCTTCCAACGAACAAATGCACTCTTTCAGATTTGATCTATACAGTGTGTACAGAGCCAACAAAAGACTACTTTTAACAACACATTGATGTAATTACCATCACAACTCAACCCACACTCTGTTTCGGATGCTGACAGCTCATCTGAGATGCCTGTCTTCCTTCTCTTTGAGGTACTTGCAGTGAAAGCAAATCGTAGAGATGGAGGTACATGTCTCGTCTCATTTGCAAATTTTGATATGGTCTGTCTTGCTTTATCACAGTTGCTTCCACCTGAGCCCTTCGGTGTAGAGGCGGCCTATATATTACGGTGGAGAGAGCATACAGCAGCTTGCATAAAACACTGTGGTGTTTATTAAAACGGCGGTTTATTAAAAACTGTCTAATTTGGTGAACTCACAAATGGCTCATTTGGTCAAAGCCAACGCCACACAGTTTGAATTCCAACATTTTTGCACTTATTTGCACCGGAGACAGAAACCTTTTATCATGACTCCACCAACTGGCCAATGGCACCACAAAAACAAGCTCTATCCTAAACCCTTCACTAGCAACTAGCTGTGACACGTAAACATCTGCCATTAGTGTCTCCATTATTTAAAAATCTTCAGTTGCAACTTGGTGACATTAGCCTGAGGTTTTTCACACTTGTAGCTTTCACACAGAGAAGACGATCAGATGTGTTTGGAATATTCACAAGGCTTCAGAATCCCTCGAGACATCTGCTGTCTATTTAACATGAGTGAACGAGCGTGTCACTTCTCACCACCTTAATGCCATGAAGCCAGTGTTCATGACTTTTCTTATCTACTCCCTGGTGTCTGGTTAGAGTCTCAGAGGGTTACAATCTGTACCTGAACATTAACAATAACAATCTGTTCAAGCACACAAAGCAAAAAGGATCCTCAGTAACCAAGGAACCAGTTAGCATGGAGAGGGGAACCTGAAGAAAGACGAAAGACGAAGAAAAGGACGAGGAACAAGTAGAGAAAAAACTCAAATTAAAAAGACTTTTTCTCTTTTTCAAGCCCAGTATTAATAAAAACGGCATTAAATGCATGAGTGAGGTCAAGCTACAGTTGGAAACCACACCAATCTCTTCACAGCATCTACAGGCTTAGATTACAACAGAGCAGGGCCTTTAGATTAATATGTGAACAGCAATTTGAGTTGCCCTGTATTCTGATATTTGCTTTGGAAGGCGAGTTTGTGTGTGGGTGTATGAAATAAGAATGTAAATAAATTCTTTTTTTTGCAACCTCACCAACTCGGCTTTGTCGTGACAATCTCCATCAAATAGAGTGGCGGTTAATACACCAAGCCGTAGATCACTGGCGAGCTACACAATAACGCATTCAGTATCCCAAATGAATCGCCTGTGCAACTGAATGTGATATTGCGTAGCTCGCCAGTGAAAAAAAAGTGCACAGAGGTACGTATTTTTATTAGACCAGGTTGCACTTTTTTTTTTTTTTTACATTTATCTGATTTTTGTTTATTTTTTTTATTAGATCACAATTTACCAGATTATTGATTTCAGCCAGAATTTTAATATCAGTGTATCTTTCATCAGAGGTACAGTAAAAGTGAATAAACCTACTGTATAAAGTCAATGACAGGAATGAAGTTCCCTATTCCAGCCTTATTCCACTGAACTTGGTATGTGCTCCATTTCTTACTGCAGCATGTATCTTGCTTGTGTACATCTATACACAGAGACACTTTTTAAGTTCCCTGGGAGACCTAAGGGGACAATAACATAGTTGTCTCTGTTACTTTCTTTTGTTAACTTTTTAAGAGAACAATGGCTACTGGGTGGAAAGGAAACACACTTGCTCAACTTCACACAGCATCCCTGGATAAATGAGGAGCTTGAGGCTGCTTTGAACCCAGTATGATTTGTTCTCAATCGTTTTTTTTTTGTGTGTTTTTGTTGTCTTAGTCACTGTGAGATAAAAAAAATAAGTAGAGACAATGTAAATAACCAGATCTAGATTTTGTGTCCATCTGTTTAAATACATAAGGAGATTTAGTAGCATAATGGTGCCTGCTGATTTATACTCTATTGTGTTCCAAAAACAATCATAACCTCAAACTATATCTTTACTATGCAATCTTGAACTCACCCGCATTCCTCGCCCAATGTTTATGTCCTTACAAACTAATTTATGAGTCAGCTGACCAGATGTGGCCTACTTGCATACCGTGTTTAAAAATAGTATTAGCATTATTTTTAGATCCATATTTAAGGTTAATGAAGTAGGTTGCAAAAACTATGCTGGTGATCAAAAATATGATTATTTTTGCACACCCGTCATATCGTAATCCTAAAGTGGATTATGATGTTTTCCATTGGCTTGAATTGTTTAAAAAAAAACAAAAAAAACAAAACAAGAGAATGATCTCCCTAGACAACATGCTCCAGATCTGAGCCATAATCAGGAATAAAATTTTTCTGCCCCCCATTAAATATAAGACAATTAGGTCTTTAACTTTGAAATGTTCTTACAAGTGTCATTTCATACTATGTTAATGTATACCAATAGCAACGGAGTCTACAATCCTGGTCTACTGCAGTCTTTCTATGGACACACAGAATCAGGAAAACAAAATGCCTGCTTAATATCAGCTTACTGATCACAGCAAAGCTGATATAAAGATAAATTAGGGTCATGAGGGTGTTACTGATTAATACTGATTAGTTTGTATGTGTGTGTCTGTCTTTGTGTGTTTGGATTGAATTAAAATCACACATTTCTGCAATTTAAAACACTCATTAAACAGCAAGAACAGAAGACACAATGCTAGTCAGGCATATTGACTCATAATGTATGAATAAATGTTCAGGAACAACACTTTTTTGCTGTGTAAACTTTCAAGAACCGAATACGTAAAAAAATAAAGAGTGATAGACTACTGACATATATTTATCTGAAACTGCCTCAAAACGATAAAAGAGGCTAATTTCAGCTGGGAAATGCCAGCAAGGCACGTCACGTCGCAATTACTCACGGTCTCTCTCTTGCGCTGTGTTTTTATCTTAAGCAGATATGCCAAGGCATAAATTTTAATGAGGAAACATCCACATCCGTAGTACAGTATTTGTACATTATACTCTAATACATGCTCTTAACTACAGCCCACATGGGATGAATGCTTGAAGCAGTGCTAAATTAGATCAAAGTTACTGGAAGAGATGAATGTGTGTGCAAATATATTGGTTCAGATTTTTAGTTTTGCCTACAAAGAGAGTATAAACAGAAATCACCTGCATTTTGGGAAGCAGCCAACTGTCTCTATGAGGCAAGCAACTTGACCTTTCAAACGTTTGGGGTCAGTGTACATTTTTAATACATTAGTACTTTATTCAGCAAGAACACATTAAACTGACAGTGAAGACCCTTATAATGTTACAAAGGGTTTCTATTTCAAGAAAATGCTGTTCATTTAAACTTTTTTATTTATATATAAATCCTGAAAAGACTCATAAAATATAAAACGATTAATTAAAATATGAATTTGATTGTATTTCAGTAATGTGTCTTTCAGAATCTTTGTCCTGATTCTGCCACGTACAACTGATTTCCTGAATAAGGAAATTTTATTCTTAAATCCACGTGACTGATACAAGACATGAGGGGAAGGAAGCATCTCTAAAATTACAGCTAGAGAACAGTGAATATCAAATTTCTCTCTTATTATTCCCTTATCATTTCACATTCTCTTTTGCATCTCTTCTCATATAACATTTGCTTATTTTTCTTTTCATTCTCATTGTTGTACACCAGTATCGCTCTCACTTATAATCCTATCAGCCATCTCTCCCTGCTCATAAAGAACTGCTGGTTTTTCCCAGAAGACCTAGTGACATAGCTCTGTGTAAAGCCACCCTCTCCTCTTTTTCCAGTTGGGTTGACCTCTCACCCTTTCAGCAGCACGGCAACTACCCGACCTCATGCCCATGACATTCTAATGTTACCTGGAAATATCCCAGCATGCTTCCTTTCTGTTAACCAGCTATCCAAGGCCACTTGCAGACGTCACCTCATAAGGAGTATTTGTTGCCTCAGTTTTGGTTAAAGGGGTCATATCCCAAGGAATCAAACCTTCTAAGAAAAAACACAGAATTCAATGTACTTTTTGTAATTTGTAAAACAAATATTAACTTCAGAATTCAGAACATCCCGAACAGACCCGTTAAGAAGTGTTTCCTGGCTTTAAAAACCCAAAACATAATTGGCATTAACAATTGGCCATTGGTCAGATAATTGGCCCAGAGAGTCACAGCGATAATTAAGATTGATAACAGATAATAGGAAGTAAATTAGATACTCCTAAATTGAAAAAGTGAAATAATATATGTGCGATCCCAACTTTCTGTCTGCATGTGGCACCTGCTGTTCTTCATGCTGTTGAGGATTCGAACATTGTTAAAAATAAAGTTTAACAGCTTTTTCCTAGAGTTTCTGACTGGTACAAGCTGTCCTAAACAGTTTGAACAGCACATTTCAGCACAGAAATCTGTAAATCTGTCAAAGAGACTGTTGTTGAAGGATAGAGCCATTTAAACTCTATCTGACCCAAACCCACATGTGACAGAAAGCACTAAAATGAGGAAATGAAAAAGCAGTAAGTAAGAATGAAATGAAAAAGCAGAAATATTGCAGTGGTAAAGCAAATAAATATTTTCAGATTTTAATTCGGAAACAAAAAAAGCCAATCCATAAAAGATTTATTAGTTTAAAAAATACATTATTTCTTTATCATTAGAATTATTTATATTTGTGTTCTTCACCTCTTTGAACATTTTGTCATTAATCACCTATACCGCATGTCGTTCCAAACTCATAAAAGCTTAATTTCTCTTCAGAAGTGCCTGTCCCTTTGACCGCCAAGTAAACAACACTATCAAGATCCAGAAGGCATCATCAGAATAGTCCATCTGCTATCAGTGGTGCAATCTGAATGTTATGAAGCGACAAGAATACTTTTTTGTATGCAAAAAAAGTAATATTTAGTATTTATTATATTTAATAGTAATATTTATTTTTATTCAACAGTTAAGTGCATCATGGGTGACAGAAAAGGGTATGTAGATTGTGTTCAATGGATATTCTCCAAAATGGTGCTAATGTAATGCGGAGAGACACAGAAGAGACCAAATGTTAAATATTTATTTAAATATCTTTGTGTACAAAAAGTATTCTTGCCACTTCATGACATTCAGATTGAACCAGATGGACTATTTTGACAATGTCTTTTATTCTTTTCTCTAATTATTAAAAAAAAAAAAAACAACACTTTTGGTTGGAACAACAGCATTCTGAATGATCAGAGTCTTTCCAAAATCTTCTTCATCTAGCCTCAATAGCCTTATTGCCTTAGCTAAAAGTGGTTGTATAATCAAGGGCCGTATAGCTTAGGATCACTGCCAGTCTTTCATTGCTCTCTCTCACTCTATCTCAGTTTAGGCCTTTGTTTCCCTCTCTAGAGAGAGAAATCCAACCCACACAACATGCTGGATAGAGAAAGTAACTGTGTGTGTGTGTGTGTAGCTCTTCTAAAAATAAGTATTTCATTCAGAGGCTACAGCAATCCCACTTTCCTCTTAACAGCGATGCAGAACAGAACACCTGAAGGGTTTGCCGTCTGACATCCCATAATGCCATGCTAACATGAGGCAGCGGTGGAAAACGCTCACTGGAGTTTAAATGTAAATGCGACCGTCACATTAGCAGCAGAAACAGTTTAGTTATGACAGCACAAATCTGCAGCTCTCCAGAGAGGCTTACCATCAACACAAATACCACTAATGGGCTACACAAATGCAGCGACACAACAACACATTTGGACACAAAAACATACTAAATATATGACTTCAATTGCAGCGATGACACAATATCGAACCAAGCTGCATCTTTAAACAAATAGTATGAGCTTTTCTCTTAATTATGGATTTTTAATGTAATTTTTAGAGATTGTATGAAGTCAGTTCAAGTTATAATGCAAGGCAAATATGGTGACTATTCTCTGTAATACAATTGTCTACATATCTCAGTATGGTTGCTATTGTGTTCTATCACTTGAAGACAGCTATGATTTAGTATCTGAAGCCAACATGTATGACCTGGTCATCATTATGTAATAAGTCTTGGAGATTCCCACACTAACAGAGGTCTATTAGCCAGACTGTCAATGTGGCTCAATGGCCACAAACAGCTTGAAATCCTCTTAAAGTGGTCTTGTGAATCAGCTGCCAAAGAAACTAAGGTAAAGCACACCAAAGGTGACTGAGTGTGTGTGTGTGTGTGTCTATCTACAGCACAGGAGGGCAAGATTTAGAGCAGCTACAAGCCCTGCATTGCTTAAGCACATCCAGACAGGAGCGTATCAGCAGCAGTGCCCAGCTCTCTGATTAGGGACTACATGCTGCAAATACCCCTTTTGGGGTGACATGCTTGTAAAACTAAGCCTGGACCACAGTTAAGCTGTTCCATCAAGACTGAATCATTTTCTGTGCTGATTTGGAGAGGAAAAATGTGTTTAAAAATGGTTAAATGTGACAAACAGATATATACCTATCCACAAAATAAATAAATAATATTAAGTGATTTAAATATTAAATAAAAATTAAAAATTAGCTTTAAACGTAAAATAAATAATTTTACGTTTATAAATAAAAAATCTAAATTATGAACATTTAGAAAATTGCATGTATAATATTCATTTATTCATACAATTTACACAGTTTTACAATTCATACATTTATTCGTACAAATTCAATATATTCATATTTTATCCCACTAACTATTTATTATTTACTATAATATTTTATGCATAAGCAAAGATCTGTCTCTGGAAGAAATAAAAAATACAAATAAAAAATAGTCTAGGTGAATAAATTAGTGCTGTCAAACGATTAATTGTGATTAATCGCATTCAAAATAAAAGTTCTTATTTACATAATATGTGTGTTTGTGCTGCGTTTATTTATTATGTTTAAATCAAAACACACACGTACAGTATATATTGTGTAAATGCATTTATGTAAATGCATTTATAGATTTATTTTCTTATATTTTATTTTATATTTAAATATATTTAATATATAAACATAACATATTTTTATCAAATATGTACATGCATGTGTTTGTAATAATATATACTTAATAAAGATACACAGTAGATACAAATATATTATGTAAAGAAAAAATTATTTTGGATGCGATTAATCGTGATTAATCATTTGACAGCACTATAAAATATGAAAATTAAAAATTGGCCATATAGAGTTAATAATTCTTATGTATAAGCTGTAATAAGCTGATAATTGCTTTCATGTTATGGCTGTTATAAATTACAATAATACATTACCATTGTTGACCAATACTAAATTTCTATACAATTGGGTCTCAATGTATTCAAAAAAGTACAAAACTAAAAGTTGGAAATGCTTCTAAAAAAATTTATAAAAATATTTTTAAAATGTAATCAAGATTTTCAAAAATAACGATATACACACCTATAGATGAAACCACATGTGACCTGAAAGTAATAATAGGTAAAAAAAAAAAAAGCATGCACAAATATGCAATAGTCATGCGCATCTCGTCAGTAAAGCATTCATATCGTCGTTGGTTAGTAATAAATCATCATCACCTGTTTTCAGATGGAGTGGCATTAATACACAGAGCCGTAGTTATAATTATTGCTAATCAAAGAACCAGCTTTACTGACAAGACGTGTATGCCCTACCAATCAACCAATCAATAAAAAGCCTAATACTGACTTATATCCAGTGTGCTACTGATAAGCCCACAACTCACAAATCACGAACATATTACTTGGCACGATAAATGTTTTATTAAGAATTTTACTAGAATAATATTAGTATATCCGCTTATTTTGATAATGCTGAGAGCTGAGCACTGGGCTTACTTGAGCTCATGTTGGACTGAAGATGCCCCAGGAACTCCAGCGACATGTGCCAGACCCAGGAGCATTACAGTCATGCTGGAGTCATGAGAACACGTGAGCGTTATACAGCAAGACAAATCACACACTCCCAACATCTCCTTCTTCCTCCTCAAACACCAATAATACTCACTGCATTCAAATATGTGCAAGATATTTCACAGCTGCTCATAAAATAGCAGTCATATCCTGGAACACAGCTACATTACAGTGCATTTTCAATGTAAGGATATGGTTTATTTACTAAATTCTTATTTTGAATATCCCTCTATTCACGCGTAATGGATTCATGTTCAAGTCACAAGTTGCGCATCAGAACTGAACAAATGATACACTATTTAAAGCCACCTCTAAAAATAACAGCACCAGCCTTTAAATATAACTCCTTTGAGGAGTTTTAGACATGAATATGTAAGAGAGTCAAGGATGAGAAAGAATGGAGGTCAAGAGTGAGATAACTGGGGTAAGAAAGAGGAAAAATGGAGCAACAGAGAGAGGAAGAAGTGGAATTTCTCATATCCCCTCAACCTCATTGTGGCGTAGCTGTCTCTAGAGATGCAGAGGAGCAAAGGGGAGCATAGCAAGCTGGCAGCCCACAGATATGCCACTCAGGATGCCATCTGCGATCAACACTGGTGCTCCATCCTTCAGCAGCCCTGCTGGCATGGATCTAAACCCATTCAACGTGGCAGACATGGATATCAGACTTATGGTGTTAAAATGTACATGTATAAAATTGCACTCACACTATGTTAAATTACACAACACTCAAAATCTCTCAACTTTCACCTACTTCCAGGCATTAAAATCTGTATAATAGTCTTAGCTGTACTGTGCTTAAAACAAGGATCTGTTAAGATTCACTACACCACTGGACTTCTCTCAGAAAGCACTGGATACTCGCTCCTCATTTAACACTACAGCATTCAGACATATGTAGGGCAATGGGAGAAACTCAAACACACTTGCTAGGATACAGTTATGTTGCCCTGGCAACTGCTTCCACTGCATATGCCTTCCTCGGATGGACCGAGTCAGGTCATCACCTGGATTGCTAGTTGTTCTGAGATGAACCGTGAGGGTGTTCATATTACAATAGCTCTCTAACAGGATTTATATTTGATTCCTTACACAATGTTACTCAAGTTTTCAAAATCATAATATGGGGCAGTCGTGGCCTAACGGATAGAGATTTTTGTGACCCAAAAGTTGTGGGTTCGAGTCCCAGGTCTGGCAGGGATTGTGGGAGTGAATAACCAGTGCTCTCTCCACCTTCAATACCATGACTGAGGGGAGACCCTTGAGCAAGGCACCGCAGCAATGACTACATAATCACATTTGGGGAAATTAGAGTTTTCATTTGATATGTGACTCATCTATGTTTGGTAAGTTTAAGCGATATGAATATGAATTTGTGGGGGGCAAATTCAGACCTTAAGTTATTTTATGTTTCATAAACGTAAAAGTGATTCATGGTAAAAGAAATCTGAATTTCTACGCTTCTGAATGATACCATATATGCCTAGGTCACTGCTTTTACAATTATTGATTATTTACTATAACTCTGATGACCCGGCGGGTCCGGGAGGGTCAGAGAGGGGTGCAGAGCTGAAGAGGTTTTAAGTTGATTTATTTTTCACTAGGGCGTGCATTCTTGCTGAATAGATACATAATACTCAATACAAAATACTTTATCCTAACCTTATTATTCTGTAAATAACTAAAAGGTAATCCATTATATAAAACATTACTCTCGATTTTGATCATCAGCAATACTGCCTCAACCAATGGTGCGATTTTGGAACATGAATATTTGTTTGTGCAACATGTGGCTGACGGGATAAAAAAAAACACACACAAAAATTAGCTTTGAGAAGCAAAATGAGATACTGCAGGAGGCTTGGATAACAGAGATAGACCAAAGGTGTCTGTCAGGACAGCCAGGTCAGTGTCTGAGAACAAAGAGCTCCTAAGTGCTGTCTAATAAAGTTCCTGGCAATATAACTCTGTGAAACTAGAGACATTCAAACTGAGCAATTAATAGTCTATTACTGAACCATCATCCCCCAGTGCGCTTTGATCTTATGAGTAGTTTCGTAGGTCTAAAGACACCGTTTCTTTTGAAGGAGAAAGGGGGTTACCATCACACACACCAGTGTCCTTACTTTCACTTGTCAAAGTCCATTCAGATTTAAGGATCAAAGGATTTGAGCATGGCTGACCAGCCTTCTTAAATCAGTTCACGGAAAACGTCTTGAAAAATCTATGCTGAGATGACTTCCAGGACTGGCACAAACATATGTAGTTCCAGAGAACAAATCAAGCATCTGAGTTATGGTGAGACTGTCGCAGCTGTCTCCTTCTTGCAAATCAAATGCAGTGGGCAGAATTATCATACTGGAAGCCTGTCAGAGAGCTTTTATCATTCTAATTAATTTGCTGAAAGGCTACAGCTGTGGCTATTTTTATTTGAGAATGAAGAAGAAAAAAAAGGGGAGAAAAGAAAAGAAAACGCTGTCAGTGACGCATACGTTCAGAAGACAAATGCACGGATGATTTAGACCTACTGCCAGAGGGAAATCATCACTAGATGAGAAATGAGCAAGCTGCAGAAAAACAAAGGATTTATAACCATTGGAAACAGAAGAATACACAGCAGAATGTATGAGAGATGTACAACAGCAAAATCTTAGCTGTTCCCAACCTCGAACCTAGAGGACCACCAATAGTACACATTTTTGGATGTCTACCTAATCAAGCACCTGATGCGACTCAGCTCTTTATTAAAGTTCTCCACAATCTGAAAAAAGGGTGTGTACGGTTGGGATTCCTCCAGGAACCGGGTTATCATCACCTGTGGCAGGCTGGAAAATACAAGAACAGCAACATATGGCATTCCAGATTAGCGTTTTAGCTCATTAGGACAGTGACTCACCGGGTCACAATCCTAATCTCGAGATTTTCCAAATAATAGAAGGTGGAGAACACAAGAGACCCACCGTATTCAACCCCTCACACCTTCTAACCCTCCACTGAGACTTCACAGTGGCACCTCTCGCACCTGAAGCATCTACCTGCTCATAATATGGTAGACGCAGTTGAAGAAACTGCAAACATTGGAGTATATAAAATAACCCGAATCAAATTAATTATGAATAATGAGTAGGGAAATGTGCTCAAAAGTTCAGGAACATGACAAGACTGAGCTCACCTTCAGGAAACGGGTTGGGCTGAACCACATAGAGGAAAGCCTGCATCATGTTAAATAAAATCCCAATTGCCCCAGGCTCGTAATAGGCAACAGTATCGTAAACTCCGGAGGGGACGAAGCCGAAATCCAAAGTTGTCCGCGCTGGAGCAGCAGGAGCACCGGACTGCCTGTCCTGGAGTTCCCCGGACGTCAAGCCCCAGCACAGAAAAATCAGTCCCGTTTTCCACAGCATGATTAGTTCTGGTGCTGAAGCAATTCCAGGTGATAGAAGTGGAGGAAATTCTGGGAGCACTATGAGGGACAGTTTCGGTGATTTCTCAAGTCCTGCTGTCCGAAGAGCGATTCATGTTGATCATGGTCCCCCGCGGCGAGCGGCTCCTGCAGGTTCGCGGCGCGGTCGTTCAGTCAGATGCCCAGCGATAATAACGCGGCTGATGAGCGCGAGCCACTGAGGTGTAGGTACTGCGTGCGCATCCCCTCCCCGTGTGTTAACGGTCTCCTCTCCGGAGCTCGGTGCTCCGCCTGTCGGTGGCAGATGAGAGAAGAGGTGATTTATCATAGGCTGTTCTCAATCATCCTTTCAATCAGTCATCCAACTTTACCACTTCCAGACAATGATTTTGAAGACCGGTGAAAATGTGACT
>JAUMHR010000227.1:34545-46012 GCA_032361145.1 Enteromius fasciolatus | reverse complement strand
CAATCTGTCGTTCCGACATAACGTCTCCGTTCCCTCCATCAGGGAACGGGGGTTACATATGTAACCTAGACGTTCCACCTATGCGAGGACCTCCTACTGGCTGGATGGGAGAATGTTACATGAAATTATGACCTTTTGTTTAATGACTAGAGGTAAGGGGAGGATGTGGATGAAATCTATCTTAGAGAGTTTACTACAGCTGCAGTTTTCATTAAACATGAGGAGAAATCACAATTTTATGTGGTTTTGTGAAGCTGAGGCGTTCACTAGTTGGTATGCTGACAGCTGAGTGAATAGGATTTTTGGGGAGTAGGTTTGAGATAAGGGTACTGAAGCCCTCCTAAGTAGGGTCTAGAATCGCCTGTGGAATGGAGAGTAGAAATATTTCATCAGTCTTTCATAAGGAGGTTGGTAACGGATCACTATCGGATGATGAGAGCTATAATGTTGTATAAATAAAATAGAGGTTTTTTATTATTGAATACCTGAATTTTATACTTCTGTGTTTATAAAAACCAACACAGTCTCACAACCTATTCATACGAGGTGGGTAATTTGTAAAAATTCATATGATTTGTCTAAAACCCTTATTACACGGCTCTCTGGAATGCTTGATTCTGATTGGTCAGTTGAGAGATTTGCAGGTTCGTTCTTTTCAAATAATAACCACTCCAAAGTAATAGCGCATAGCCGGGACTACTTGTATGTTTAAAAGCCCTCCGCGCCAACAAAGATTACCGTTTGGCGCCATCTTGTGACAAACACTGGACGACCACAATTACCAATGGAAAATGGAAAATACATCCGTTGTTATATATTCATATGTAGATGTTATAAATTGTCTTACTAACGTTTAAATGTTAGTCAAGTGGTACTATATCGTTTTGCGGAAGGATGAAAATTTTAATTTAAAACAAATATGCCAATAAATTATTTCAAATTCATATTTATGTCCAGTTTTTTTCCTTATGTGGCAAGTAGCCGTGCAATAAGCGGGATAATGTTCAGGCAGCCTGTAGCCTCGGGTCCTGATCACACTGTCGGGCTTATTTCTGCGATAACGATAATATTATCCCTTACATAACGCGAAGGTTTAGGGGCAGGGTTAGGTGTATAAGTCAATCGAACAAATTCATACGATTTGACAATTTGTAAAATACGTACGATTTAGCAAAAATCATATGAATTTGTACGAGTGAGGTACGAATTTGTTCTTATTATTCACCTCGTAAAATATGTATGAATTGCTGTGAGACTGTTATGGGTTCTGTCTGTTTAGTTTCCGTTTTGGTTTCCTTTTGTCCTCCCGGCGCGTTTATGCCCTTATTTGGTAGTTCCTGTGTTTCCGTGATTATTAGTTAATTAGTTTCCTTCTGTGCGTTGCACCTGTTTTGAGCTTAGTTCATTATGCCCCTGTGCATTTACCCTGTCTGTTTAAGTTTACCTTTGTCTGTGATTCTATGTTGTAATGCCTAATGTGAGTTGGGACATTAAACCTAAGTTCTTAATTTACGCCTTTGTGCAAGTTTATTACTGTGCGTAACAGAGACAGAGCTGATAAAAATACACAGCTTATTCTGGTTTTTATTAGTTCTATAAAAGGTTGTGCCAAATTAAATGGGCTCACTCTAAACTCAAGCATTACCTTAAATCATTAAAATAGTTAAAGAAATGTAACAGGATTGATATAAAGAGCTAATGTTCGTAACCAATGCATGACGGTCACAGCTTGAAGTTAATGTTGATATTTTCAGCCAGGATGAAATGCTTAGTAAAATCTGTAATCTATGTCATCTGCTTTCTGTGTTTTTGCTGTCATTTATTTATACATGGAAAGAAAAACGAGAAATAAATTGTTACCAATTAAAATAATATCCCCAGGAAAACCTGTTTTGTTTGCAACATTTGGATTGGAGATAGAAAACAACCCCAAAACAATACAGAAGAAGCATTTTTAATTCATATTAGCATTTCTGAAGAAATGCACTGCACCCAGAGGCAAAAAATGACAACATCTGTGGTGAGATCATTTAAAATTTACCACATGTTCACTTAATCGTGGTGTTGTGGAGTTTAAAGTCTTATACAGTATATTTCAAGATATGAAAATGAACAACAGCAGGAATACTAAATGATAGGAAAGCCCAAAACATTCCATATAATGGATCATGCAACACACCTACTGTAGCTAAAATGTACTAAAAAGTTACTTCTTTTAGCTTGTTCATTCCAACAGATAGCAGAAGAAAAGACAGATGACATGGTGAGAGAAAGCACAGCATTCTTCTGTTGCAGTAATTGATTTATTTCCTTAATGGAGATGCTTTTTCCCATTTTGAGGTCCCATAGTTTGTTAGCCTAGCGGTTTATGTGTCACCACATACATAAACATATCTGTAGATGGATGGTGTACAGTATCTCGCCCTCTCTAATACCGTGGAATAAAGATGCATTCTGGGCATTTAGCCATAGTGTTATTTGGTGGAATTTTACTGTTTCAATGGCTCATTTTGTGTAAAATCGATGTCGCATGGGACCTGAAGCAACAAATTGTTTCATGGATCTTTTTATCCAGACCCTGACGGCTGCTGTCATCAGTCTTAGCAAAACGGAGAAAATGGCCAGAGGAAGACAGTCTCAATCATCTTGATGTTATTATCTGTGTTACGTTAGCACCTCTAGGATTATTAATACCATGGCATCCTTTGTTTTAATTAAGTGCTAACAACATAAACATGACAGAAGAGCTGGAAGTATTTGGAATTATTTCACATTAAAGACTTAGATTTAACAGATGCTGCTGAGATGAAATGTTCTCTCAAGTGACTCCATTTCATTAGCTTTACACAGTCCGAGAAAGGTGACGTGATGTGATCTTTCCCATCACTTCTCCTGAAACGAACCACTTGGTAAATGTCTTGAGGCATCTACTGACCATTCAAGCAGAGCAGAAAACCTCAAGGGGAAGAGGCATTAATATGATAGTGGAGTTCAGCTGAATGTATGTCCGTTTTATGTTCCACAGATAACTGAAAATCTCTCACAAGATGTCTTGTGATGTTTGCGTCTGAACTTAGGTTCGTAAGTAAGCTCCGAAGTACTTTAGATACTAATGTGCAAAGAGTTTCTTGAAGCAAATTTCTCTTCATTTTTATGCATTTAATTCATTATGCAATAGACCTATATTTAAAAGCATTCCCTAATTCTTTCGGTCGGACAAATTAAAAAAATGTTTGAAAACCTTATTAAAAATCAACTAGTTAAAAAGTTCGAAGAGTCATTTGTTCATAAATAGGACTACACTGGTATGTTTTTGATTTACTAAAAAGATCCAGTTTATCTTTGGTATTTGGTATTAATTAATCGTTTACTGTAGTAACATATTCCATAATTATTTTAGTCAGAGTAGTATGTTTAAATTATTCTTTAAAACAAATTTATGAAGTAAATCTTTTTTCTTGAATTAGACTCTGAATGCGCTGTATGTTTTTGATACACTAAATTCTTCCAGTTCAATATTGTACCCAGCCACACAGTATAGTAAATAGTATAGTTTGTATACTTTTGAACAAAAAACAATTGCATTACAGCTGCATTAGCGTTTTGCATATGGCTTGAACCGTGTGAAAATCCCCTTAACGTATATGCACTTCCATATAAAGAGCTTTTGTTCTATGTCACAATACATTTGCAGCAGCTAAATACGAAATAAATAAATAAAGCAAGCCCACTCTGGGGAGGACTGCACTTTAAAAGACATGGTGTAAGAAGAATCTTTTACAGGGTGTTTGCCTTTGTTCTTTTATCATGGCCTCTACTGTCGCTCTGTAATGGCAGTCATTCACTGTGTCACTTCTCTCCCTTATCCATCAAAGAGACAGCATTCAGCACATTATGGCTAGCTGAATATTAAATGTCTGGGTTTAATAGCCACATGACAGCTGAACCCTTTTGAGATATTAGACGGTGCAATATATGACAGATTCCACTGCGTTTGTGATCATCTCTGTGACAAAATGCATATTGATGAGCAATTTTTTTCAGACATCAAATTCCCTTTATTTCTAATTTTACCGAATGACTAATAAGAATCAGGCAATTAACAAATCATGTATTTAACGATATTTTGATGTGCCAGCCCTGCCACCCACTGATATTTTCTTAAAAATATAAAAATCTAGTTTCCTTTTATTTGCCAGCTAGCTAAAGTCATTATTTAATAGAATGTCAGGCCACTATTTTATTAAAATTACAGATTTGTCCCAATAATAATGTGAGTTATTTAGCTGTGACTAATAGTGCAGGTCATGGTCATTTTCTTCTTAATCAGATGAGTCAGTCTTTCAGCAGAAAGCCGCTAGTTACAAAATGTGAAGACACATTGTGATTTTTTCTGCTTATATTTTTCTGTTCATGGTGTAATTAGAGAAATCTTGCACATACAGAGTTGAGTACTAGAGGAAATCAACTTTTGATGCAACTTTTTTTTTTTTTTTACTAGTCTAAACATAATTTTACTCATATTTGGTGCTTTGTGATAGTCTGGCTACTGTGACTATTAAGCTCTAAGGAACTTAGTCTGGCCAAGCTACCTTACTACCCGCCTTAACCTGTGTCCATCAGATGCCCTTGTATACTACTGGACGAATCTACAACCAATCAGACCACTCATTCCGATGACGTATGCATAGTGGCGGAACCTGAAGCCACCGTAACCTTCATTAAAGCAGTAGGAAAATGTCTTTACTTACTTTAAATACTTCTGCTCCATTTTCAAAAAAAAGCTAAAACGGCTGCTTGGCCAGACTAACTTTGCTCGCGAAAAGAATGTACTGTAGCGTCAAAGGAAGTATGGGCGGGCCCTGGCTAGCTTTGTGAGCCTTTGATTACAAGTATTTTCTGTTTGCTCATTTTCCTGTTTGTGCACATAAACTGTAACCATTTGTGGCCTTGAATGTTCAAACGAAATGGAGAATAAATGCGCGGAGTAAAAATAAATGACAAGCAAAGAGTAAGGGAAGAGAATGGCACAACAAACACAAGGCCATTCAATACATGACTCAGACAAACATGTTGAATTCCTAACCACTACAGTGCATTGTAACCTCAGTAACAACACTGAAATTGCCATTGATTTGGTTTTCTTTCTTTTTTTTTCTTTTCCCCCTCTAAACCACAGTCTATACATTCATTGACCTGGTCATACGACACCACATTCAGTTAGTGAAGGGGGAAAAACAATCAATCAAAACAATTGCAGCTGATTAGAGTTTATCCACGGTCACATGTTTTAATATAGCCTACTTTAATAGTTGCCAATGCATGCAATGACACAGAGTGTTTTTGAAGCGTGTTTGTTTCATAGATGTCCCAGAAGATCAGACACCTTTTGCTTAAAACCATTAGTTAATGTGCATAATTTGTGCAATAATGATTGCACATATCCTAATTGCAGTACTGTGATCACATTTGTATGCGAGTCCACGATGGATGTGGGTGAAACCAATTAATCTGTTTTGTTGAACGTAAATGCATCAATATATTTGAATGCAACATTATTTATTTGTTTATGAACGCGTACATGTATATAATTCCTCTTGTAATCTATAGGAGCAGCATCATATTTACAGTGGCCTTTACAAAGTGCTGTTTGCTATAACCAGCTTTTCTTCTACTCCTGTCACAAATCGATGTTCTCCACATTTGTAGAATCACTGTTAGATAGCTTTGTACCTCTAGTCCTACTGGCCTTTTTTCTCTTTTCCCCCTCTTTTAAACAAGTCATTTTTTCAGTTTAGCTCATTGACCATATGCTTCCTTTGTTCCTACGTTTGTTATACTAGCTAAAAATAGGGGCTTACCTATTGTGTTTTTTTTTTACTGTCACTTGTTTGCTTTGTCTGTGTTGATCTAATCACTTATCTTTTGGGAACTGTCTGGTCATTATGTAAGTGCAAAAGCATTGCCTCGCTCTCAAAGCAATTTTTATCAGTAAATAGAAGTAAAAAAAAGCCATTGTTGATCATAGTAGTAGATAAATCTGACTTCACACACAGCATGTCTCTCTCTTTCTGGTGCTTTCTGCTTCAGTTCATCCATCATGAAGACATTAATGTGGCTGCTGAAAAGCCCTATTCTGGTGGAATTACTGTAGTTTCACTATTATACTATTATTATTATAATCATAATTTTGCTCTTGTCTTGATGAATTACAATTCGATATTAAAATAAGCAATGAATTTAATTAAATAATGAATAAAAAATATGGAATAAATAATAGTGCCAAAGCGCTAAAAAGTGAAATATCATAATCTTCCATAATATCAATATCTTCCGCAGTGTCATTGTCATGGGAAGGAAGCCAGGAGACGTACGGGTTTATGTGCAAACTGTTTATTAACAGACACAGAGCAGAAACAGACAGGCTTTAGATTGTTACCGGCAGACAAGGATGGAGGAGGCAGAGCAAGAGAGTGATCAAAGTCCGTGCGAGACTCGACAACGATGAATACAGTCCGAGGGGCGAGACAAAGGCATAAATCCAGGAAAGGCAGAGGTCGGCAACAATAAATCCAAATAGACACAGGAACTAACAGCAAGAAACAAACACTTCCGGGTTTTATACAAGTGAAACTAGGTCAATGGGTGGAGCCAACAATGAAACACCATGACAACAGACGAGCTGGGCAGAGACATGAACGAAACAACAAGACAACATACAAGGTGGGCGGATACATGAGTAAAAACAGACACAAACACACACACAGTTCGTGGAGAGCTGTGCAGGCACATCCAGATGATCGTTACAGTCATGATATGTGAATATCTATTGTGTATTTATTGTTGTACATAACACAAAGTGGGCATTGAGAAGACCAGAAAATCATATTTTGCAATTTCTCAGGAGTACAATGAATGACATGCAGACACGGACAAAAATATTGGTATCCTTCGGTCAATAAAAGAAAAACTCACAATGGTCACAAAAATTACTTTAATCTGACAAAAGTAATAATTAAAAAAATCCATAAATATTAACAAATGAAAGTAAGACATTGCTTTTCTACCATGCTTCAACAGAATTATTTAAAAAAATAAACTCATGGAACATGCCTGGACAAAAATTATGGTACCCCTAACTTAATATTTAGTTTTACAACCTTTTGAGGCAATACCTGCAATCAAACGATTCCTGTAACTGTCAATGAGACTTCTGCACCCCTTAGCAGGTATTTTGGCCCACTCTCCATGAGCAAACTGCTCCAGTTGTTTCCGGTTTGAAGGGTGCCTTTTCCAGACAGCATGTTTCAGCTCCTTCCAAAGATGCTCAATAGGATTGAGGTCAGGGCTCATAGAAGGCCACTTTAGAATAGTCCGATGTTTTTCTCTTAACCATTCTTGGGTGTGTTTTGGGTCATTGTCCTGTTGCAAGATCCATGACCTGCGACTGAGACCAAGCTTTCTGACACTGACCAGCACATTTCTCTCTAGAATCCCTTGATAGTCTTGAGCTTTCATTGTACCCTGCACAGATTCAAGACACCCTGTTCCAGATGCAGCAAAGCAGAACATAACAGATCCTCCTCCATGTTTCACAGTAGGGACAGTGTTCTTTTCTTGATATGCTTCACTTTTCCTTCTGTGAACATAGAGCTGATGTGCCTTGGCAAAAAGTTCAATTTCTGTCTCATCTGGCCATAGGATATTCTCCCAGAAGCTTTGTGGCTTGTCAACGTGTAGTTTGGCATATTCCAGCCTGGCTTTTTTATGGTTTGTTTTCAACCATGGTGTTCTTCTTGGTCGTCTCCCATGTAGTCCACTTTGGCTCAAACAACGACGGATAGTGCGATCTGACACTGATGTTCCTTGAGCACCTTGGATCTCTTTAGAAGTCTTTCTGGGCTCTTTTGTGACCATTCAGATTATCCGTCTCTTAAATTTATTGTCAATTTTCCTCCTGCGGCCACATCCAGGGAGGTTTGCTACAGTCCCATGGATCTTAAATTTCGGAATAATATGTACAACTGTTGTCACAGGAACATCTAGCTGCTTGGAGATGGTCTTATAGCCTTTACCTTTAAGAAGCTTGTCTATAATTTTCTTTCTAATCTCCTGAGACAACTCTTTCCTTTGCTTTCTCTGGTCCATGTTAAGTGTGGCGCACACCATGTCACTAAACAACACAGTGACTACCTCGAGCCCTATATATAGGCCCAAGATTGTAGACACCTGTGATGCTAATTAGTGGACACACCTTGAATTAACATGTCCCTTTGGTCACATTATTTTCAGTCTTTTCTAGGGGTACCATCATTTTTGTCCAGGCATGTTCCATGACTTTATTTTTTTAAATAATTCAGTTAAAGCATGGTAGAAAAGCAATGTCTTACTTTCATTTGTTAATATTTATAGACTTTTTAAATTATTACTTTTGTCAGATTAAATTAAATTTAAAGTAATTTTTGTGACCATTGTGAGTTTTTCTTTCATTGACCGAAGGGTACCAACAATTTTGTCCGCGTCTGTAGCTTTTTAATTTCTGGAGAATTTCAGAATATTAGGATATTTTTCTCTTGGTTTTTGTGTGGTCACTCCAACATCTGCTTCTGAGACGTATCCTAAAAACTAAAGGTTGTAGAGTGTTTACCCTGTGAAAACGAGGAATAAGGGCCGGAAAATATCATTTAAGTGTATGTGGAAGACATATTTTTCACCTCTAGATTGTAGAAGGGAATAATAAGATACTGTTTATCATCATTGTCACCTCCGGTCTGGGGAGAAGACCTGTCCTCATCTAATGAGCTCCACCAAGCTGCATCAAAGTCTGAGAAAGTAAAAACTTTAGATAAGGAGACTGGAAAAGACTGGGAAAAAAAAAAAAACAAGAATGTGAGACAAATGGGAAAAAAAACTGCAGACCTCAAATTAGAGGTGCTGCAGGATCGGTGAGATTACAGGAACTGGTGGAAATAACCTCTTAATGTCATGGGTACAGAATTCATTATGGAAGGGGGACCGAGTCTGCTGCACACACTGTAGCTGTTTTCATAACAATGAGAGCATTCTGTTTTGTTTTATTTTTTCTTTTGGTGTTCATTTGCAGAGCAAACACAGGGAAATTCATGTGGGAGTAATACTAATGAATACTGTAACATTCTCCAAGTCTTGTACACCTTCAAACGTTTAATGATTCTCCATGTCTGATAATCTGTTAAAGATGTTAAAAACGTGGAAGCAATAACAGCATTCTTATACAATGAAATACCAGTGACCTTGTGTTGAAAGTGTGTGTGTTGTGCACATATACAGTAGGCAATGTGCACTCAGAGAAACAAGCAGGCAAATCAGAACTGTGCATCTTTTATTCGTACAGTACTGTTTATTATCAATACAACAGATGAAAAAGTGCCCAGAAATAGGGAACAAAATATGTTCTGAAACTGTTCTTCAGAAACCTTCAGACAATGTTGATTGCTGCAAATAATAAATATTCTATTCATTTTATGTGCAATTTGTATAAAATAAATACATTTAAAAAGCATCTTTTAAAAACGTCATGCCTTGGCATATAACCTGCATCTTGAGACAAAACAATAGCAGTGACATACTTTAAGTTCAGTGCAAGTTTCTTTGATTTAAAACAGCCCAGACTAGTCTAGGACTAGGCTTAAGCCTCCTGGTGTAAGAGTGTTATTTGCTGAACTACAGAATTGCATGGTAAAAACACTAACAACACATGAGAACTGCCATGTAGCTTAGAATAAAGCTGTTAAGTAATCTGGCAATGGGTTGCAGAACGGGATAAATTCGATATCAAGGGATATTACTGGCATCCTTCCTGTTTGGAGCATTTTATAATAATAAAAAAAAAGTGAGCAGCCTCGTCCAAGCAGAAAAAGATGAAGCTTCTGTTCTTCTGCTGGATTCTTTTGGGCTTACTGAATGTGTTAATGTGTTTGTGATGGGTCATGCAACAGTAAAAGATGTTTTTATTTTGAGAAGGATCTTATTTCACTGCAGCGATCATTATCTGTCAATCACATGTTTCTGTACAGTCAAAATTGAAGTACAGGGGCACACAAATTCACGCCGTTGTTGTTTCTCTGGATTTTCTGTTCTTTGACATTTCACCTTGCTTACTGAAAGCAATTTTGCCCCTGTGGGTATGTTTTTTTTCCTGTGCTATCTGTCTACACATGAGTCTCCTCACCTCCTGGAATCCAAATATGTGAGAGGTTTCATTGTAATACTGTAGCACCATACACTAAAGGTCAAGTTAATCAAGTCAAAAAATCATCAAATAAATGCTAGCAAATCATGCACCCACACTATTTGTTTACTGAAAGGTGTAGTCTAATAACACAGAACCTGAACTTGGGTCTCTTCAAGTTATTCTTACAAAAATAACATAATTTAACAATTCTTCTCCCATTTTGAAAAGTATACCACCACATCTGCACGCTTTAATGTATTTGACAATCATCCTTGTTTACATCCACGTGCATGAACGTAATCTACGGTTGTTTAGGCCTAGGGGAAAGCATATGTACTGTATGCGTTGTGATTCTCTCTAAAACGGTGGAAGATGTAACTCATGCACTCAAGCAGAAGAATGTTGTGTAAATGATGCTATTTTTGTATTCTCCTAGCATCGCAAAACTAAAGTTGAGCCACTGATGTATGACTGATTTAGCAATTTATTTACTATATTTCTGGATCATTTCAGTTGTATTGCTGTCTATGGAGGGTCAGGTGGCTCTCTGATTTCATCAAAACTATCTTCATTTGTGTTTTTTAATTAAAAATTTAATGTAAAATTACATTATATTTAATTGCATATTTATGTTTTTATTAATTTTGTAATGTTATCATACTGTAAAATCTGCGATTTCAGACCAAAATAAATAGCTTCATCATTTATCTACTAGCGCATCGGGCGATTTCTTCCTCCGTGGGTTTTGATGGGCCGTCATCAAAATCTTTTTTTTCCTTTTTTTTCCTTTTCTATTTTTTTGTATTAGTTGCTCCCTGCGTTTACATCCCTTCGAAATTGAAATCACATCCCGCAAGCTTGCACATCCCTTTCTAAGCAACACGGTGACAGGATTCACATCAGGACAGCCAACCTACAGCACGGGTCAATAAAAGACAAGCACATGTGTCCTCTCTGAGTGACATTCTTATGCAGGAACAGACCCCAGGGTGAGGCAGACCTCTAGTTGAACATGGGCTGAGTGGCATGATTATTAGGGTTGGTTCATCTCCTGCATGTTTATTGAGATGGAACGAGGTGAGATACTTGCTCACAGGTCTTTCATGAAGCATGGGATTAAATGGCTTCAAGTGTGTTTAATTTCACATTAATATAGATTTACTCTTGAAACATGCTTTTAGGTATAATCGCTGAACACAGCCTCATTTAAACTGTATTGCTTTGCAGTAGATGGAAATAGAAGCTTTTACCTTG